>JAUPFT010000015.1:45357294-45952619 GCA_036936625.1 Parnassius smintheus behrii
CTTCAAATCCGTAAAACGACAATGAATTTTGTTATTTAGATTTACTTTTATTTATGTTCCCATGTAAGTGGCGTATAAAATGTCTTTATGAGTACAAATGTCTTTAAACCTAAACCTAAAACTGTATCCAGGTACATATAAAAAATCATTATGTGTTTAATAAGTGCTGGTGGGAATCCATCTCAATTTTTTATTTAACAAGGCTTACGAAATATAACGATTTTCAATATAAGTATATACTACTTCTATTGAAATATATATACACACATACATATATAGTTACATGAGTTATATCCCTATCAGTCCGAACTGGCGTAGCTTCCGGCTCAGGAGAGACTCGCTACGCCGTAGACATGAAACACTTTCATTTCCGGTAGACCCGGCGCGACGCGGGACAGGACAGTAGTACACGAGAGTGATACAATTATATACACTTTTATGTAAATTATAAGTATCGATACTACATACTTAATATCAATTCGTAGATACGCGAGTCTTGTTAGTGTCTCCGACTGAATATCTTTCATAAGCGGCAGGGCTGCCTAGGAGTCCATACCTAAGACCAGTCACAATTCTGAGCGACTTAAATACACCTTTTTAATGGAAAGGAAGCATTTAACCTTAGTGCTCAGGGGTGACAATGCATCTGTATTTTGATTCTTAATTGAGGACAGATATAGATATAGATGTGATTAGAGGATAGATATAGATGTGTATGGGCCACAGCATCTACTCAGCATCAGGTTGGATGTGTGTTCGTTTGTTAGCCTTATTCTATAAAAAAAGTCTTGTTAGTTCTTGTTTTGACTAGGAGTTCAATCTTAAAACTAGCCACAATTCTGCGCGATTTGGAATAAAATACACCCATAACCCTCCTTTAAGAACTGGGAAGAAGCCTGATTCATTTGATAAACTTGTTGAAACATTTCCTACGAATTAAGAGTATATGTATTTTAAATACATAACCTTTTGATAAAACGACAAAAAGGCGGCTCAAACAGAAATCTGTTCAAACATTCTAAACCCAAATTTCGAGGTCCGTAATAGGGAGTCAACCATATTGTAGCCTTTATTTGACCTTACTTTTAATTTCGAGTGCTTTGCAGCATCCATGGTCACTTAGATTTTTATTCTCGATAAGATGTTTACCTAAAGTAGATTTCAAATTTTAAAACGGCCAAGCCTGGTATAGTTAAGGAATAGTAATTAAAAACGAGGAAGCCGTCTACATAGGAGAGAAGCAGCTACTGCGGAATGTAGGTAAGGCGCTAAGCAGTCCTAACGAGGTGCCTGCTCATATCTCAAAAGCACAATCCCGCCGCGCAGGCCGCTTTCAGCGACGCGACCTAGAAACAGATGCTTTGAGCTCCCGCGGGGTTTCTCCTTAATTACAATCCAGTTCTTCCAAGCGACGCGCACTTGTCCAACTACTTACTTCCTATACCTATAGAAAATGAATAATTTTGCTATTTTTTTTTGTCTTTTTCCTTTTAAATTAAGTGGACCCGACCTACAAGCAGTAATACTGAAGCAACTGAAATTATACGTACATGTTAAAAATATAATAAAACTATTCAGATAATTAATAGAATCAGGCGTTACTTTGCGGAAATCCATTATAATAAAAAATTACTTAACGTAACGCAGTTAAGTGACTTAAGCTGACTTAACGGTAGCCGCCGTAGTCTACATCACCTGAAGATGCCTCGTGTAGACGCGAAACACGTGTCGTATTATCGTCGATGGTGTGTATTTCCTGGAATAGTGGTGTTGGGAGTAGTGGTGCTGGGATTAGTGGTGACAGGATTAGTGCACGCAATTGAGGGAGGACGGGAGGTGCTCTTCAATCCAGGTGAGACACATCATTGTATTTAATTAAGCGGAAGGTAGCAAATTAAGTAATATCTTTTTATAAAAACTATTCACAACAAACCATTTATTTAAATTTTTGATACCAACTTTCTAGCAAAGTGATATCAAAACATGAAAGCCCAAAACATTATCTCTAACGTTTAATATTTCTTATTTCTTTCTTTTCTTTGTCTACCAGTTTGCAGAGTTTACAGTCGGGCCTTCGACAAGGAAATGGATTTAAATATCCTGTGTTAATAAATCAATTAGCTAAAATCCGCATAATAAATAAAATGAAACGCCCGATTCTATTGATTACAGGAAAAATATAAACTCTCAACACCACTCTCAAGTACAAGATTATAACTAATATATTCCTTTTTTTTAAAAATAAAACTGCAATGAAAAACAAACTCACAGTTCACCTGACTACAATGGAATGTCTTGCAGCCAGTTATAATAATGGTTCCCTATACTCTTCAAACCTACTTAGACGATCTCCTACCACTTTTGCGAAGATAAAAGATTTATGACCTTCCCATAATCTGCTACTACAACACATTAAAAACAAAATGGGGGGGGGGAAGAAATTTACGCCCATACTGCCCATAGCCCTAAAACTAAAATTTTTGATATAAGAATAATAATATGTAAGCAACTTCAAACTAAAAAGAACCCAGAAACGTTGTAACTCCTGAGAACTGCTATCAGATGGCTTGCAGATTGATGTCATTCTGACTTTCAGCATGACAACTTATTAAATTATTGTAAGAATTTATTAAATTAAAATATTGTTTTAATTTTGACCAAAAAATCACCAATGACAAAATCATGTAAGATAGTGCTGTTACAATGAAATGAAAAAAAAAAATAAAAAGCAAAAACAGACTAGCACGACTAACTCAGAATGCTAAGAATTCGAAATTATAAATTCTTCTAAATTCCAGTAGAAATATACTAGGACCTAGTGTTTTCTAATGAACTCTAATATTATAGCACTTTGCAAAGTCTCACCATAATACATATAAGATTTTAAATCAGCATTTATGAACCGAATTATCTGCAAGTATTTCTTATATTTTAGGAATGCCTGTGTGGTTATTTAATATTGTGAGGAATTTAGTTCCGCAAAGTACACATCATGTAGAGAAATAGCAAGAAGGAATACCCACGTATTTATATATAAATTTCGTAACGCTGTGTGACACAACGAACATTTTCGGATTGTGTACACATCAGTGGAATGCCTGTGTCTGTATCCGATCAGCTCCATCGCACTACGTTTCTTTGTAACAAAACCTGCAATGTGCAACCTACAAGCACTGGCACACAGAAATCATCTTTACTCAATACATGAAATAAGCTAAAAACTTGATTTTCTAACCTTGTGTTGCCCCTACCTTTATCTAATAGTTAGCAAAAATTTCTAAAGTTATTTTTAATTTAACAAGTCGCCAAATACCCGATAGTTTGTGATATGGATTAATGGCTTCCTTCATACCTCTGCTATATCGTAATAAGCGACAGAGGGAACTAAAACAGAAGTTGGTTGACAGCACATTGCTACTAACGACTTAAAATAATAAAAAGCTGCGCTACCATCCCGCCTGCCGAGCGTAGCACCTGTGACAAAAATCCCCCTCACGAGGCAAGCTGTAGGAGATAGGTTCAGCAAATGGACTATTGTTAAGCTGTAATGAATAAATAAATAAATAAAAGTCGTTAAGTTCTTCTAGCAGCGACAAAAATGAATTTTCAAGCAGCAGTCTAGTGCAATGTAGTTCCAATAATAATTAAACGGATTTCACAGAGTTTAATTTGACTTATTTTTATTATTTTTATATCTCAACGTTACATTCGTTGTGTCACGAGGGGGACTGAGATGTTTGTCGTCCTAACGTGGTAATTAACCCGGGATACCTTCAACTTTTAAGTATCGCGTAAATATAAGAAGTCATTAATATTGATTATTCACCTACGTTGTTGTATTCCAATTCTTTAATAAGCTCTCAAGTTTGTACAGTGATTCCCTTTTTATATATTTTGTCAACCTGTTCACAGTACGCTACGGGACGTGATCCTTCATTAGCTTTTCCAATTTACTTCAGTAGCAATTTTTTATTCATTTATTTATAATTATATTTTATGTATAGTAATTATAATACAACTATAAAACTATTTTTTATAAGATATGGGTGACAAACGAACACATTGTCCACCTAATCGTAATGATTGCTGTGAACCATAGACATCTACATCTATCCTAGATTACGAATCAAAATGCAGATGCGTTGTCACCCGTAAGGACTAAGATGGAATACCACGGTTCCAATAAAAAGAGTCTTCGGTAACTATTGTGAAATCTATTTAACTTTCAACCATTAGTGTCCAGCGGTGCTGTATGGACATGTTAACATAACGAGTTTAAAATTTTATTTTTATGCATATATTGAAACGAAGTAAGGTTCTCGAGTGGCAGCCTCTTACCGGTAAACGAAGTTAAGTGCGGCCACTACAGTGACTATCGGATAAAACATGCAAGAACTTGATGGATAAAGGTGGCTCTGGACCTTGCTTTATGGCTAAAAAATTGAGATGTTTTATTTCGAAAACATCAACTTCATCTACAGTTCTCTGTGAAGGTCAGCGGTTTCGCAAAATGTCATTCATTGTTAGTCACTTCAACACAAAAAATGTGTAGTACATTGTTTAAACTTCATATGCGATCTTTTTTTTTCAAGAAGAATTAAATATATTGAGCCATATGATGTCTTTACTTTTCTCGTAGTCTTTGTAAGTTTCATTATATAGTAACTTACTTGACAACGAGGGCTAATAGTTTTACGCTCACCAGACGTCGCTAGTTAGAGTGAGGTGAACTTATTTGTCACGCAGATGATCACACAGTGTCGTCATCATTGAGGAGTTGCGTTCGAAATAAAAGTTTTTTTTTGTTTTCAGCACATATACACCACCATAGATCAACACGAGTTACCGGCGGATTGGACGGGAGTTGCCACACGCAGGCGTTCCCCTCTGTCAGTATAAATCCACGCGGTTCTATACGAGCAACAAAACTAGTTCAGCTGTACTGCTCACTAGGCTAAATTTATTTGCGCCGCTGAATCGACGTCCTACAAAAATGCCGAATTGTTTTGTATTTTACTGCAAAAAGAGATCTGCTACGTCAAATTTACAAAAAGATGGCGTTACCTCTCACATTATTGTTATTTACTTTTTTTTTAAACTTAAAAATTACAACAGTAACGGTCTTGTTGTTCCGGGTTTATTTACCAACTCAGGTCGCTCGCCCTCATACAATGCACAGATCGGTCTAGCGACTGATCCAAGTCTGAATCGGAGTTAACGCTGTCGCTGTATTGGTGAAGTAAAATAACAATCTGTAGTACAGAGGAGATTGTCCATTTCGGGCCTAGTCTATGTACACCATACGATAAAAAAGCGAAAAATTAAGACATTTTATTAAAAATAAAATAAGAGTATCCCAATCAATCCCAAGTTTTTGATTGTTTTATAAGATTGCCCTCATAAAAAGACGCGTTCACTGTTCAAATGATATTTTTATTTATTATGAGCTTGGTCGTGTATTTGTGAAGTCATGAATATATTTATTGTGTTTCTGGTGGATTTCTTTGACGATTTGGTTTGAGTTTAGTGATAAGGATAACACAGCATTTTAGAATTCAAGCAGCCATCAATAAATGGGTCAATAACCTCAAGACAGTTGACAGCTAACAACATCTTATTCTCAAAAAGTGCAACATTGCACTTTTTGGTGAGAATAAAATATTAAGTGTCATTGAAATAAAGGCAAATTCATTAATTTGGATGATCAAAAGTGTATCATATTAGTACAAATCTAGGCCTACTTACGTTTTATACAATTTTGGACCGTCTCCTTTATTGAGGATACTTTGGATTACATTCATTTTAGCGCTTTGATTGAGCAGTAAACCTCGTAAAACGATTTCATTATAATTTTACAGCCAAATACTCTAGAGTTGCCGCAGGTTTGCGCACTAACGCGCTCCCTTGACAAGCAATTGATATGCGGCGTCGGTAACTTTACGATATTGTTACCTAATAATTATAAACTAGGTGTGTTTTGGCGTGAACAGACGTCTGTATAAGCTTGAGCACAATTATCCAGACGCACGGGTTTACCCGCTATGCTTTAGTCGCTAATGCAGTTTCATCGATCGCCATTGACACTATTTCTGCAAGCGTTGGGTGTTTGTTGGGTTGCGAAAACCGCAGTCGTTTGACTGATTTGATGAGTGTTTTGCTTTGTTATAGTAAAGTTTTAACGTTTTAAATAGTACTCACACACATTTATTCAATTTTCTAGATTTTGTTAAAGTTCGGGGTTTTATGGGTAGTTGTAAAATAAAGAAAAAAGTACTAGCAGTTTTCACCTTTTCGAAAATATTCTGTAGTATTTGGTGAAGTAAATTTCATGTCATTCATTAGCAACGAATTTATTTTATTTGTGTTCCGTTTTTCTTTAAACCAAATATTTCTCAAGACGGGGCAAGTACATAGCGTCTATGTCGAGCGGTGGACTTTGCGTTCCCTGTACTGCTTTATTTAGTTTGTTGTTAGTAAATTTTTCTCATCTCTGACAAAGCTTCCCATCGCCGATCTGAGTATTTTACATCTAATACACACGACTTCTGACTTCTCCCAAGGTAGCTTCTTACACCATCCAAGGTACGTTTTTTTATGACTCTATGGTATAATGCCTATTTGTTTTGTATCCTATAACTGCATTCGCCTATAAAAGTTCAAAGCCAGACAAGTTATTACGCGAAAGGTCATCCTCCTTATTACGCGAGACCACGTAAGATGAAGGATGTGGCATAGTCGTCAGACAGCGGATTAGAGATCACAGTAACAGATTTTTAGACACCTTAAAAATGTTTCCCATTTTGAGTATTCTAGGATAAGTAAAATTAAATAAAAGTAAGTGTATTTACTCTATAATCTCCAATTCTCTCTTTTATAAGTGACGGCGATACCCAGTCGAAACCATATTCAAGTTATTAAAGATCACGCAGTCACGTATACATATGCACTAATATCATTTGCGCCCAAAGGGGTGTAAACCCCTTATTGTATTGGGGGTAGGTTCGTATGTGTGCATTAAACGTATGTGCGTGATGGCGTGTCAAATGTATGCAGTGCTTAGTCTATCTTTTGTGCTAGTCTGAGACTTCTGATATGTAACTCAACACAGACGTGGTACTTACAAATACAAATGAATCCTAAAATAAATTTTATCACAATTGCAAACTGTGTAGTATACTAATAATTTGTCAAAGCAGTGGGTTAGTAGACACACAAGGCAAGGTTAGCGAATAAAACGAGCTGTTAGTATCCCAAACGTTTATTGCTAAAACCAAACAGCAAACATTTGTGTACAGGTGATGGCAACTCGCAAACGTGCGTTGGTAACAATGAGCGGTAACTATGGTCAAGAAACATTTCATTTTAGAATAAATAACTACCTACTATAGAATGTAAAAAGATGTTAAAGAATGTAATAAAATTAAGTTCACCAATTTTATCGTGTTTAATATAATGTAATTTTTTTAATCTCCGATTTATTGGCCACTTTACAACACCCATAGTCATGAGGGACAGAGGTATGGACTTTCTGATGTCATAGTTAACAAAGGTCAATAATCATCAGAGAAGATAAAGAAGTTTTGTTTGAAACCGTTTTAAATTGTCGAAATGTATGGTAATGAAAATTATCGTATTCAAAAATGAAAGGTTTCTTGGATATTGGAATTCGATCCGTTTTGAGAGTGTCGAAACGTACGAACAACATAGAGTTGTTGGTGAATTCCTATCAATCTGATAGATATTCAATTGTTAGTGGAAACTTGTACAAAAGTTATTCAAGTGACGGCCGCCACCAAGCGTCCTCCCCGACGAGACAAAGCAAACAACTCACCGCTGGCCTGGCTGTCCGCGGAACTGCGCCGGCTCTCTGGCTTTTGCTGCTTCTCCATCTCCTGTTGATTCTCCGCACTCTCTTTCTTCAATTCGCCGTTGGGTTTAGGGGACTCGTGGACCGAAACAGACTCGCTTTTGACCGACGATTCGCGGGCAACGGGGGAGTCGTGATCGCGGATCGAAACCGGAGACGCGGTTTTGATCGTGGGGGTGGGGGAGTCGCCCGCGGCCGTGGGTTCGCGCGCGCGGCGGCGGGCCGCGTCCCACTCGCGCTGCAGGCGCGCGGCGCGCTCGCGCACGTCGGCCGCCACGCCCAGCCGCCCGCATGCGCGCTCCAGCTCGCCGCAACGCTCCAGCAGCGCGCGCACCTCCACCTCGTGCCGCTGCAGCTCCTCCTGTCCGCACAATAACTATACTTACGATCATCATCATATAATCACAGCCTTTTTCAAACCCACGCCTGAACATAGGCCGCTCCTAAGGAATGTCAAAAAGCACGCTCGTAAACCAAATGAATCCACCGACTGCATATTTTACCAGATTGTCACTCAATCTAACGGTAGACCGCCCACCTCTTCGTCTACCGTTCTACTCATAGAATACTATAAATACAGACAATAGAACGGGGGAGTGGGTGGTGCCCGTATAGCCACTAACATGTCAATTCACACCTATAAATTTCAACACATCTCTTAATAGTAATAATAATAATAATAATAATAATAATAATAATAATAATAATAATAATAATAATAATAATAATAATAATAATAATAATAACTCTCAACCAGAAGTCGCTCCCGAGCCTCTTCACTACTGGGATCACTCATTTGGTTCCTAAAGACCAGGTTACCACAGACCCGAGCAAATACCGCCCCATCACGTGTCTGCCGACCATATACAAGACACTAACATCCATTTTGAGCGCGAGAATCACTCGTCACCTGGACTCAAATCAGGTGATGTCGCGCGCTCAAAATGGATGTCGGGGCGGTGGTCGTGGAACCAAGGAACCACTCCTCATTGACGCGGTCATTGGCAAAGTGGTGAAACGCAACCGTCGGAACTTCTCCGCCGCCTGGATAGACTACAGAAAGGCATTCGACTCGGTGCCCCATACATGGCTAAAGAGAGTCCTCGAACTGTACAAGATAGACTGTACAGTTAGACTTCCTCGAGCAGTGTATGGGGCAGTGGAGTACGATCCTTTGTCATCTGGGCGAGCGGATGATGGCTGCGGAGAACCACATAAGGATAGGAAGGGGTATCTTCCAGGGCGATTGTCTGAGTCCAATATGGTTCTGCCTCTCTCTGAACCCTATCAGTACCTTACTGGAGGGCTCCGGGAGGGGATTTCAGCTACGGAAAGGAGGGACAAAAGTGACCCACCTTTTCTATATGGATGACCTCAAGTTATTTGCCTCCAGTCGCTCCCATCTTATGGAATTGCTAAACATCACTTGTGAATTTAGCAATTCCATTGGAATGGAGCTGGGGACGGATAAGTGTGCGGTACTCCATGTTGAGAGGGGTAGGGTTGCTAACTCTGAGGGCATAGACTTATCTATGCCCGTCAACTTAAGGACCCTTTCCGAGGCTGAAACATACCGATACCTGGGTATGTCACAGAACATCGGTATCGATGAGACTGGTATGAAACAGTCAGTTTGCGACGTGTTTTATGCACGCTTGACCAAAGTGCTTAACAGCCTTTTGTCCGGTGTGAATAAGGCACACGCATATAACGGTTGGGTCATGCCTGTCCTCATGTATACCTTTGGCATACTCAGGTGGACTCAGACTGAACTTAACGCCCTGGATAGAAAAGTCCGCATTACCATGACGTCCCACAGGATGCATCATCCGAGATCATCGGTGATGAGGCTGTACTTGCCGCGGAAGCATGGTGGTCGTGGCTTCTTGAGCGCGCTCACCATGCATAATCGCGAAGTGTGCAGCCTCCGTGATTACTTCCTGGCGAGAGCGGATGATCCATTCTATAAGGACGTCATTTCTTGTGATAAAGGACTTACCCCTCTTTCCTTAGCCAACGAGCAATGGCAAGACCCGGCAGTACAGAGCATTTCCGACCGGGAGACCGTATGGAAGGAGAAGGAGCTCCACGGGAGGTTCTACAAGGCTCTACATGAGCCTTTCGTAGACACAGTAGCCTCCCTCCACTGGCTACGCTTTGGTGATCTCTTCGGGGAAACCGAGGGTTTTGTCTGTGCAATACAGGATCAGGTTATTAAGACCAACAACTATCGGAGATACATCCTAAAGGATGGCACCGTCGACATCTGTCGAGCTTGTCGCCATCCCGGTGAGTCACTTAGGCATGTCATCTCCGGTTGTTCGGCGCTTTCTAACTCTGAGTACTTGCACAGGCACAACCTAGTAGCCAGAATTCTTCACCAGGAGCTCGCTCTGAAATACGGTCTCGTGTCTCGGAAATTGCCGTATTACAAGTACTTGCCGGAAGCCGTGCTCGAAAATGATCGCGCCAGGCTCTATTGGGACCGGGCCATCATCACAGACAGGACTATTCTTGCGAATAAGCCTGATATTGTGCTGATGGACCGGGCCCAGTCAAGGATATTTTTGGTCGACATTACCATTCCGTATGACGAGAACCTCGTGAAAGCCGAAACAGATAAGCAAACAAAATATCTGGACCTGGCTCACGAGGTGACCGACATGTGGGGTGGTCTGCCGACCGAAATTATTCCTGTAGTCGTCTCTGCGAACGGGCTAATCCCAGTCAGCCTCTCGGGTCATCTGAGGCGGCTGGGACTACGTGGCGGACCGCTCCAGGCTCAAATGCAGAAGGCGGTGCTCCTCGATACCGCCCGCATCGTACGCCGGTTTCTTTCCCTTTCCCCCTAACCCTCGGCCGTTTGGTCTCCCCTGCTGAGGGCCTCCATCTGGTTGGGCTTTTATTTATTTATGTATTTTAATATTTATTTTATGTTATTGATATTTATGTATATTTATCTTCTCATCTTCATTTATAATTATGTATTATTAGAACCCAACCAGATGAGAAAACTATAAAATAATAATAATAATACCATGCATAATCGCGACGTGTGCAGCCTCCGTAATTACTTCCTGGCGAGATCGGATGATCCATTCTACAAGGACGTCATTTCTTGTGATAAAGGACTTACCCCTCTATCCTTAGCCAACGAGCAATGGCAAGACCCGGCAGTGCAGACAATTTCCGACCGGGAGACCGTGTGGAAGGAGAAGGAGCTCCACGGGAGGTTCTACAAGGCTCTACATGAGCCTTTCGTAGACACAGTAGCCTCCCTCCACTGGCTACGCTTTGGTGATCTCTTCGGGGAAACCGAGGGTTTTGTCTGTGCAATACAGGATCAGGTTATTAAGACCAACAACTATCGGAGATACATCCTAAAGGATGGCACCGTGGACATCTGCCGAGCTTGTCGCCATCCCGGTGAGTCACTTAGGCATGTCATCTCCGGTTGTTCGGCGCTTTCTAACTCTGAGTACTTGCACAGGCACAACCTAGTAGCCAGAATTCTTCACCAGGAGCTCGCTCTGAAATACGGCTCGTTGATCGGAAATTGCCGTATTACAAGTACTTGCCGGAAGCCGTGCTCGAAAATGATCGCGCCAGGCTCTACTGGGACCGAGCCATCATCACAGACAGGACTATTCTTGCGAATAAGCCTGATATTGTGCTGATGGACCGGGCACAGTCAAGGATATTTTTGGTCGACATTACCATTCCGTATGACGAGAACCTCGTGAAAGCCGAAACAGACAAGCAAACAAAATATCTGGACCTGGCTCACGAGGTGACCGACATGTGGGGTGGTCTGCCGACTGAAATTATTCCTGTAGTCGTCTCTGCAAACGGGCTAATCCCAGTCAGCCTCTCGGGTCATCTGAGGCGACTGGGACTACGTGGCGGACCGCTCCGGGCTCAAATGCAAAAGGCGGTGCTCATCGATACCGCCCGCATCGTCCGCCGGTTTCTTTCCCTTTCCCCCTAACCCTCGGCCGTTTGGTCTCCCCTGCCGAGGGCCTCCATCTGGTTGGGCTTTTATTTATTTATGTATTTTTGTATTTATTTTATGTTATTAATATTTATGTATATTTATCGTTTCATTTTAATTTATAATTATATATTTATATAGCCCAACCAGATGAGAAAACTATATAGATACCCCAAATAATAATAATAATAATAATTAGCCGTTTGTGGAATACACAAGCAACTGTCATTCCCATAGTAATAGGAGCAACGGGAGTGGTAGCTAAAAGTATTAGGAAATACATAGATAAATTAGATAGCCATATTAACATTAGTATCCTTCAAAAACAAGCAGCTATTCACACATCAACTATACTCACTAAAGTGCTAGGGGATACCGTATTTATACATAATCAACCGGACCATCTACATATACAGATCACCCAACAGTCATCAAACACGCAGCAGTCACCAAGAACAACGGATACAACAAACACCACAAACACATCGAATATACAACGTTCACTAAACATCCAAGAGCAACACATGCAAACCATGCAACAATCATTAGGCATAACAGGCATACAACAATCATTAAATGCACCGAACTCATCTAACACATATAATCCGAATGTACAACAGTCACTAAATTCTCGACAAAAACGGGGACGAGAGAGAAAAAGAATGAGAAAAGACGAACAACTTACAGAAGGTACATCTTGAATGACTCTTTTAATTTGCGTAATAATTTTCATTAAATTACATCTCAATATTAAAAAAAGTACTATAAAAAACTACAACATTCTGCTACGTTCTGCATCCCACAGAAAAAAAGGTATTTATATATCCCCATTAATGTGTTTTAAATTAATATAAATTTAAAACACATTAATGGGGATATATAAATACCTTTTTTTCTGTGGGATGCAGAACGGGGTATTTATTAAAACCGACGTAAGTCGTGAATGTGTCATAATAATAATAATAATAATAATAAGCTTTTACCCCAATAAGCTTTTTATTTGTCTCAGTTTACACATGTTATTAAAAAAATACAAATAGAAATCATCAAAAACTTAACTTAGAAACATACTTAAGTAACATAACAGTAATGAGACAAACTGGCCTGTGACTCAGCTATGTGGTGATTTTAGGTCACCGCTGGTATTCTGCCACAGCCGACTATTTTAAAAAACACAGTATATTAACCTAATTTTGGCATTAACGTAATACAAGTAAAGAATAGACTAAAATGTTTATTCACATTATGTGCTATGCAAATTTAGTAAGTAGTAGGTAAAGGAGACAATCGCCTCTGGGCCTACCAGAAACTTCAACGACTCTCAATGGTATTAGTAAGAATTAATTCTCTAGTTATATAATATAATACTTCATACCTGCCTCCAACTTTTGTTGTTCAAGTAACCATACTTTACATTTCTTTCTAAATAAATTTGTATTTACTATCTCCTGCAATGGAGGAGGTATATTATTCCAAATTTTGGAGGCAGCATATTTGAAACATCCTTTTGCTTTAACACGCTTATGAGTTGAAAGTATATATAATAGTTTACCCCTTCGTCTCAAACGTGTTAGTCGACATTTTGGAGATAATTTTTCATATAAATAATGAGGACATTGCGAATTATTTAATGAGTGTACGAAACAAGCATATTTTAATTATCTAGTGTAACTCATACTTAAAATATTCTTTTTGAGGAGATAAGTAGTTATGTGGTTAGTCCTAGGTATGTCAAAACAATAGCGCATACATGCATTTTGAACTCTTTGTATTCTCCCTATGGTTTTCTGTGAGAGGCAAGGACCACATACCAAGTCGCAAAAATGCAAATGTGACAAGACAAGACTATTACAAAGACGGAGCCGGATGTGTGGTTTGAGAAAAGAACGAATTTTATAAAGAGATTTTAAAGACCCAAAACATTTTCCTATTTTTTGTTGTACGCGTTGTACAAACGTTAAACCTTCATCCATATTAAGGCCCAAGTTACGAATGCATCTCTTGACGTTACAATCGTTTCGAATTTTCGTATCAAGCGTCTCTGCATGTAAATTATTTAGAAAATGCCAACATTATTTACAAATATGCATTTAAATTTAAACGTACCTTTTTAATGATGATCTTGAACATTAATCATAAGTCTAAAATGTGTAAATTTACTCAGTCTATCAACACAGCGAATGGGGTTTGTAGTAATGATTATCACGACGTAACTGCTTGTATGTGTGCTCCCGGCGACGCCGATCCTCGTACAATATAAGGTTGACAGCCATTCTATTGTGTTATAGTATTCTATGGGTCTACTATCTGAAAATCTACTAAACTAATATTTTACAAACAGACAATAAAAAGCAACACTGCTAATGCAATAATATCAAATTTGAACAAATAAAATAATTAAATACATAAGGGAAATAAAGAATAGGAATAGGACTACTTGTGTTGCGACCGGAAATATTTAAAGATAAAGGTCTATTATTTTATAAAATAAGTACAGAAAACTAGTATGTAATCTACATAATGGTAACTGAATGCCATAATCTATAGGTATCTACATCTATCGTCAATCAGAAATCAAAATACACATACGTTATCATTTCGATAAGTAGGATAAAATACCTTGTTACTAATAAAAAGGGTCTCTGATTGTTTTCACTCATCATAAGAAACACATTATTCCGCTTATATGTGTAAGATGAGCCAAGCTATTTATGATGCATCCGTAATATAACAAGAAGAGGAGCATCCATAAAGGTGTCACACAGGGCTGTGTAGCTTCCCCGTGGCTGTTCAACCTATTTATGGACAGCTGTTTGGAAAATTTGAAAGTTGAAGAATGCGCGTTAAGAATGGGTGAGTTAACCATCAAATGCCTTTTTACACCGATGATCAAGTCATACTTGCGTCGTCGGCGGCCGAGTTGCAAATGATAGTTACATTAATGAACAGGCCATTAAAAGAAAGGGGAATGAAAGTGAACGCAAGTAAGACGAAAGTGATGGTTTTTGAAAGAGAAAAAAGCAAAACGGTATGTGAAATAAGAATAGAAGGAGAGTTAATTGAGCAAGTGGATGAGTTCGCATATTTGGGATGTGTATTCAGCAGGGATGGGAGATATGATAAGGATATTGAACGACGAGTGAATGCAGGAAATAAATTAAATGGGGCTCTAAACTCTATTGTGAAAAGTCAGAATGTGTCAAAAAAGGCACGTATGGCAATTCACAATGCTTTATTAGTCCCTACTTTAACGTGAGTAGAATAAATGCAGTAGAAATGCGGTCGCTAAAGAGTATGTTAGGGCTGAATCTGAGTGACAGGGTGAGAAACTGTGTGATAAAAGAAGAGTGTCGTTTGCAAGATGATGTGGTGACCAGGATTAAGAAAGGAATGCTTCGGTGGTTTGGTCATGTAGAAAGAATGAATGCGGAAAGACTGACAAAGTAAATATATGTTGCAGAAGTGAATGGAAGAGTCGGAAAAGGACGTCCTAGGCGGAAGTTTGTCGACCAAATTGGCGATATACTAAAAATGGGCCAAATTAAGAGTACCCTTAACCGACGGGCATGTATGCGTAGGTATATGGATGTGGAAGAGGCGAGAGAGGTGTGTCAGGATCGTGCTAAATGGAAGTCTGTAGTCTCTGCCTACCCCTCTGGGTGACAGGCGTGAGTGTTTATGTATGTATGTAAGAGGAGGTATACAAATACAGATGTGTTAGCAGAAGTGTGTAATGAAAATGAACATGTGTGCAGTTTTGCGGTAAGTGTGTACCTGCGTGTGCGCGGCGGCGAGCGTGCGCAGCGCGGCGTCCATGCGCTCGCGCAGCCGCGCCAGCGCCGCCAGCCGCTCCGCTACGTAGCGCGCGTGCTCGCCCAGCTGCGCGCGCGCCTGCACACAGCACGTTAGCAATAACACACCACATCAACAAACCAATTAACAGACCACCTGCCCCAAACACTTCTTTGTTTATATATAACCATTACACAGTTTTTATTTGAATAGCCCGTATTCAAATAAAAACTGTGTTACAGCTGTGGATCCCACTCCCACGGTAGCTAACACGGGAAGTACGCCACGCAGTGATATTTTTATTAACAAACGTTACTGTTTTAGGTAAATACGAAATAATGTTACATACTACTCTAAAATAAAATTCAAATCACGTTGACAAAGTGCGCATATAAATAATGACAGCCTTCTCCAAATCACATTTTACTAAATCGATGTCATTTTCAAAAGCAACGTTCGTGATTTACATAACAAAGAACTAGTCACCGTAACTTAGTGCTCAATATGTTAGTACCGTAGTTTCCGTCCGGTAACTTACATAAAAGTCTTTAATTTTATCACACCTATTTTTACATACCTGATGTTTCGATTGCTTTACAACACCCTCGTCAAGGTCAGATCATAAGGTTAAATATTCTAATATTTCATTTAAGTCTCATAACATAAACCTAACACCTTATTTTATTAATTATTAACAAAGACGTAGAAAATATGAATCAATATTAGCATTTTTGACTATAAATGCATACACACTTGGCAGGTAGGTCTATCTTTCTTAATGTAACATAATAAAAAATAGTTTTGGTTTACCTTAGCAATAATGTTGTTTCAAAAGTATTCTGATGAAATGTATCTAAAATTATATTACAAAAACAATAAAACAGAAGCTTCAAAGACAGGTAATCATAATTTCAATAAATATCTTCATTGACTTCATACAACATCCTGCTAATTCAATATGTCGTGGTAAACGTAACAAACTGCCACATAAACATATCTTCAAAATTATATAACTTATACAGAACCTAAATTTACCAAGGACGTATTTCTAGAATAGAATAGAATAGAATAGAAACTTTTTTATTCAATGTAGATTATAAAAATACTTATTGAAAGTGAAACCTCTGTCCTGGGAAGAACCAGCAAGAAACCCAGCGGGGCTATTTTTTTTAATAATAGCTTACAATCATGTTTACAATCAACAACACAAGACAAATTAGAAATAGCTTGGTAGCGATCACCCTTCCCAGGGGTTATTATCATCTATAAATTCCTTAATATTATAATAACCCTTTTTATACAAACTTAGTTTAATAACATTTTTGAACTTTGTGTATGAGTTTCGAAGTAGCTATTTTATCTGTATGGCTATATCCAAACACTAAGTAACAGTTTTCATGATATGTTGACATTTATAAGTGCTTAAAGTCTGCAAGAAAAAAGATATTTAATTGGTTAAAAATATTTTCTTGTATAATAAAGAATTCAAAGAGAGAAAAAAATAAATAGTAGTCACTATTTATACTGTGATATTAAACGTAATGTAGTCTTATAACGTTTGAAACCAGTGGACAATGCCACAACAAACGAATATAATGATAAGGTTCAAAGATACTCTGTACTATATAAAGCAGAGGTAGTAAACATTAATGAACAGTTAGCTGGTTACCTGGTCCAGGTCTTGCAGCAGCTGCGCGTGCTGCGAGTGCGGCTGCTGCTGCTGCACCTGCGCGGCCGCACGCGTGGCGTCCGCCAGCTCCTCCTCGCGCGCCTGCGGACCCACACACGCTCTACACCGGCTCCGACCCACTCGCCCCCATACGTCCTCACCACACACTTATTCGCTTAGGACTATATTAGGCTATAGACTTAGGGTCTTTCAACACTCGTTTCTAGTTTTTTAAAGGCCGTTGTTCATGGTCGTCAGCCGAACCTTGCCATCAGGTGAACTTTTTGCCCACCCCGTATTGTATTATCTTAAAACTAATTAGTAAATATACATATGTATACTTTTCTTATATGGTATATCTGTTTAAGTTGTTTTTCATTTAATTTAGTTATATCTCTAATTATTAATTTATTTATAAATATTTAAACTTAAGTGTCTTATAATGCGTATGGAGTGTTTGTAATAAATGTTTCTTTCTTTCTTTTCTTTTACTATTATTCTGTTATATAGCGACCCATCCTTCCCAGATCTTGGAGTAGCCAAAATAATATTAGGAAATTATTTTTCAAGATTCACTTTCTGCACAAATGAAATGTGTAAATTGTTTCCGGGATACGCGTGATAATAATGATGAGATGTTGTTCACAACAAAGTAATATTTCAACGCGCGGCCGCGCCGCGCCGCTCCGTTCGGTATTAACAAATAAGCCAGAAATAAAAAGAACAAGTAAACATTGACATAAAGAATGCATCAATTTAGCTTCTCATAATTCACAACATTTGAAGCTTTAAATTTACTTGCTCAGTAATGTCTATCGTATACAATAGTATTAAAACGTGAATCGTTTTTATATGATAAAATGAATTGCAATGCAACCACACCTGGTAAGCTTAAAAACCTTTCAGCCCGCTCCTGTCATTAAAGCAACTGCCTCTTAATCCATTATAATATGATAGTATACAGTTTTATAATAAAACGCTCAGCGTCCGTTAGCTTCTGCAACGCCTTCTACAGTGTTACCTTCCGTCACCAGTCTGGTCATTATAGCTCTTACATACATGTTTGTGGTTTCTTCCGAAAACATTACAAACTTACTAAATAATGTTTATTCGACTTTTTGTATACCATCCTCTTAAAAGGGTTGGTAGTTTTGGTACTTCTCCCATAGTATTAAAAAAATCGACGTGGTTTTTATTCAGTCCTCGCTTCCATAATGACAATATTAAACAGTTTATATAATTTTTTCGATATTTTATTTTATTATTTAGTGCAATTTAATAGATTATATTTAATCTGTAAAATGTCATTACAAACTGAAGTAAGATTTTATAGTTGGTTATACTATGCAGCTATGCACATGTGAAGGAAACATTCCATTTCTGTATAAATACAATTGGTATAGTTAATACTCTGGTCCATATTTGTGTAAATAAAGCGTTACCTTTGTTTCCCAAAATTTATGTTTTATACATGTGACCGGTAAAACGTTGCCGACTCACAACTCGATTTTAATTTTATCAAGCACGACTAATACATCAGTAGCAAGTCCGTGGTTTGCTGCCTATAATACATTTAACCAAAACTTTCTGAATACAACAACCAACACCAGGAGTCAACTAGGAAAGGCAGCGAGCGCGCAGCTATAGCACGCTTCAGCTCGGATCGACTGAGCGCGCGCACCAAATTTCATTTCAATTCTCGATTAAACTGAACATTACTCGCTCGTCTCATCTTCTCGAACTACGTATTCCAGCGCTTTTAAATTGAGATTGCAACTTGCTTCACGCGGACTTGTGTCAGTTTGGAGGTGGAGCATACACAGACGATGTGACAGAAATATTTCATAGCTTCAGAAATAGACAAGAAGCTCGCGCGCGATGCCACACAACGCGGATTTACATTTTTTCCCTTTTACAGCGTATACGTGCAAGTTGAATGACTCCATAATACATACTAGTAGTAATAAGAGACAGAACAATCTAGAAAATTTTAAAACAAATAATTCTATACATGTTTTTCTTATTTTTGTTTATAAAAGTTACCCGAATTTTCGAAATTTTAACATCTTTCTTAAATTAGCACAGCGGAGTCCGAAACAAGAACCCGTTATGTAATTCATATTGAACACTACATTTTGTACAATGGTGTATTATAATAATAGGGGATGAATGGGGGGATAGGGGACAAACGGGTACACAGTCCACCTGATGATAAGTGGATGCTGTGGCCCATAGACATCTACATTTATCCTCGATTTAGAATCACGCGTTGTCATCCCGAGGACTAAGATGGAATGCCTCGTTTCCAGTAAAAACGGGTCTCCGGTGCTCTACACTCACCATACGAAACACAGCAGTATTAAGCTTCTATTTTACGCTAGTAATCTGTGAGAGCGTGGTCCTACCACGGTCAAGTCGAACGATTCGTACTACGTATATAATTTGTGGTATAAAATTCAATGGCTATTGAATTAAAATAAGTAGTCCAACGTTCGCCATCAAATATTTTTTTTTCGTTAACTTTTAGTCAGACCGACCTAGCCTCTACCGATTACCATTTTCCCCGCAATTTGTACAATTTCACTGAAAGGAAAAAAAATTTCACAGTAGGCGGCACAGAATGCCATCATACTTTGTAGTCCCGACTGATAGATTATGGGGATAAATACTCCGATTAAATAAGTATATAATGGCTCAGAGTCGTTTGATTTTTTATGAATAATGGCAATTATTATAAATAAAGTTTGACTTTAACACTAATATATCAATGATTATTACACATTTTTTTTTCCTTTTCTTACGGACGAATAATCTAAGCGTGATTATTTATGTGAGTGTTCAATCCTGTACAAAAACAAAGGCTGTCACATTATACTCGTACTGGCGTTGAGCAGATGGGCAGCAGCGTCGTACGTAGGTCACTCAATAAGTGTTGAGATACTCGAAATTTAAAAATAGAACGCACTTGTGTTATATGTTTCTAAAAAGCAAATTTTATAAAAATGGAACTCCATATTAAGCCGATCGCTAATATAAAAAAAAACAAATTTCTATTAACTTTCCTGCGACGCTTCCCGCGCTTTTCATTTAAAACAATGGATCCTAACCGTGAACATTTGCGCGCTATGATCTATTATGATTTTAAATTTGGTTTAACCGAACAATTAAGTTTGCAACGGTTACAATCAGCATTAAGGGACTCAGCTCCTTCACGCGCAACAATTTTAGGTGATTTGCTAAATTCAAAAGGGGTAAAATTAACCTTAAAGATAACCAAAGAACCGGGGCCCCGCAAACAGCAGTAACGGTAGAAAATGTATGGACTACTGAAATGTTGGTGAGACAAGACTCACGAATCATATATACGGACACCGAAAAGATTGTAGGCATTAGTTCGGGTAGCATAGTGATACCATCCTACATCAACATCTTGGAGTGAGAAAGCTTTGTTGTCGAGGGATCCCTCGTTTGCTCTTCGAAAGCGAAAAACAGACTCGTGTGGATTGGTGCCATGAAATGCGTCTACGTTTTGAAAATGGGGCATCTAAGCGTGTTTCAGGAATCGTTACTGGTGACGAGACATGGATCTATCAAAATGATCCGGAAAATAAAAAGCAATAATCGGTATGGGTCTACTCAGAAGGACAGTTACCGACAAAACTGCAAAGACCTCGCAACGTCGGCAAAAAAATGGTGGCTAGTTTTTTTTTCGCGGTGCTAACATTTGTCGACGTCAATGCTGGAAAATTGTAGGTCAGTCAACTCTGAATGGTATACTACAGTTGCATTAGCCAAAGCTTTTCAAGCTGTGCGGGAGAGAAGACAAAAGACCGGGCTTCTTTGGTCTTCAAGCGCCGAAGAAGCCGTGGCTACCTATGAAAAAGCGATTTCCGATCAGTTAGATAAAGACTGGCAAAAGTGTTTTCAGAGTTGGTTTAGGCGAATGGAACTTTATATAGAACATGATGGAGAATATTTTGAAAAGATGTAAAATAAATATTAACAGTATCTAGACTACTTTTTGTAAATCTTAAAACTCATTGAGTGTCCTACGTAACGTGTAAAAAAATGCGGTTGCCAGCCTGCTTGCCAAGCGTGGCAGCTGTGGCAAATATCTCCCTTATGATGCAATCCATGGGGAGGCCAGTGTTCGGCAGTGGACTTCAATAGGCTGTAAGCGTAATAATGACGTTGAGCATCACACACGAGTAAGGTTGGTCTGTGTAGACACTGCAATTTAGTCCGCCTTTTAAAGTAGTGTTGAATAGTTCAGCGAAGATGAATCCGAAAATAATACAGTCTGGTTTTAAACAAGTATTAAGGAACACATAAATAATCGAATAAAACTATTATTTAGGGATTTTATCGCGTTTAATTACTTTAATTTATTTTTATTATCCCGACGTTTCGGGTGCTTTACAGCACCCATGGTCACGGGGGGGGGGGGGACTGAGATGTTTGACGTCCCAATGTCATAGTTAGTCCAGCTACCTTCAGTTTTAGAATATTAATTTTTGGTCCGATTTACGCAAAACGAGCTTATAGTATCATGAAGTCTTGCGGTGGTATGCTTGGGTTTGGGTTAAATTTTGTTAATTATAGGATCCCAAGCAGCTGGCAGCACCCATCCATCTTCTCTATTGAAATTTGGATGTTTTTTAATTTTAATCAAATCATAAGCATGTGTCGGCAATTTGCTCAGTACTAGATAATGCAATAACATGTCAGGTGTGGCGGGAAGCGAGAGGGTCCTGGGCTAATCCCGTGTGCTTTACGGTAACAAGTTTCGACATAAATTGGTTAAGTCCCGAGGTTATCCTGCCGAATATTCGGTTCGGTAAAAATTTAACCGAACATTCGGCCGAATATTCGTGTTCGGTGAAATCCATATTCGGCCCATCCCTATAAATAATCATTCACATTTTTACAATTACTGCAGTCACGGACATTTCTTGAACTAAGCAGCTCCCGGTGGTTCCCTTAGCTACAAACGCAATGCAATGCGGTCCACGTACAGACTACGCAAAAGCAGCCCACAAACATCCAATACATTCCCAGCTCGTAGTGTTGACATCTATATAACTGACGCAAATGCATTAAGTTCCAAAGAGGTGCGATTAATCACATATTTTTTAATCTTGTAAACTATTTTCGTAGCGCTCGACTACTAGATTTCAATAGCTTATGCGCCTAATTTAATTTTATAATATTGTAATCTTGTTTTATCACTTCAATTTGATCTGAGCCGAATTAGCCTTCAACCACAAGTACAACTCGTGGACTCAGAGAGGTCTTCAAATCTTGAGTAGAAGGTCGGAATGATTTTAGAACCTTACCTGCATGATGACATTTTTTGCGTTTTTGCAAGCATTGGTCTACGGCAGCACAACCCTGACGGCTATTGTTTCTAAATAGTCCTCTTTAATGTCGATGAGCTCCGAACCGATTAAATCACAAATCAGATATTACGAGTGGTGCCGGTATCAATACCACAGCGACTCTGCGACTGGATTCAGGGTTATTAAACAAGGGTTACACTTATTGATAACTTAGTGGTTTGAGTATAAAGCTGCTATGCCGCGAGTCCTGGGTTAGAAACCAGACAACCATTGTAGAGTGTAGAAGATGAAGGCATTTTCTTAATATGTCGGCCTCATCGTGACAAAACGTAAGGTTATAAAAAATTTTATTCAAAATAGAGTACACAGGAATAAGCCATGGAAATGTCGGTATCGCATACGCCTGCTAAGATTTAAAGTTTATATATATTATTGTTAAAATATTCATCGAGAGTTACAAATAATGTATTATAATTATCATTAGTAAATAAATTAATAAAATAATACTTATTTCTTGAATACGCTTATGTTTTATTATTTCAACGTGAAACACCAATATTTTACAAAATCAATCAGTTCAGGCGGCAATCGTAAGAGTACGTTATGGAAGGCTTTCCCGACAAGGAAGCGGAATGGAAGTGAAGTTGCAGCATCTGCTCGCGCCAAACAAAACATTCAAAAATAAAGTCGTGAACGACAAATTACGCATTAGATACTTTATTAAGGGCATTACAAGGTTTAATATCACAAACTTTAAGCATTTTAATCTTATTGTTAAAAAGTTAACACTGTAGTTGGATATGTAAAGGCATAAGGTTTAAATTGCTTTAACACTTCCCAAATTTTTTGCATATTGCTTTTGCATACCTATAAGAAAACGTTTACACAACAATATCGAAGTTATGACGTATACAATAAAATCGATATCGTTATGAGTCTTACGACAAAAGAGCTAAGGCGCGTGGCGAAAACGTCAAGCTAATAATATAGTGAGAGTGGCGGCCTGACTCACGCGGCCGCGTGTTGCTACGTAGCGATACCGCAACTGATGGTATTAATAACTCTACGTATGAAAACAAACTGCTACGTATTCTGTGTATTTCGGGACATCCCGCAGTAAGTTAATGACATAATATTATGCTCTTTGCTTTTTGTTTGTATCGTTTTGGATTCCTTGTATATATCTCCAAAACTAATACGTGCACGTATAATATCCGCCGTTACCGTTATCGTCACAGTTCATCGAACGTCGACGTCTGGTCGTAGGCGTCTCCGCAGGTTGCCTCATAGGATACTGGGCACAGTTGCTAAGCTTGCCAGGCGAGTTTACAACTGCAGTTTTCTTATAGTTAGCTGTAGTAAGGAAGACGCTGCTGTCTCCGGGTTTGTTTCCCTTTGTCGCTTCTAACGATAATCCTTATACCGTATCGTACTCTCCACATTTGATGTGAGGCGCGTGTTCGTGTCGTATGTATGTAGGTAGGTACGTACTATGTTTGTACGGATATATTATGTTTCATTGTTATCCATGCATAACGTGTTATTAGATGAACCGATTTTAACATTCTTTTTTTACTTGATTGGATATGTTTTCAGAGTAATAACTAATAACATATAACTATAGTGAAGATCTGATGAATGTCTTAGAAGATAATGGACATAAATACGAACTCCTCAATGCTACATTCCTACAATTAAATTAATTCATTATATTATTTATATTCATTGAGCTATTATGTACTACGTACTAGAGGCAACATTGCATTCAGCTACTCTTGTTCCATTAAACTGCGATGCATTCACCGCACTTTAATCAGTCACTCACACACAGTACAGCTTGTACAGTTATCACGTGTTGTGTTGATTTTAAAAAAAAATCTCTTGATAAAAATATGCCATTGTGTGTACTTCGATATTACACAAATATTTTAAGAAATATCAGTAAAAACCAAGGAATTACTTTTCATCGGTTAATAAGATACTTAATCAATAAAAAAGTATTAGATAGATAGATAGATAAAACGTTTATTTGTATCTCCAATCACACACGTAAATTCAGTGATTAAACTAGATATACAATCAAAGTATTATGGAAAAAAATATACATAAACTTATGATCTAAATATACATATGTGTTGCAGTTAAACAAATGGGTCATAGCTCAGCGATTAATATTGCTCAGAGAGCAAACACTGATTTTCAGCTATTACCCTCGAGGTGGCGAGAAGAAAATGAGCACAATAGTACAATCAGAAAGAAATAAGGAAAAAACAATTTTTTTTTGCACGTTAATATTATTGTAGTGTAATTATGTCTGAAAGATGTGTCCTTTCAGCTCTATGATTTATATCTTAGGTTTAATTTAGTAAAAAATTACGGAAAAAATGTGTAAGACTGCGTACCCAATTAAGGCTAGTACCTAAATGACTTAAAAACCATGATGAGTTAGTAAAAGAAAAAAGAAAAAAAAAGAAAATAACATGCCATGGTTTATAGACGAAGTGTTTGGGAATACCTTGTTTTTGTTTATCTAGAAGATATGTTTTGAATTTATTTTTACTTGTAGTTGGTGTTAAGATTTCTTACTGGTGGTGGGATGTTATTCCAACACTTCGTTGCCATATATCGGAAACTGCCGGTAAATGCCGCTGTATTATAGATTAATAATAAAACAAATTATTCCTAAGACGCCATCTCGTGTCATGGAATATAGATTATGAAATTAATTTGTTCAGATGAGACATTTTTGAGGGTACGTAAGTATAGGGCGAATATATTATTATACACATTTTTTTTGTAGAAACATATACGAATTATCATAATTAGGCTTAATTTTTTATATTTAAATCTGCTCATTATTCTTTTATTTTATTTTTAGGTTTCCACATCAAAGTCAAAGTGGAATAAATTCGTCTATTTTTAATTCTCGCGTGCCCAGCATTTATGAACGACTCTTATTCTAATTTAAATAAATATATTTGTAATTTAAACGTTATATTATTAATTTTGTTGAACATACATTTACTATGTTTTTTTTTATATTTGACATGAATACCTTTTAAAGTATTCAAACAAAAATATCATAAAATGTAATTGTGATATAATATTAAGTAATATTGTTACGAGCTTGAGGTTCGTGACAATAAAAATTGCCGATAAAATTACCTAAATTAACACTTTAATTTACTTTACACAAATTAAAACTTAAAACACTAATAATTAAACACACTAATTCACTTTATTCCGCTCCGAAGCTTCGCTTGTTTCGCCAAATCCAATACTGCCTCGATCGCATCTTGCAGCGCCTATTTATTTAAATTAGCAAAGAAGCATCCGGAATATTCAAGTAAATGCGCGCAAAGGGACGAGTGTGCGAGTGTAGATTTTCTAGAAACTTAGTTCTTCGGATGGCGCTGTCGGTTGAGAGATTTGTGATGTCATTTTCTGCAAAGCTCCCCTCGCTCTCGTTCCTGACACTAGATGGCGCTAGTTGACTTATTCACGCAACAATATTATATTAAATAAGCAAATATAATATACAAAATAAATGACAAAATTTGAAAATTATTCTCGATTTGATTTGAACTATATATATTATTACCTACTGATCAATTTACCAATGTTTATTCTATGATAAATAAAAACGCGCGAACACAGAGTAGCGCACATTTTTTGTTTGAAATAGCTGTTCTAGTACGTAAGCACATATTACAGTACTATTATTTATTCTGTGATATTACTTCAATGTTTATATTATAATTATTATATTGGAATACTTGACAATGGTGTAATTTAATTATATATCAATTATAATAGGGCATTTGACACTACATATACAATCTAACTAATCGAATGATGCGTCACTTTAATATTCACTCATTGTGCAGTAGCATTTCTCAATCAGAAATATTTTAAATTCTTTTTTTAAATTTATGAATACTTTCCATTTCATAAACAGATGGAATTTTATTGCAGACTTTAGATAATATACCGAAAACGCTTTTTCTACGTAAAACTGTCTTTGATGAAATTGTATGACATTTATTTTTTCGTCGACTGTTAATTATTAAGTAATCATTCAATATTTCTGGATTAGCTTTTACAAATGCCACAACTTCATAAATATACATCGCAGAAAATGTCAACAATTTTAATTATTAAATTGTGGTTTACAGCTCTCTGTACTTGGTATATATGCAATAGCACGCACACACTTTTTTGCGCCGTAAACGTATCTTCGCGCCTTGTATTGCTTGCACGCCAAAAATTACACCGAAGCGCACAGCAGAAGATACGAAACCGTTAGGTCAGTTATTAATATGTACTAAAAATAATACGAGACCAAGTACGCTTCCTCGAGCAACACCAAAATTTGAGGATCAAGGACAAGACCAAAAAATATTCATTTTTTGTCCTTGGGCAAATCGAAAAATTTTAATCCTGATTGGCAGGTAGGATTTTATAAGACCAAGTGTCTTGCCGCATACACCGTATTTACTTAATTTAATAATCAACAAGTCACGCTTGACAAAAGCGAAATGTCCATATACTGGATGACTCTTTTTATCGTATGGAAAAAATAGAGTGTAACATGGGAACGGAGTATATATAGGCTGTCACTCATATTTTACAACAAACAAAGCGTTAATATATATATATATATATATATATATATATATATATATATATATATATATAAATTCATAAATTGCCATATTATTTATATATTAGAATATTAAATAGATTAGTTTTTGCGAAAACCCTTTTGTTCTTTTGCAAAATATTGAATTTTTCAAAGTAATTGCCTAGCTTACATAGCTTTTATAAATTACCTTTTCTATAATTTGGTAAAATATAGAAGTTATAGTAATCAGACGATAACAGGATAAGTCCTCTCTGTCATCGTTTTTAAATAGTGGTTTAATAATAGATGATTTAAGAACTTCAGGAAACAACAACAGTCAATCAAAACTCCTCTTTCGGAGAGATTGTATAGGTTTTATAATAATATATGTTTGCCACAATAGTCATCTGTAGCATGCGTAGTTTTAAAGAAAGAAAGATGTTTGTCATCGTTTGCTTCAGTGTCTTTAAGATGCTTAAGCAAAATATTCTATGTGGGGTAGAAAATTGATTGATCGATTACATTTTATTAGCAATTACGGTGGCACCGGTTTGAGGTAATGTTTTCAAATAATACGTTGACGTAATTTGTGTTTCCTTTTTTAAAGTGCGGAAAACATTGAATGATTATATTACAAGTTTTACTGATTATGCAAAAATTAAAACAAATTGTAAAATAATATTTTATAATTTTTAACAAATGAGTTGTTTAATCTGGTTATATGAGTAAATAACATTATTCTACACGTGATAGAGCCATGCTGCAGTTATATTAGTAGTATAGTTGTAGCACGAATGTGTTTATTATGGTGAGTGTAGAAAACCGGAGACCCTCTTTACTGGAAACGAGGCATTTCATCTTAGTCCTCACGGGTGACAACGCATCTGCATTTTGATTCGTAATGGAGGATAAATGTAGATGTCTATGGGCCACAGCAACCACTTACTATCAGGTGGACTGTGTGCTCGTTTCTTACCCTATCCTATAAAGAAAGAAAAATTCTACACTCACTTTATTAACTCTTTTCTAAACACTTTCATAAAACTTAAAAATGTTTATGTAATTAGTGTAGGTGTGCGTGTGCACGTATGTGTGTGTACGTGCGTGCGTACCTTGACGAGGCTGAGCCGTATGGAGAGGCTGGTGTGGTCGGAGGGGTTGGCGCTGGTGTTGTGCAGCAGGTCGCGCACGCGCGCCAGGATGTCGGCGGGCTGCGGCTGAGGCTGCTGCAGCCGTTGGAGGCGCGCGCGCGCGGCGGCGGCGCGCTGCTGCAGCGGCTGCAGTTGTGCGCTCAGCTCGTGCGCCAGGCGCGCACCGCACGCCGCCAGCACGCCGCGCGCGCGCTCCGCCGCCACCTCCAGCGCCGCCGAGCGCTCCTTCATCTGCACCACGTCACATCTCTCACTCCCTGACTCTCTCACACGCCGACACGCATCTAATCAACACCATTCCGCTTCATACACGCTATTCAACGGTAACATATTCTTGCATCATGTATATTTTATCGAAGTGCAACTCTCAAGTTTTTTAAATAATTAAGTTAAAAATAAATATGGTTTTTATTTTTTAACAAAACAATATTGTATGTTGGTTCAGTGCGGCAGATCCTTAATAATCACAATAGCCGAGACAAAAATATAATTTCTATTTTTCACATCAAATATTTCAGTCCTACTAATGATCAAAACAGGAAATTAAATTCTTAATGATATATACGTATGATATGAATACGTGATTATTTTATACACTTAATTTACAATATTTCAATAACTAAATAGTATCCAATATTCAACCAAAACACATTATGTTAAAATAATAATAAATAACGTCTTTTATTTTCTGTAATGGTAGTGCTGTTAGTTTTTGACTTATATAGCTTGATGTAACTCAAAATGAGGGGTCTAACGTATGTTAAACTGTAATAAGTACTCTCACACCTATAAAAAAGTCTGACTGCTGAACTGATCCGATCTGCTGCTTCCGCATAAATTAATTACTTCTTTGTT
This sequence comes from Parnassius smintheus behrii, assembly GCA_036936625.1. Lineage (NCBI taxonomy): Eukaryota > Metazoa > Arthropoda > Insecta > Lepidoptera > Papilionidae > Parnassius > Parnassius smintheus. The sequence goes on from JAUPFT010000015.1 coordinate 45,386,583, forward strand.
ATGGATGCCAAGCTAGGCAGGTGGGCAGGTGGGCAGGTGGGCAGGTGGGTTTCTCATCGCACTTTCTTATTATTATGAGTTATTATGAAGACGTACTGCTGCCCATCCCCTACTATACTTCCCTTTGTCGCCTCTAACAATACCCACGGAACGACATCAAATAATGGACATTTTTACACCACTACTACACGAACTATAGGTTATAAAAGAAATATTTAAAACGATTAACTAAACACACATGAATAGGAATGATTAATATTAGTTTAATGGTGACAATTTTTTATCGATTAATTGTAGTGTCACCTGTCCGTCGAGGTCGTTGAGATCGCGGGCATCAGGTGCAGCAGCCAGGCGGTCGAGCGTCCGCTCCGCGTCGTCCAACCAGCAGCCGGTCCCCTCCAGCGCGCGGTACAGCGCCGCCCACGTCTCCTGGCACGTGCGCCACCTGCCGCACACACATACACGCATCAGACTCGCACACACTCACAGCACGTAACGTCACTTTCTGCGCGCGGTACAGCGCGTTTTTTAGAATAAGGGTGACAAGCGCACACACAGCACAACTGATGGTAGGTGGGTGCTGTGATCCATAGACATCTACAAACAAAATGCAAATGTAATGTCATCCCTGAGGGCTAAGATAGAGCGCCTCGTTAACACATGTTACAATTATGGGACTACTTTGGCTCTTTCCAAGTCTTACTACCTCAAAACGAATGCTTAGATATAATTAAATTAAATATTAAAATTAAAAAATTTAAAAAAAATTAAATACACAAATGCAATGCAAACAAATGCACAGCACCTTTGTTACCGATGTCAGAAAATTTATTTTGCAATTAACCCTTAAAGGCTACTACGGTGTTTTTACACCCGAGTGACTTAATTTTGTACCTGTATCTTTTTTCAGTTTTAACGCAGCGCCTTGAGATTTCGTGTATTCTCGTATATCGACAGCAAAGAGTATCATAAGTATATAGAGGAAATCGACAGTAGCCCTCGAGGTCCTAAAATCATTAATGAACTCCAAATAGTTCAAAACCTTTTCTGTCGTCGAGCTGCGAACGCACCTTGGTACGTCCGTAATGCTGACCTTCATCGGAACCTAGAGCTCCCCACAATCCAACAATTTCTCCAAAAACTCTCTGTGAACTTCTACAAAACCTCAGAGTCGCATTCAAATCATTTAATTCGTGAAGCAGCTACTTATGCAGCCCCACCCCCCTCTCGCTATAGAGTCCGCAGGCCGAGAAACTCTCTCTCGGACCTGCCTAATAAACTAACTAACGATCCGAACTGCCTCCTGGCGGCTTAGGCCAACTCTAATTAAATTAAATTATTATATTAATTAATACTAATTTGCCTTCGTAGGCACTCCCTCGGTGGCTCGTAGCCGCCTGCGCCCTCTTTTCCCAAAAGAGGGTCGCTCACAATAAGGCACAATACTACTTAATCAGCCGGCTGCCTGTCCCCAAAGGCGGTTTTTAGAGGGTATCACTTAGGGTCCCCGGTAGGACAGTGAGTCCCTCATAACCACGATAGACCGGCTATCGTGGTATGCGTAATGCATTTTCCGCCTCCCTACGTATAGGGTAGCCCTTTAATTGCTTCGGGCGCAAAAAAAAAGCCCTCGAGGACGCGGGGAGAGTGGTTGTGCGCGAGCGCCCGTCCCGAGATACACTCGTGACCCGGTGTTTTTTCACCCCTTGTAGTCATAGTGGGTTACGACTTAGGTAATTAACTTTTTATGTTTTATTTTTAGTACGTGTGTACTAGTGTATAGAATATAATATTCGTGTGTGTATTATTATGTGTATTGTATTTATTATTTTTATTTGATGTGTTATTGTATTTAAATGTATATTATGATATTTTATCTCAGATTATGCAGCAACTGAGGAAACAAGCAATAGAAGATGCACTGCTGGCATCGGATGAAGAGTCGGCAGAAGAGGAGGACTCTGTAGAAATGGATATTCATGAAGATGATGCACAAAGTGTCGATGATGACACTACTTCTAATATATCAGAAGCTCAGTTGGAGATGGAAGTTGATGAGTCTCCTTCTCCACTGGATGGAAGACAAGTAAAATTAGGTAATACACATTTTACTTGTATTGGAAACATGTTGTTGCCCCAAAAAAGAGTTTTGAAGGGCAAGGAAAAGCGAGGATACCCTACCTACAAATGGAGTTCTAAGCCACCGCCTCCTCACCGAACTCCTGGTAGGAATATAGTTCCATATTTACCAGGTCCTGTGGGTGTTGCCAAAGAAGTGACTACAGAACTGGATGCGTTTGAATTGAATTTCAATAAAAAAATTATTGATACTATACTTGTTCATTCTAATCAGGAAATCGCTAAACAAAAAGCAAATTATGGCCCGCAAACTTCATATACAAAAGATGTTGACATCTCAGAGCTGAAAGCCTTAGATTTTGGACTCCGGGGGGGAGTATGGTTGCAAAGCTGAAACTTAAAGAATTGACGGAAGGGCACCACCAGGAGTGGAGCCTGCGGCTTAATTTGACTCAACACGGGAAATCTCACCAGGCCCGGACACCGGAAGGATTGACAGATTAACAGCTCTTTCTTGCTTCGGTGGGTGGTGGTGCATGGCCGTTCTTAGTTGGTGGAGCGATTTGTCTGGTTGATTCCGGTAACGAACGAGACTCTAGCCTGCTAAATAGGCGTCGTCATTTAGGTGTGCGTGGCTTCGGTCGCGCAACTCACTGGCGACGTATTAAAATTCTTCTTAGAGGGACCGGCGGCTTCGAGCCGCACGAGATTGAGCAATAACAGGTCTGTGATGCCCTTAGATGTCCTGGGCCGCACGCGCGCTACACTGAAGGAATCAGCATGTTCTCCCTGGCCTAGAGGCCCGGGCAACCCGTCGAAACTCCTTCGTGCTGGGGATTGGGGTTTGCAATTATCCCCCATAAACGAGGAATTCCTAGTAAGCGCGAGTCATAAGCTCGCGTTGATTACGTCCCTGCCCTTTGTACACACCGCCCGTCGCTACTACCGATTGAATGATTTAGTGAGGTCTTCTTTGATTGGCCTTTTGTATCTGACTGCAGTAAAGAAAGATAACAGAGTATCAACTAATTTTTTGCAGTGAAATTTACTCAGCCATCATGTCAAAAGAGCGTTACAAATTTCTAACCAATTGTTTACGGTTTGATGACCGTATGACCAGGGACATCAGAAAAAGTACAGATGAATTTGCACATATCCGTGATATTTGGGAACTGTTTATGAAAAATTGCGCTGATCTGTATCGTCCATCCGTAAATTGTACTATTGATGAACAACTTGTGGGTTTCAGAGGACGATGCTAATTTCGAATCTATATTCCTATCAAACCAGATAAGTATGGTCTGAAACTGGTCCTCATGTGTGATTCTTATGATCGGTACGTGATATCTGGAATGCCCTATCTATGAAAAGGGACGCAAATGGAAGCAAACCTCTTGCAGAGTATTATGTTGAAAATTTGACAAAATCTGTTCATGGTACAAATATAAACATAACCTGTGACAACTAGTTCACATCTGTACCTATGGCAAATAATATGCTGAATAAATACAAACTAACAACGGTTGGTAGCACGCGCAAGAACAAAGTGGAGACACCGCAAGACACCATCGTAACGAACAATCGTCCCATAGGAAGTTCAGTGTTTCTATACAATACACATGATACACTTCAGCTCTCTACGTATTGTCCAAAAAAAATAAGATTGTGATACTTTTGTCGAATATGCACCATGAATCAGCAATATCAGAAACAAGCGGGAAGCCAGAGGTTATTGAATACTATAATTCTACTAAAGCAGGAGTGTATGCTGTTGATCAGATGTGTCATAGCTACAGTTGTTCGAGACGAACAAAGAGATGGCCCTTGGCTATTTTTTACATGTTGGATGTAGCAGGAATAAATTCTCACACGATTCTCAATAACAACAACAATAGGAATGGCAAAAGCCAGGAATCTTGAGCCGAATTCCTATACAAGTTGTCACTGGATCTAATGTTACCATACATAAAAGACAGACTCAAAATTCCAAACTTACGGCACAAGATTAGAGACAAAATCGAAAGTGTGAGCAGTGAACACCGAAAGCTACACTCTGATAATCAAGGTACTCTGTCGGGTACCAGCATTCGAAGAGTTGATAATACAGAGTCCTTGAGAGATTCACGAATTGATAATGAAGAAGGTTCACAAGAGAGGGCCCCGAAAGCTAAACAAGGCAGATGCGGAATTTGTAAACCGAAAGGAGATAAAAAGTTCACAGCTAAATGCTCGAATTGTTCAGTGTTTATTTGTAAACTACACCGTAGTTTGGTGTGCGTTAACTGTAGTAGTAATATTTTGTTAACCAAAGAATAACGCAATTTAGAAGTAATTGTTAATTTTCATTATTTTTGCTTATAATTAGTAAAAAGAAGGTTACATTATATTTATTTTGTGTTACATGCATTTAAAACAAAAATTATCTAGTTACCATTTTGATTTGAAAATTTCATGTTTTTTTTTTTAGATATAAGGATAAATAATATACCAAATTCAAGACTTATTTATAATAATTAAAAATATAAAAACTGATTAAAAACTCGTACTAGTTTTCTTTTTTTTTCAATTATTTTTCAAACCCCTTCGAATTTACCATGTTTTGGGAAGATTTTTGAACATGCAATTTAAATTAGGTACTACTACCTCTAATTTACATGCAATGTAAATTAGAGGTAGTAGTAAAAGAAGAGATGCATGGTGGAATGACGAAGTGAAAGAAGCTGTAAAAAAGAAGAAAAAAGCATGGTTAGACTACTTAGCCTCTAGTAACGATGAGCATATGAGAGAGAAGATGAAAGAAACATATAAGCTGCAGAAAGTTCATGCGAAAACATTGATTGAGGAAGTACGTGAAAGGTGTAGAATAGAAGCGGACGAGAGGTTGTCGCACAACTTTAGGGAAAACTCCAAACTCTTCTGGAAAGAGGTTGGAAGGTCCCGGAGTGGTGCGACAGCTTTAAGAATGAACAAAGTGCTTTCGAGAACCAATGACGTCCTCTCAGAAAAATCGGACGTCATGCAGCGATGGAGTGAATTTTATAGAGAATTGTATGCGTATCTGGCACGCCAGACACGGACCTCGATGACACTGAGGTCATCAGCATGAAAGAGATTGAACGTGCGATTCGAAGTTTGAAATGTGGTAAGGCTGCGGGACTAGACAGAGTTACTGCTGAAATGGTCAAGTACGGTGGGCCTCGCGTCTGGGACAGCTTTCTTCTGCTGTGCAATTTGTGCTGGCGGACGGAAGATGTCCCGGATGATTGGCGATCCGCGGTCATTGTGCCTTTATATAAAGGTAAAGGTTCACATTTTGACTGCGGGAGCTATCGGGCGATCAGCTTGACCAGTTTAGCAAGTAAAGTTTATTCGAAGGTTTTGACACGCAGGATGCAAGAGAAATCGGAAAGATTCTTATGGGAGGCACAATGCGGATTTAGACCTGGAAGAGGATGCACGGATCAAATGTTTTCTCTCCGCATGATCACGGAGAAGCTTCTGAGTGTTAACCAGAGGATTTTCTGTGCTTTTGTGGATCTGGAGAAAGCATTTGATAAGGTTATAAGGAAGAAAATGTGGGAACTGTTGCCGGGATATGGTGTGGATGGTCGATTGTTAAGGGCTGTGCAGTCACTCTACTATGACTGTAAAGCCTGTGTGCGGGTAGGGCATGACCTGTCACCCATGTTTAGCGTCCAAGCGGGCGTAAAACAGGGTTGTGTCATGTCTTCCTGGCTGTTCATACTGTATCTCGACAGCTGTTTACAGAAGCTGAAAGATAGCTGTTTGGGTGTGAAATTGGGTGACATAAAAGTTAATTGTCTGCTGTATGCTGATGATGCAGTGCTTATTGCACCATCAGAAGCAGAACTGCAGGCATTAGTCACGTGTATGAAAGAGGAATGTGAAATTAAAGGTCTCCGTTTGAATGCTAATAAAACTAAGGTTCTGGTATTTGAAAAGGACGAAGAGAGAACGAAATGTGAAATATGGGTAAATCAGGAATGTCTAGAACAGGTAAATGAAATTGTATACTTGGGGAGTGCTTTCAGCCGGGATGGAAGATGTGATTTAGATGTGGATAGGCGTGTCGCTGCCGGAAACAAAGTCAATGGTGCCCTGAATGCATTAATAAAAAGGCAAGGCGTGGTGAAGAGTGCACGCCTTGCAATACATAACGCAGTGTTGGTACCGACTTTGTTATATGGCAGCGAAACCTGGGTATGCCAGAAGAAGCATAAAAGCAAGTTGAATGCAGTGGAGATGCGATCTCTTCGTAAAATGTGTGGCGTTACCATAGCCGACCGAAAGCGAAACGAAGAGATTCGCAATATGGCAGGATTGAAAGATGACCTTATCACAAAAATTGATAGGGGCGTACTCCAATGGTTTGGACACGTTGAACGAATGAGTGAAGACCGAATGGTGAAGAAAATATATAGAGCGAAAGTAAATATTAAAAGGTGTCGAGGTAGACCGAGACTAACTTTCGAAGACCATGTGAGCAAATTGCTCGAAGAGGGGAGGGTCAAGAGTACTCGGATACCTAGACGTGCATGTATGAAGAAGTTAATGAACCTGAAAGAAGCGAAAGAGGTATGTAAGGATCGTGACACTTGGCGATCTGTTCTCTCTGGCTACCCCGTTAGGGATTGTGCGTGACGATAAGTAAGTAAGTAAGTAAGCAATTTAAATTGTTGTTATTTAAAAAAAATAAACCTACAAATGAATAAATCTCTTGGATTTATTAATTTACATTATCCATAATTTAAGAATATTAAAAAGAAACAATAATATATTTATTCATTATTATAATTTTTTGTAATAAATAAATCCGGGTTTTTTTTACACCCATTGTAGTCTTAGCAGTATACAAATTCTTTAAGGGTTAATTATGACAGAGTGTGACAAATGCCTTTCTCAAGCCTGCTGCAATGTTTTCTATGTCAATTTTTTATATATTACAACCGATTCGTCCCGACTCCAAACGGGTGATTTCTGGATCTCGATAACAGAGCCACCTACCAGGTTTTTTTTTATAGAGGAGGGGGCAAACGAGTATGTGGCTCACCTGATGTTAAGTGACTACCGCCGCACAAGATCAACCGCAACACCAGGGGAATAGCAGGTGCGTTGCCGGCCTTTTAAGTAAGCTCGTTTCTTGAAGGTTCCCAAGTCGTATCGATCCGGAAAAGTCGCTGGTGGTAAACTATTCCACAGAGAGGTTGTACGCGGAAGAAAACTCCTTTTGAAACGTACTCTGGTGGACTGCCAAGCATCCAGATGGTATGGATGGTATCGGGACGTTTACCGCGTAGTGCGTTCACGAAATTTGGCGGCTGGGATTAATCCGAACAATTCCTCAGAGCACTCTCCATGGTATATGCGAAATAAAATGCAAAGAGATACAACATCTCGCAGTGCCAGTGAATCGAGCCGATCGGAAAGCACTCGGTCGTCGACGATTCAAGCCGCTCTGCGCTGGATGCGGTCAAGTGGAAGGAGCTGGTACTGGGGATCCCCAGCCCAGAGATGGGAACAGTACTCCATGTGCGGCCGAACCTGCGCCTTGTAAAGTTGCAGGCGGTGTGCCGGCATGAAATACTGTCCCGCTCTGCCGAGCACGCCAAGCTTTTTAGAAGCCAATTTGGCCTTCTCTTCCAAGTGACCTCGAAACTGCACGTCACTCGATATGTCAACGCCGAGGATTCCGATACTGGCTGAGGCAACAAGGGGAGTGGTGCCTTGAAACTGAGGAGACGACAAAGGGGTTCTTTTATTTTTTCAATTAAATTTACCTGGTATTAAATTTACTATTTGACCTGGTAGGTCAAATAGTAAATTTAATTGCCTCATAAGGAGTATATATGTCATAGTTACCACGCCAGTAAGGCGGGTTGGCAACCGCCGTTTTTTAATTTTAATCGTTACTAGGAAGAAGTTGCTGCCCGTCTCCTGATTCGTTTCCTTCCGTCACATCTTACATCACCTCCGGCACGATGTGTGCTAGTGGATATTCTTACAGCGCTACTACACAGTAAATATAATGTTATAGTTATAGTTTCAATATGCATACTGACCTTTCGTACCGGTCCTGGTATGCGTCCTGCAGTGCGGTCCAGTCGTCCTGCAGCTGGTCGCGCGCGCGCCGCAGCGGCTCTAGCTGCTGCAGCTGCTCGGCGCGGCTGCGGCGCGTCAGCCACGAGTATTCCCTTTCCAGCGCCTCCATACTCACTTTCACTTCGGACATCGACGTCTTTACATTCTGAATGTTGCAAATATATCGATACTAGTATTACTAAAATATACTAACTAATTTACCATTATACCTTCGATAAAAAGAAACAAGCAAAATCGGTAAATTAACGTCGGAATTTTTCAATACCTCCTCATTTTTGAAGTATAAAAAGAAACAAAAAACCTACAACAGGCGGGCTGCGGCTGCCACCACTTGCTCCCGCGTCAGCTGCGTTTGTATATTTGTCTCTCTCTCTCTCTCTCTCTCTCTCCCTCTCTCTGTGTGTGTATGTGTGTATGTGTGTGTGTGTGTGTGTGTGTGTGTGTGTGTGTACGCACCGCGAGCGCGTCCTCCTGCAGCGGGAACTCGTCGTAGTCCGGGCCAGCGAGCGGAGCAGTTCGCAGGCGTGCCGCGGCCGCCGCCAGCTGCTCCTGCGTCTGCTGCGTGCGCCGCAACAGCTCGTGTGCACTTGCCTCCGCGTTCTCCTGCATGCATGATTGCATGAACATACGTTTTAACTACACAATGATTACAATTATGCACTTTGATTTACCAGTACAGTTCAATGGTAGTAAACCGGAGTGGGTTACTTGTACACTTTAACTGTGCAAGCAAAACAATATTTCCTTTCGTAAGTGGAAGACAGACGTAAAAGATTCTATAATTATGTTTAAATCTGAGTATTGTCGTTTTTGGTGTATGAAAAGCAAAGAGTACAACTATAAAAATAAAGAAGTGGCAGCCTGCAATAAAATGTAAGAGAAGTGAATGAATTGGCGTCAAATGGCACAAAGGATAGTACTCACAGACAAGGTAAATTGTTTTTTTATTTTATTAAATAAGGATGACATATGAGCACACAGTACAGTTGATGGTAAGTTGTGGTATCTACAATTATCTATGACTAAGAACTTAAATATAGATGTGTTATTACCTCTGAGGACTAAGATGGAAAGCATCGTTTGCAGTAAAAAGGGTCTCCGGTTCACTAAACTCGCTATAAGAAACGAAGTAGTATTTAACTCTGGTCTTGTCCCGGTTGAGTCGACATATTCGTGCTACAACCATAATAAAGCTGCAGTGTGGTTCTGCCGCAGTAAAAATATAATGCTCGTAGTAAATTTCCATTTGCCGCAGTAAATTGGTTTCGATGATTGCCTCATTGATAACTGCGATTTTAAGTGTCAATTTACGTGTTTTACGAAAAAGTATGCGGTGGCAAAGTGTACACAATGCGAAGAAACAAAAGTTGACAATATGAAGCAAATAAAAGTGACCGTGTGTGTGTGCGTGGCGTCGGCAGCGTGCGCGGCGCACAGCTCGCGCAGGCGGCGCGGCGCGGCGGCGGCGGCGGCAGCGCGCCGCTCGGGGAAGGCCACACGCGCCACGCGCAGCGTCCGCGCCAGCTCGCACACGCGCGTCGCCGCAGCCTCGCGCGCCTCCGCCTCCGCACGCACCTGCCCGTGCGCACACTCACTCACATATCGCGTTACATGTTCTCGGACAAGCACACATCATCTACACTTCGTCAAAAACTATCAATTTTAGTTATTGCAGGGGAAAAAAATACAAATAATAAATTGAGTTTTTTTCATTCCACGTCTTAAAAAACGAAATTATTTATTCAGACAATTATTGAGCGTGCAGCAGCGGTGTAAGGTTATCCACTGCCCCATACAATCCGTTAGCTGACGTAAGAGTCCACAGAAGGAAACTAAAGCAATAAGTGAGAGCTACCATCTTCCTAATAACGAATCAAAATAATCAACTGCAATTGCCAACCCTCTTGCCAATGGAAGCAACTATGGCTAATATCCCTCTATAAACAATTTATTGAGGACACCTGTGCTCAGCAGTAAACTTTCATTGGTTGTAACGGTAAATATAAAATTAGTTCAATGACAACAAAAATAAGTTAAAATGAACACGAAATAAAAAAAAATATGATCAACTGTCATATTTTTTTTTTAGATCCTTCATCTGTATAACTGACCAGCTGCGAGAACGTTATTATTTCAAATCGAAATATAACGTGAAAGGAACAGCAATCCCCAAACGACTATTTAGCGAATGTTCATTCGTACAGAAACAAGCTGCCCGCGTCTCGCCCAACACCGCACCGCACAACTTCGCCGTCTAGACTTCGATAACTCACCCAAGTCAAAGTATTAATGATTCCAACTACATTTATGAATATCCGGATCAAACGATTGACAGGATCTATATAACCTGTGACGTATCATCGACTATTTGCATAAATTGTGAATATAATTGTCAAAATCGCTTAAACAAATCCTTATTAATATAGATTTGTGAGATCGATTTTAATGTACGTAGGCGGTCCCATAATGAATTGGCCTACCTATGAACCAATGAAGGAAATGAAACGAAACCAATTTTATTTTTCAATATAATCACCATGAATACTAACACACTTCTGACACCTGTGAATCAACATCTCTAAACATTTATAAAAATAATCACATTTTTTATCCTCAAAATGATTGAAGACGGCCGCCTGCAACTCTTCATCGCTTGAAAATTTTCTTCCTCAAGTCCCGCTTTAAATTTGGAAATAAATAATAGTCGGACGGGGCCATGCCTGGACTGTAAGGTGGATGTTGAACTTCTGTGAACCCACATTGACGAACTGCATCCTTCGAAACACCAGCGGTATGAACAGGGGCTTTGTCATGGAGCAACAGGACACCTTTAGACAGCTTGCCTCTTCGTTTTTCCTTTATCTTGTCTCGTAATTTATATATTAAAGAAGCATAATATTCGCCGTTCACGACTGTATTACGTTCTTTAAAATCCACCATCAAAATGCCTTGAAAATCCCAAAATATTGTGCACATCAGTTTTTTAGTCGATTGTTGCACCTTTGCCTTTCTATGGGGCTTTTCACCCTTATAACGCCATTCCATTGACTCGCGCTTGCTTTGTGGATCATAATACAAGATCATAGTTTCATCACCAGTCACTAGCCGCTCGATCACAGTCTTTGGATTTTCGCCACAAAGATCCCAAAACTCCGAAGCGCAGCGCACACTTTCCTGTCTCTGTACCGCTGAAAGAAGTTTCGGTACCCATCTTGCACTCACTTTTTACATGTGAAGATGTTCATGGATCGCGCGATGAACGGTACTCTTAGAGAGCCCAAGCCTTGCTGCAATTTCTCTAATCTTCAAACGGCGGTCACTCAGAACCTCCTCTTCGATAAGAGCAATCGTTTCGGGAGTGAGCACTTCCACAGGTCGACCGTCGTGGCCAAAGTCTTCGACGGTTTCTCTCCCGAAGCGAAACTCTTTCACCCAATTTTTCACTGTGCTATAGGAGGGGACAGACTCCTTATACACGCCATCCAATCGTTCTTTTATTTGGGCAGGGGATAAACCTTCTTTAAACAGAAACTTTATGACACTTCGATACTCAGTTTTCGACATTTTGAAAAAATACGCGACTTTCGTTATTCAAATGCCTGTTAAACTAAGACTAAGCATTTCATGTCGATGCATGTTTCTTATATTAAGTGCACGATAAACGTACTATTTAATGCAACACAACATGTAGCGACATGTCGCGTTGAACTATATCAGGCCAGTTCATTATGGGACCGCCTGGTAGGTTTAAATTTGAGAAACAAATAGAAATAGGAAAAGACCAATTTTTACCTTTCGAAAGCATAAAATACAAATTTCTTTCATTTGTTAAGTAGTAAATTTTATTCAAAATATTAAACCATTTATACGGTAAAGTTCACAACACTGCAATAAAAAAAGTAAAATAAAACATTTATTTGTGTTCGATCAAAACTAAATGACCTGCTCTCGCGAATCCAATGAATATAATGTCCAATGACCAACAAAATCAAACAAGTATCACAGATCGGAGAGTACTGAAATTTGAAATTATCCATATAAATAATCGACCGGAATGATCCGAATCGTAAGAAAAACCAATATTTAAATGATCGGGTCACTAAAAACGATTGAATGACACATGATGTGTACGCGCATTGCACTCACCTTTCCCGCCTCCCCCGCCACGCGCCCCTCGCACTCCCGTGCCCATTCCTGCAGCCGCTCCGTCAGCGTAGTCAACTCCTTCACGTCGTCCTCGGCTTTCATTGCGGCGTTACGCTTCGACTCAATCTCCGCCATCACCGACGACCATTCGCTGCGTAATTCGTCCTGGAAGTGGGTACGCAAGTACTCCGCCAGCTGCGGGTTCTCCTTGTGCTTGGCGTATACCAGGCTGTCGCCGCGGGAAATGAGCGCAGCTGCGTCCGGAGCCACCGCACCCAGCTGATTCTTCAATATCTGTCCGAGACGAATATAAGATTTAAAAATCGTCCCACCGAGCTCCCCATTAATTTTTCATTAATTAAAGCCCTTCACAAGTCCACTGCTCAACCCATGGAATAACACAAAGCACGGTTCTGAGCCACCTGCATCTATCGACTTCCTGCATGTCTTATCAGGTCAGCACTTCATCTAGTGGGGGGTCGCCCTACACTACGCCTACCACCGGAACGAGGCTGCCACTCGAGTACCTTTTTTCCCCCTCGGCTGTCGGTTCTTCGAGGTATATAGACAGCTCATTGCCACTTTAGCTTACTAATTCGTTCTGGTATGTCGGTCACTCTGGTTCTACTGCAGATTGGTCACTCTGGCTCTACTGCAGATATCCTCATTTTTAAGTCTACTACGCAGAGAAACCCCGAGCATAGCCCTCTCGCTGCGCGACCTTGAGCATCCTAATGCGGCCAGCAGTGAAGGATCACGTCTCAGATGCGTAAATCATCACTGGCAACACACACTGGTTGTACAATCTAGTTTTCAAGTTTTGAGGTATACCTGACGAGAAGATGTGTCGTAATTTCCCGAACGCTGCCCAGCCGAGTTGAATACGTTGATTTACCTCTAGGTCGAAGTTGGACTTACCTAGTCGGACTATTTGTCCCAGGCAAACGTACTCGTCAACAACTTCGAGCATAGTGCTCACAACAACTACCGGCATAGGTGTGACATGGATATTAAGCATGATCTTTGTTTTGTCCATGTTCATCTTAAGACCTATCCGTTGGGAGACACCATTGAGGTCATTGAGCATAGTGCTAAGGTCCTCCAGCGATTCTGCCATAAGGACTATATCGTCGGCAAATCGAAGGTGAGTGATGTACTCGCCATTGATGTTAATACCGTACCCTTTCCAGTCCAGTAGCTTGAAAACGTCTTCCAATGCAGCGATGAAGAGTTTTTTGGATATAACATCACCCTGTCTTACACCTCTCTGCAGTTGGATAGCTTTCGTACTCTGGTTCTGTACTCGGATAGCCATCGTAGCCCTACTGTACAAACTGTATTATACGTGGTAGAGCCATGCTGCAGTTATATTAGTAGTATAGTTGTAGCACGAATGGGTCGGCTCGACCGGGGAAGGACCACGCTCTCATAGAATACCAGCGTGAAATAGTAGCTTAATGCTGCTGTATTTCGTATGGTGAGTGTAGAGAACCTGATGCCCTTTTTACTGGAAACGAGGCACTCCATCTTAGTCCTCACGGGTGACAACGCATCTGCATTTTGATTCGTAAACGAGGATAGATGTAGATGTCTATGGGCCACAGCAACCACTTACCATCAGGTGGACTGTGTGCTCGTTTGTCACCCTATCCTATAAAAAAAACACTTCTTCAGCACTTCGATATACCGACAGTCAACTTGGCATCGCTGAAGGGACTGTAGCACCGCCCAAATTCCGACGGAATCAAAGGCTTTCTCATAATCCGCATACGCCAGGCAAAGTGGCAGATTGCACTCTTCGTACTTCTGTATAATTTGCCGAAGGGTATGTATGTGGTCTATGGTGCTAAAGCCTTTTCTAAAACCGGCTTGTTCGGGAGGCTGGAAGTCGTCGAGTCTGCGTGCGAGACGATTCGTAATGACCTCGAAAAAAGCACGTAGGTGCGGCTCAGAACGGATATCGGTTTGTAGTTCTTCAAGAGAGCGTTGTCGCCTTTCTTGAAGAACAAGACCATCGCTCCACGCCGCCGGAGTATTGCCATCATGTAAGACGGAATTGACGACCTTCTGAAGGACTTTAAGTACCGGTGCTCCACCCACTTTCAAAAGCTCCGCTGTAATTCCATCCTCGCCTGGGGCCTTGCCGTTTTTAGGGTGCTGGAGAACTAATTCTAATCTCGCTCGGACTGAGGACCGGAATATCATCGGAATAGTGTCGGATAAGACTTGCTCTTGGATCGTTACTCACACTTGCGTGTGGCTCCAACGATGATGTGTACAGCTGCCCATAGAACCTCTCAATCTCACTCAAAATCTCAGGTGTCCCGGAAACGATGCTGCCACACTCAGTTTTCAGCTTTGACAGTTGACTCTTTCTGGCAGACAGATCTCTGACAAAGACTTTGGAGCCCTGGTTCCTCTCGATTGCTTCTTTAATACGAGCAGTATTAAAGTTGCGAAGTCTCGCCGTATGCATTTGGAGATCTGTCTGTTCAGTTGCCAGTATGCTTTCAAATCTGTTGTCGGTTGCAGCCTCATCCCCCATCTAACAGCCATGAGATTAAGAGCGTGATCGGAGATTTTTTGTTATCTTCTGCGGCGGGTCTTGCAGAACTTAGCTCCGGCCGCACAGACATTATATTATATATGGATAGCTTGTCTTTCATATCGTCCACTGCATTGCATCTTCTTGGTACTGAAAACTCCCCATTGCTCTTTTTTATAAAATAAGGGTGACAAACGAGCACACAGTCCACTTGATATTTGGATTTTGTGGCTCAAAGACATCCACATTTAAGCTCAATTACAATTTAAAATCCAGATGTCACCCTTGAGGACCATGATGTCCACCAGTACCAGTAAAAACGGTCTCCAGTTCTCAACACTCACCATACAAAACACATCAGCATTGAGCTGCTAGTTTACGCTAGTATTCTGTGAGAGCGTAGAACTCACCGGATCTAGCCTACCCATTCGCGCTACACACAAGCATAACATAGCTGCAGTACGGCTATACCACACGTAGCGTGAGGCGGTACTTCGGTGAGCAACATCACGTGCATGCGGTGCGCCACGCTCAGCGAGGGCTGCTCTACTACATAGTACTTACAGGTGAATGGCGCAGATTGTGCAGTGTGCAGCGAGCGGTATCTCGAGGAGCTTGGCGGGGTCGTGCTCGCTGGCCACCCCGCATACGGTGAGCAGCGTCACGTGTATGCGGCGCACCACGCTCAGCGCCGGCTGCTCTATTACATAGTACTAACAGGTCAATAGCACAGATTGTGCAGTGTGCAGTATGCAGCGAGCAGTACCTCGAGGCACTTAGCGGGGTCGCGCTCGCTGGCCACCCCGCGCACGGTGAGCAGCATCAGGTGTATGCGGCGCACCACGTTCAGCGAGGGCTGCTCTACTACATAGTACTTACAGGTCAATGGCACAGATTGTGCAGTGTGCAGTATGCAGCGAGCAGTACCTCGAGGCGCTTGGCGGGGTCGCGCTCGCTGGCCACCCCGCGCACGGTGAGCAGCATCAAGTGTATGCGGCGCACCACGCTCAGCGAGGGCTGCTCTACTACATAGTACTTACAGGTCAATGGCACAGATTGTGCAGTGTGCAGTATGCAGCGAGCAGTACCTCGAGGCACTTAGCGGAGTCGCGCTCGCTGGCCACCCCGCGCACGGTGAGCAGCATCAGGTGTATGCGGCGCACCACGTTCAGCGAGGGCTGCTCTACTACATAGTACTTACAGGTCAATGGCACAGATTGTGCAGTGTGCAGTATGCAGCGAGCAGTACCTCGAGGCGCTTGGCGGGGTCGCGCTCGCTGGCCACCCCGCGCACGGTGAGTAGCATCACGTGCATGCGGCGTGCCACGCTCAGCGCCTGCTGCTCGAAGCGCGCCAGGTCGGGGTCGGCAGCGCACGCCTCGGGGAACAGGCTTTGCAGCGACGGCGCCGCAGGTACACTCTCCGTGCTGTCAGTGCTCTCTGTTCTTGATTCCTACAGTTTCAAAACGAAACAAATAAAAAGCCTTTATTCCTTACATTATTACACGGTTATCTTATTTCTAGAACTATCATTTTTACTAACGCACGTCTTACTTAGACCGCGTCACTTGCTTTAAATGTAACAAACTAATAAACTATTAAAGCATTACCATCAAGAGACAAACCACGTCTATCATTACTTTTTAAATCTAGTTTAACTTTAATACATTTTTTTACTACTTAGGTGTACGAAATCGTAACTTAACCGTACATTTTAATGGTCCTTCGAGCCGGATACGAACCAGAGCTACTAAGTGCTAAGTTTAAGTTCTTAAAAGGTAGCTGTTTCGTAATCCAATAGTTTTTAGGGTAGAGCCACACTGCAGCTATTATGGTTGTAGCATTAATGGGTCGGCTCGACAGGGGAAGGACCACGCTCTCACAGAATATCAGCGTAAAATAGCAGCTTAATGCTGCTATGTTTCGTATGGTGAGTGTAGAGAACCGGAGACCCGTTTTACTGGAATCGAGCCATTTCATCTTAGTCCTCAAGGGTGACAACGCATCTGCATTTTGATTCTTAAGCGAGGTTACATGTAGATGTCTATGAGCCACAACATCCACTTACCATCAGGTGGATTGTGTGCTCGTGTGTCACCCTTACCTTATAGAAAATTAAAAAAAACCCGCCTTTAACATCGAGAACACAGGCAACAAGAAATAAAATGTACATCAAAAAAACACAACCCATCCATAAAATGCACGTTAGTCTATATCCTGCCGTGGATCATTATCACATAACCATGGATATTGCCAATTATCAATAATATTGCATAACTAACGCTACGTTTTACAGGCGAATATCGCACACAAACTTAATGCCCTAAATTTATTGATAAAACACTTACGACTTTCAGCCTGCGCTCTATTCGGTGGCATGCTTTCATCACCAGACCGCCATAATAAACCAGATCCGTATCTGTTCTTCGGTAAACGATGTAACGTTTTACTTAAAATATCCAGCGCCCGTACTTCGGAATCATTCACGGATGCCCAACGATTCAAGATTGAAATAATCCTCTTTCCACTTGTGATGTGGTTATTAAATTTAACCGGTTTAATACCACCAGTCACGTGGCCATGCAGGACCCAGCCGAGTTTTGTAAGGGTTGCCACAGATGGGAATTTATTCTGCCCAGTATGGTAGGTCTGGACTTTTCATACGTACCAATTCATCCTCTATGGGTGCAAAATGCTAATTTTAGAACTTTATAAAACTACCTTTTTTTTGTGTACCTTATTCAAAAAAAATAAAATAAAATGCGAACACCGTTTCAATAACTCTCGGCTCACCGATTCTGAAACGAGATTAAGTACCTTAATGGTCTACACACATATATCTGCTAAGTCGCGTGTGAACATTCCCTTAATCTTAATGTCCAAACGATACGAACTACTGTCGCTGTTAATTTGCTTGTCCCTTATGCCCTCAGTATATAACTTTTCTTGGGGCCCGCAGGGAGCTAACTTCTTAACTATATTCTCCTCTATGAGCGTCACGGTCGAACCTTCATCCAGATGAGCTGTGGTCTTAACCTTTACTCTAGGTCCATACAACTAAACTGGTATAATTTTTAAAAACTTTTGGTAAATCCAAATTTGCATGCCTTAAGCGGTCATGTTATACGTTAATTTTTTTTAAGTATTTTAAATACACACAAGTTTTCACAAATAAATAATTTAAAATAAATTTAGAAGTAATGGTTACTATTACTTCTAATTTTCCTTTGAAAACAATTTTAAAAGAATTACTTCTATCAGAATTCAACTTTAATATTACTTTAACTTTTCAGGTATTTGTACTCAGGCATGACGGCGTTGTAGGCTCCGTGGCGCAGTAGCTTAGCAATTAGTTATAGTGCTGAGAGCCGTGGGTTCGAATCCCGCACGGAACAATTATCTGTATGGCCTAAAAGTTGTTGTTTCGGGTCTGGATGCTTGTCCTTGTGCAATTTATGTATTTAAACTGAAACAGCAGTATTAAGCTGCTATTTTACTATATATATTATTTCCTGATTTGGGCCCTATCGTCCGTTCGCAGTTTCCTTCCTTCTTACGGATGTCCACCACCTACTTCTTGTCGCCCCCCTTGCAGCGACGCGGATTGGATTCAATAGCGCACCCTGCAGCAGTCCCGATTTCTTACTATCGGCAGCTATCCAATTTCAGATCAAGTCTTCAATTCAATGTCTTCTTCGGTTCTGCATCAGATCCAGTTGGCCTCCTATGCTGGTTTTACGAAATTCCCTTTTTCTCTTGCTGGCTTCTTAATCCGGTTGCGAAGGGCTAACTAAACTCTTCCTCTAACGCCACCATTCATGGATCAACCAATGATTGACCTTCTATTCACAAACCAACACCACAACCACGCTGTATTCGGTGCAACGAGGTGGGCGTGACCCCAGAGAGACGCTCGATTCAGATTACAAGCCCCTATGGAAATTGTGCCTTGACACCAGCTGTATGCGCTTACATGGGTAGTATCTTCTTTACCCTACTATTAGGGTGAACACTGAAGGATCTTGAAATAGAACAGCAATTTCTTCAACAAAACTCCCTTTGGCAATGTGATACGGAAACCGTCACTGGTCCCGAACAAATTGCAAAGTCTTCCATTCAATTCAATATGTCTCAAACAATATAGCAATTTAATTCACAAGTTAAATATTTAAATCACTAAATATTGAAATTTAATTTCTTACATATATTTACTATTATTAAACATTATATCAATAGAATTAAATGCTTTTTATATATTTATTGTCTTATTTTATAAAACCATCCTGAATTGTTTATTACATAAAACATAATATTTTTCGTGAAATAAGTATTTCTTTTATCAATTAAAAATATTTTTTGAGACTCATTTTCAGCTATGTTAATTACCTATACGAATTGAACAACTCATTTCTACACGAACCCCAAAAGTATATAGAAGGCTAGTGTAATCTCTTTCAATATTTGGCTCTCTTTCTAGCCTTGATCGTGTGCCATATGTTCTTAACATATGTACCACGTGCTTCTAAATTAAAACAAAAAATCAATATTTAATTCTTTATTCGTACTACGTAGCCCATTACTATATAACGTATACTCGTAACGTCATAACGTCGACTCTATAGACTTAATTCGAATTCTTTCTTTCAGAGAAAAAACTATATGTTTGAATTGACGTAAATTAAACGTTCTATTACTCGAAATATATGATAATTTTAGGAAACATTGCTCCGCGTCGCTAACAATTATACTCGTACTACAAATATAAGCTACTGCAACGATGAATGAATCTTATTAAAAATCAATAAAGCACGTAGCCCGACTAATGACGTAATTAGTCGGGGGAAGTCGAATTAGAGACTTTTTTTAAAATTAATATGTGGCGTTTTATAATTTGTTGCCATCTTATAGGTAGTGACATAATTCCGTTGCTGTAGAAAGCTTGGTAAGTTTGATCAAAAAAAATGCGGACAAGTAATTTGACAGTCCTCCCTTGATGTTAACCCAACATTACCCAAAGATTTCTGAAGAGACCGAAACTGGTGAAAATCTGAGGTGCAAGGTCAGGACTATATGGTGGATCCATTAACACTTCTAAACCAAGCTCTCTCAATTTTTGCTGAGTGGCCAAATATGTGTGTGGTCTGGCGTTATCATGATGAAAGACCACTCTTTTTCTGTTGATCAATTCCGGCCGTTTTTTCTCAATTTCTTGTTTGAGTCTCATTAGTTGTTGGCAGTAGAGATCCGAATCGATGGTTTTGTCCGACGATAAAAGCTCATAATAAGCGATGCCCCTTCCAATCCCACCATACACTCGGCATCGCCTTATTGCATGTTTCGCTACAGTCTGTGGAGTTTGACTACCCTTTGACCATGGTCTTTTTCGCACGTTATTGTGGTCCATTTCTTATAAACACTCACGCCTGTCACCCAGAGGGGTAGGCAGAGACTACAGACTTCCATTTGGCATGATCCTGACACACCTCTCTTGGCTCCTTCACATCCATACACCTACGCATACATGCTCGTCGGTTAAGGGTACTCCTAATTTGGCCCGTTTTCAATAAATCGCCAATTCGGTCGATAAATTTTCGCCTAGGACGTCCCTTTCCGACTCTGCCATTCACTTCTGCACCATAAATCTTTGTCACTCTTTCCTCATTCATTCTTTCCACATGACCAAACCACCGAAGCATTCCTTTCTTAATGCTGGTTCACCACATCATCTTGCAAACCACACTCTTCTCTTATTACACAATTTCTTACCCTGTCATTCAGATTCAGCCCTAACATACTCCTTAACGACCGCATTTCTACTACGTTTATTCTACTCTCGTACTTTTCTCACCAGTTATCAATCTTTTCAAAAATGGTTCGATTTCATTAGGTTTCAATAAAGTATCTCAAATGAGTACACGATTCATTAAGTTTCTTTCAGTGAGCTTTTGGAGTACCCAAATATTGAACTTTGTTGTACAGCCAGACTGTTAAATGGGTCAAAACTGTTTTGTGGTCAATCCTCAATTGTTCGGCTACGTCGTAACTATTAGTATGCAGATCTTGCTCCACTTTTTCGAAAATAGCATCGACTTTATCCGTATGAAGGCGACAAGAGAGAGGTGCATCTTTGACACCGGAATTCCCAGACTGAAAACGCTGAAACCAGCTTTCTGCTACTCTTACTGACACTGTATTAGGTCGTCGCATTTTTCCCTTTTTGTGATATAACTTCAGAAAGTTTCGAATTTCTTCGTTAGATTCACTCTTTTTAGAGGACAAAAAACAATTGATAAAAGGCGGGAAAATGTTTTTTACTCTTTATTTCTATTTTTTAATGACCTATATGTATTGCCAACATCTACTTGGCAATACAAACAAACAGTACAAACAAAGAAATTTTCTTCAATTTTATATACACAAAATACGAAGAAACTTTTTCCCGATCTACTTACATGTCTTACATAAAACATTATTCATTTGATGAATTGGCGAAACGAGTTCTCCAGATTTGAGCAATCACAAATATCTACATTAGCTTTTCACAATTTGATCACAAAACATTATCGTTTCTCATATCATACGTATAACATCCATACAATTATGTGGCGGCGCTGTTGTCGCGCCACAAGCGAAACACATTGAAGCCTAAATCACGCTATCAAAGTTCCGAAGTAAAAAAATATATATAATAGTTCCAAACTATCACACGGAGCGTTGACCGCTACCTGGGCAGAACAACTTGCCCGACGGGAGATCTCTCCCTTTCCTCGCACGGCCACAATTATTTAAACAGATTTTTAAAATTATAATGAAATTCGCATCAGTTTTAAAGTATTAAACCATCATAGGCGTAAACATAACCTTGTCTTACACGTTTGTGAAAATGTATTTGAAAGATTCTGGATTTCCATCTGAAATAACTATTACGAATTAATTGACATAATTTCATACCTATGATCGAGAATGCAAAATGTTTTCACAGGTATTAACCATTTATCATAAGATCTTCTATAAATAAGTTTCGCTGTAGATACTCGCGGCGCTATCAGTTAAAATATAAACACAACATACAGTTCAAATAAAAGAAATAATACAAGAAAATTCATCGAAAATTACCTGATCAAATTCATCATTCTTTTGATATTTCTCATTAGACTTGGATCTGTCTTTAGATACTGGAATGTAAGACTTGTTCCCTAGAATTGAGCTAGCGGAAGATCTTGAATCTCTCTTAGGCGGTGGAGTAGAGGGTTCGTCGTTATTCTCGTGCTCTTTAGTGCCGAGCGGTTTGGGCGACATAGCGACCACTTGGACCAGCCTGATTCTGTCGTCTTGTTTGATCGGCGTCGACGTCGATAACGGCTGCTTATCGTCAAATTCAGAGGCTGAAGTAACACGTGTCTGAAATACAAACGCACACAAAACAGGTAGGATAAAATGAACATGAACAAACTCCGAAAAGATAAAAAGAGTTAGTAACACTAACTGTAACAACCTAAGAATAAAATTATATTGCTCATTTATATATTGACATTTTTCATTTTATCTTTGTTTACGAGGGTGATCCAAAACTAATGATGATCGAATATTTCCAGTGCACAAAAAATGAAAAAAAAATTTGCTTGCTTAAATCATGTAAATAGGTTACGATTCCTGGGAGGTACATACATGCATTAAAATACGAAAAACGAAAGTAACTCTGTTTAAAAAAAATGTCTAACAAAGACATACACAGCGACTTGGTGGAAACATTGGGGGACTTTGCTCCTCCTTATTTCACAGTTGCACGTTGGGCCAAGGAATTTAAGCTGGGCATAACATTCACGGAAGATGATCATCGACACGGACGCCCATCTACATCCCTCACTGAAAATAACGTAAAAAAAGTCGAAGATGTCGTATTGGCAGTTCGAAGAGTGATCATCAGGCCACAGGGATCTCATACTAGGCTGCACTAAAAGTATCGGGAATGGAATATTTCCGCTGTTCCTGTCATATTAAAATCTTTTTAATTGAAAACTCCTTGGTTTTAAAAATCGAATACTATAAAAAAGATTCTCGGTCTTGTAACAAGGTTTTTTCAAACTTGTTTAGTCGTTGAGAAAATGGAATTGACTCGAGAAAATTTAAAAGCGATGATTTATTATGATTTTCGAAGTGGTTTAACACAAAAACAGTGTGTTGACCGGATGATTTCTGCATTTGGTGATGAAGCCCCATCCAAAACCACAATTTATCGCTGGTTTGCTGAATTTCAACGTGGGCGTGTCAAGCTCAGTGATGATCCCCGTCAAGGTCGTCCAAAAACTGCAGTTACCCAAGAGAAAGTTGATGTTTTGCGTAAGCTGATTGGGGAAGATACACATGTGACATACCGCGAAACTCAAGCAACTTTAGACATTGGCATGAGTCAAATAAAAATAATCTTGCATGCACAATTAGGTGTAAAAAAGTCGATTCCCCGATGGATACTGATGCTTTTTGCTCTGTGAAGAGCAAAAAGCGGCTCGAGTTACTTGGTGCGTCAGAACTCTCGAAAGATTCCACGCAGGATCCTCAAATGCTGTATACAACATCGCATCAGGTGACGAATCCTGAATATACGCGTACGAACCCGAAACAAAAAACTAGTCGAGAGTTTGGGTATTCGAATATGAGTTAAAGCCAACAAAAATTGTTCGTTCACGGAGTGTTGAAAAAAAGTGGTGGCCACGTTTGTCTTCAAAACCGGCCATGTTACGACTATTCCTCTTGAGGGACAAAAAACGGTTAATGCAGAATGGTATGCTAGCATTTGTTTGCCACAGGTCGTTTGTGAACTCCGTAAAGAGAATTGCAACCGCCGCATCATCCTCCATCACGACTATGCGAGTTCTCACACAGAACAAAAGAGTTTTTAGAGCAAGAAAACATAGAATTATTAGACCATCCGCCGTACAGCCCCGACCTAAGCCCTAATGATTTCTATACTTTCCCTAAAATAAAGAATAAATTGCGTGGACAGAGATTTTCTTCAACTGAAGCAGCTTTGGACGCCCACAAAACAGCCATTTTGGAGACCCCAACTTCCGAATGGAATGGTTGCTTCAATGATTGTTCCATCGTATGGAAAAATGTGTCAAATTTCGCGGAGAATGCTTCGAAAAGCAATAAATACATTTTTAAATAGTAATGTTGTGTCACTTCCTTGATTCCCGAAATTTTCAGTGCAGCCCTCGTATGGCAGTGTTTCAAGAATCCTTGCGAACGAATTGCATATGAAATCTCAATCTCTCTGCGCGTTGGTTACCGGGAATGTAAACCGAAGAGCAAACCAAAAAAGAGTCAACATTTCGAGAGTAAATCTTGAAAGGTTCCAAGCAGATCAGAAATTTTTTTAATCAATGGTTTGGAAACAAGCCTCCTCATCGACGCCGAAGAAATTCTTAGTGTCAAGTTCGGAGGGAAAGGTTATGGCGTCCGCTTTATGGGACGCTGAAGGTATGATTGGAAGGTGGAATATTTGAAAAAAGGAAGCCACTAATTCAGGCTATTAAGGAAAACGACGAAGCAAACTGCGAGCTGGAGTGCTGTTTCATCAAGACAACGCTCAGGCTCAGAAAACCGCAGTTACGATGGCTGCCATTCAAGAAACGGAATTTGAACTGCTCCAACACCCGCCATATCGAGTGAATCGAGTGAGAACAGTAAATTCTATCTATTTTCTCGGCTCAAGGAACACATTCGATTCAAGAAATTTACTGACGAATGCGAAGTGATGGACGCTGTTGAGGCTTTTTTGGATTCCGTTTTGTTCCATAAAAGTACAAGACTAAAGAATTTTAAAGTAGAAATATCTAAGTCTGAATCTGAACAAAAGCACAACAATTTTCAGACCGTAATAATAAATAAATAAATAAAAATAGTTGTATTAAATATAAGTTGGTCAATGAGACCTTTTCGCTTTAGATTATTACCTGTGGTGTGGTGTCTGCCACTTCCGAGTATATGACTTCAACCTCTGCACTGTCTGCTGACTTCCTGTCGGTGCGGTCCAACGCGCCGTTTTTTATTGATTTAGGTTCGGCGTCAATAGCCATTTGACTAACTTCTGATTTATTGTTGCCAAATGTTTCTTCTGTAACAGACGGTTCAGGAAGCGCCGCTTGATCTTTCGGCACTTCATCTAAAATAAGATATTCGTTGACTTCGTCTCGCATCAGATTCTTTTGCGCTTCCATTTGTCTCACGGCCAGATCATATAATAAGGGACATTCTATATCATCCGCTCCACACATTGGCGTAGGCGGCGGTGTCTTCATAGACACGTCGTCGTCATTATTATTTTTGACAGTTGATATTAAGTCTGGAACATTCATCGTAACTTTCATCGGTTTGGGATTATCATCACCGGGAGTTCTCCTTTTTAAAATGCCAAGAGTTGGCTTCATTCGTTCTTCTAGCTTTGTCACCTCCACGACGAAAGTCTTCGGTTCAGAACCCAAGTCCACTGAAACTTGTTTATCATCATTATCGGAATCACCAACCGACTCGCCTTCCGTATCATCGATAATCTCAACTGTTTCAACTGTTTGTGGTATAAACTCAACCACGGTTTCAATTGCTTCAGAAGGGTAAATTTCTCTCAGTTCAACGGGATAAACAGTTGATTTTATAATCTCATGCTCCTTCACTTCAACAACGTGATATGGATCTGCCTTTGGTTCAGAGTTCTCGGACATCGGCTTATTTGTTTTCATTTGATTGTTTGATATTTGTGTAAAAAGATCACTGTCTTTAAGTAGGTTGAAGGTACTACTGTCTTTTTTAGGAGTCTCCGGTGTTGACGGTAAAGAGCTCGTTAATGAAGTTGACGCCTCGATGGAATCGATCGACATTAAACTAGCAATACTGTCACTAGTGATACTGCCGGACGTAGAGCTATCGACATTCTTCTTCCTTCTCTCTAAAGAGGAACCCCCACGTCTATTTCCCCCGTCTTTAATTTCTTTTTTAATGGGTAAAGGACTTTTAAGAGCTAATGGTATTTTTGATCTTTTCAATTCCGGCTTTTCGGTTTCAGGTGTATCAACCGGGCTTTCTAAGCGTCTTTTTATAGTGTCCGTTACATTTTCGTATTCAACGATAGCGTTATTGTCTCTGTCACCGTCCGCCTCTTGCGCCTGCAAGCACAAACCTCGGTTGTCTTACGTCTCTTTAGTAATGAGTTAATAATATTATATGTACAAACCACACGGCAGTTATGTATAGGTTAGTTCATATTCCAATCTGGTAATGTATTTCGCAGCCCGGGTGATCGAGTAATGCAACAGGGGAAAGAAACCCAAAGCGTCCGTTGTGTATGCTCGATGGGATAGGTTAGGTATGATTCAGTGATGCGAGTCCGGCAAAAGCTTGACGTGTCGCTAATGTATGATTTGATGCAGTGAGACATAAAGCGTTCAATTCACACCACACAGTATTAACACCAACACCATTGTTTTTGCTATTATGTACATGTGTATATTTACAATAGCAGCGATGCAATTCCAGCGGTACGCGTCGGGTATGCGCGGGCGTGACCTGTTTACTCTCATGTATTAGTACGGCGACACACGACAGGGTGAGAAAGTTTAGTTCGGTTACTTTATTCATTCAATTTCAGAAGGTAATCGAAACACAATAAACTTAAATCTAAATACCGGTTCATCGCCGGTCGCTTCTACGTGCACCAGTGTATAAACAGTGTTCCAAACCAAGCAGAAAATGAAAAGAATGTGATGATAATTTCTTCGATGGGCGAGAAGTGAGCGATTATTTCCTTCTAGGATCGACAACTTGATCGTAAATAATTTGTAGGGGCAGCCACAGCTGCTAGTCGATTGCTAGCAAAGTGAAAAGCTGAGAGGGAATGTAAAATGTGTAAATGTAAGGGACGTGTACTTACGAGCTTGTCGATCGTGTCGAGGGTATCCTTCCAGAGGTCGGCGAGCTGTGGGTCTGTGGCTGCGGAAGCAGCGACCAACGCCGCCCGACCCTGCAGCTCGGTCCGCAGCGAGCGCAGCCGCGAGAGGGCGTGGGAGGGGGAGGCGGAGGAGGGCAACTGGCGACGCACGCCACGCAGCCAGCGCCTCAGCGCCGCGCCCTCCCCCTCGCCCCCGGCACCAGTCCGCAGCTTCGTCCACCGCGCGTTCACGTCGTCTATCTGCTCGCGCAGCGTAGTCAGGTACTCCGGCTCGCAGCACTTGCACAGCTCCGCGTAGTTCGCGTTCAGCTTGTCCTTGATCGCCTCCATGCGGGACATCTCCAGCTCGAGCGCCTGCCGCCCGACGTCGTCCGTGAGCCCGTCCAGCCAGCCCCTCAGCGACTGCAGGTCGTTCTGTATCTCGCGAGCCGTCAACAAAGCACTCTCGAGCCTCGACTTCGACTCGGTGATCTGAGCGCCCAGCTTGTTGTACAGCTCCTTCAGGCCGTCGATCCTCTTCGAGAACTCCTGCGGCTCGGCAACCGCCCCCTCCTCGACCATCTTGCGACCAGTTTTGATTATCGATTCGACTTCCGATTTGATTTCGCTCAGCGTGCGGTAGAATTTCTGCGAGCAAACCGTGAACACATAAATTTTTCCATCATTTAAATATTCAGTCGAATATGATTTTCTCCGTATCGAACGCGTGCCTACTTGCGAGCCATTCGAAGAATGTAA
The DNA here is from genome assembly GCA_036936625.1 of Parnassius smintheus behrii. Lineage (NCBI taxonomy): Eukaryota > Metazoa > Arthropoda > Insecta > Lepidoptera > Papilionidae > Parnassius > Parnassius smintheus. Next base: position 45,414,155 of record JAUPFT010000015.1, read on the forward strand.
AAACAAAACAAAACGAATTGAGCGGCAACTACCGTACTTCAAAAAACACACATCCGTCGAATTGTCATACACTATAATAATTAAGTATTTCTCGTTATAATTTAAAAAGTAACATATTTAAAAAATCTTCATATATATAATGATGAACTCGACACTGGACATCGTCATGATGAAATAAAATAAAAGATGAATGTGGACGGAATTGCATAACTCTGATTAGATATATTAGCGTGGAACTATGTGAATGGAATATGCGTGAGGAATCCCCTCAAGTGGCACGCGAGGCCGGCGACACATGCAATGATACAGGTACTGCAGCTCTCTGCAGTCCCCGCGCTTATCGCAAACTTTCCTATTGTACGCCCATTTTTTATTATTACGAAATATTTGTATAATTTTTTTAATATAAAAGTTAAAAAATAAATCTCAAAATCAAGAAATTTTAAATGTTTTAAAAAAATATAAATTAAAATGTATGAGAGTGCTTCACGACAGTAGTTATATTCGTATTCGAACATACGAGAATATTTTAATTAGCTTACTTCTTAACAGAGATGCCGCGAATAGTTGTTATGGCGAATACTCGAATACCGATTACTCGCCGTTCCTCATGGCTAATAGTCGAATACTCGCTATTATTATTCGACATAATAAAATACAGCGTCGCCACAATTCTAATTATCAATTAGAATTGTGGCGACGCTGTCGTCGCACCGCAAGTGAAACACACCGAAGCCTAAATCACGCTATCAAAATTCCGAATCATAAATAGTATATATATAGAACATCTCCGAACTATCACAGGGAGCGTTGGCCGCTCCCCGGGCAGAACACCTTGCCCGGCGGGAGATCTTCCCTTTTCCTTCTACGGCCACAGTGGTGATCACCCGACTTGATCGGAACACGCAACCAACAACCTTCGGAAACTTCAAGCTTCATCATCGTCATAGAATACCCACCCATTCGCTCCAGAGCAGATATCGTCTGTCTGGCCAACACTCCATGTGATAGTTCGGAGATGTTCTATATATACCGTTTATGATTCGGAATTTTGATAGCGTGATTTAGGCTTCGATGTGTTTCGCTTGCGGCGCGACAACAGCGCCGCCACATCACCCCCCTGCTCAGACCGGAGGTCGATAGTGCAGCCTCATTGCCGACGAATGTGCAAGTGCCAGGAGATTGCCGTGTAGTCTGCGGTGAGTCGAGAAGAAGGCCAGTAATCTGCGAGAGTGCCATGAAGCAGAGGTGAGCAGTAAAGCTCAGAGCCGTGCCGAACACTGTGTAAGGCAGAAAGTAGCTTTGAAGGAACAGGAAGCATTATTATTCCAGTGCTGCGATGAACCTTGTGAAGCTAGATGACTTGCAGGATATGAAGACTGCAGACGATATCTGCTCGGGAGCGAATGGGTGCGGTATTTTATGACGATGATGAAGTTTAAAGTTTCCGAAGGTTTTTGGTTGCGTGTTCAGATCATGTTGGGTGGTCACCACTGTGGCGGTGGAAGGAAAAGGGGAGATCTCCCGCCGGGCAAAGTGTTCTGCTCGGGGAGCGGCCAACACTCCATGTGATAGTTCGGAGATGTTTGTATATACCGTTTATGATTCGGAATGTTGATAGCGTGATTTAGGCTTCGGTGTGTTTCGCTTGCGGCGCGACGACAGCGCCGCCACAGGTGATATTATTCTAAACGGCGGCACAGGCTACGATCGCTAGTGAATAAATCGTTTTGTAAGCGTCGGGTGGCAGAGTCGCGGCGGCCGACAAATCGTTGCAGCCAACGTTTTTTTTAATACGGCACCGTTTACAAATGCGGATTACTGACATTCAGCCGGAATGGCATTACGATACATTGACTAAAACGGCAGACAATGTCTAGCCTAATTACAGAACGACTAGTTCCACTTTCTTTAGGCCAACATTTCTAGCCAAATCGCAAAAGCGCTAGTGTATGTTACAACATTAAAGATAATTATCAGACACAACCCGCTGCAATTGTTCGTTTTGTATTGCGTGACACTTAAAATCCAGCATTATCAGCCGCATTGTAGAACGCAAAACGCCGATACATTACATGAAGTGCATTACGACTAAGCGTTTATTATAGTCAACCAAATCTAAGAAATACCTTTTGACGTTTAACATTAATCATTCCGCAATAACTTTGCACAAGCGTACTCACAGGATTTAAAATAACCTTTTACGTAAATAAGAAGAATTATGAAGTTATCTATATTTCATTACAACGTGTATAGTTTTTTATCACTAATTTAAATTGGAACTTTTCAAACAAAGCAAAATATTAAAAAATAACCAGTATTAACTTTTTTTACTTGACGTCGTTTCAATGACATGTCGCTATGTATATTACCTTAGTGTTTGGGTAATTAAAATTCATTGTTATGCGAATAACGGCAAAATAATTAAATAATCGGTAAAATATTCTAATAATCTTATCATTTCTTAAATATTATTTGTTTAATTTAAATTTTATTTTCAAAATTCCTTAAATTACACGAATCATGAATAAAACAAGTTCATTTTTTTTTACTTTTTCAAAGTAAATTTTTGTAGGCAAAAAACTCATATACAAGGCCGTGTTAAAATAGCCACTACATAATTTCAATATCCCGCCATTTCAATACCAGTTACTCGACTCCACAGAATCAGTAATTCATTTTTGAGGCAATGTATACGCTTTTATAACAAAATGCCAGAAAATATACAAAATTTGACGTAAGTACACATAGTTCAAAAACTTTATTAAACTAAGTTTGTATAAAAAGGGTTATTTTAATATTAAGGAATTTATGGATGATAATAAGCCTTGGGAAGGGTGATCGCTACCAAGCTATATGTAATTTGTTTTGTGTTGTTAATTGTAACACGCACGATTGTAAGCTCTTATTTTTAAAAAAAAAACTAGTCTCGTTGGGTTTGTTGCTAGTTCTTCCCAGGACAGATGTATTTTTTGCGAACCAGTGGTAAATGAAAAAAGTGACTTTCAATAAGTATTATTCATAATCTATATTGAATAAAAAGTTTCTGTTTCTGTTTCGAGAGTTTAATGTGCGTAATTTTGTGATTTTGTTTTTGTTTTCTTATTTTGTGACTCGGCTTTAACTTTTTGGACTGTTTCTTCTATAATAAATTTTTGTACGTGGTAGAGCCACACTACATCTATATTATAGTTGTAGCAAGAATGAGTCGGCTCAACCAGGGCAGGACAACGCTCTCACAGAATACCAGCGTAAAATAGCAGCGTAATGCTGATGTGTTTCATATGGTGAGTGTAGAGAACCGGAGACCCTTTTAACTGGAATCGAGGCATTACATCTTAGTCCTCAGGGGTGACAACGCATTTGCATTTTGATTCTTAATTGAGGATAAATGTGTATGTCTATGGGCCATAGCATCCACTTACCATCAGGTGGACTGTGTGCTCGTTTGTCACCCAATGCTATAAAAAAAATTCGTTGAAGTATGTGCCCATGTCACAAAGGATGATTGGGCAAAAGTGGTAGAAAAAACAAAAAAATTGATTATGGATAACTTGGAAGAGACATTAATTTTGACTGCATTATTGGAAATCAAATAATAATAATTAATTTAAACAACGACATCCTTACTAGTTGTACTGAAAGTGAATGAATAAATTTATTTTGAATCTAGTTTCAATCTTAAATTTTTATAACTGTGTCTCTAGAAATAAGCAGTTACAACAAATACGAAGAAACTGATAAATCTTGTGTTTTAAATTATCTGTTTTAATATATTCTGGTATTATTCAAACCAAACTGTAAATGATTACCAACTTTAAATAATCGATATCGATTTTTTTAAGAACCGAATAGTTTACGTTCGCATTTTTTGGTTGGCGTGCTTGGTGCAATGTCTGACAGCTGTCAAAATGTATTTCTTAGATTTAGTTAATACGCCTTATTTCTTATTTGGCTGCGACACACATTCGTGCCGACCGAACTGTTATGTCCAACCCTAGTTAGATAAAAGCGCTGACTCGATTATTATATTTACTATAAAAGCCTAGAGTTTGAGGTAATCGAGGCAGTGCAGTTCCAACCCATATTAAGTGCATATCGCACACGCCGTTCGCGGTTTTTTGTACATTTTTTGTATTAATTTAATATTGGGGAAATAAACCAAAAGAACTTCTGGGATTGGGTGTAAAAGTTTTTTTTTTAAAAAACACCTTCAGAGCGGCCCTCCTAACAAATTTGGTGTCAGAAGTGGGATGTCGCAAGGTCTACCGGTACATCAGTAGCGTGGCATCCGAATCCTGGGAAACTCTGAAGTGAAAGATCGACAGTAAGTCTCCACCCCACGAGTGTGAGCCTGCATCATCAAAGCACCAACGAGGTCTCAACCCCACGAGCTTGGGACACCATCGTCAACCCGAAGTTCATCAAGGCTGTTAGTCTACACCACCAGCGTGTAAGCCTGCCCTGAGCTGCTGCACTCCCATCGCACAACCACGTGGACGCCGCCGTCAAACGACTCCCTGGGTCTCACGGCAACGCGACTCCGCTGCACGTCATCGCAACACGACACCGGCATAGCAACCAATGTACACCGTAGTGATCGTAATATTGTAAGTTAGGTAACTTTAATTCAGCTATAAATTTATACTATTTCTCTTCTATTTCCTTACATTCTTTTGTTATTTGTCGTGTACAATAATATTCTCATTTTACCAATTTTGTATTTACTAACTACTAAATCTTTCTAATTCCATATGCATAAGGTTAAAACTTTAAAGGACAAACCAGAAGAAATAGAAATGTCCGACAAAATTCCCTTATCCGTCCTTGTAAAATTCATCAAACCTTACAATGGTGATAGAGAATCACTTCCGGCTTTTCTCACAAATTGTGATAACGCCATAGCACTCGCGAACTCGGAACAGCAAGTAGTTTTATATCGTTATATCATATCCCAGTTAGAAGGAAAAGCTCAAATCGCGTGCTCTCTAAAAACGTTTAATAATTGGGATGAATTAAAACTATTTCTAAAAACTACCTTTGGCGAGAAGAAGCACTCCACACACCTTTTAATTGAACTCCAAAATTGTAGGCAAGGAAATTCGGAAACAGTAATGCAATATTGACTTAGAATCGAATCTTGTTTAACGCGATTACAATCCGACATACATTACAGTTGCGAGAATAAGTCCGAGCTAATAGGAAGAATTGCCGCTATGGAGGATTTAGCCCTCAACACATTTATATTAGGTCTAAATTCTAATTACGGATATATTTTTAGATGTCGAAACCCGAAAAATTTAAGCGAGGCAATTACGCATGCCATAGAAGAAGAAAAACTATTTATTCTGAGCAAAATATCTTCCAAATCTTATAAACAGTGTCCTATATGTCAAAAATTTGGTCATGATTCTTCTAACTGCTATAATCATAAGAAAAAACAATCTCATCGAGCTTATTACGTTAATCCACAAAATAATAACCCTCATTCTAATTTTCATAATATTTCAAGCAAAAATCCTATTAAAATATGCAGTTATTGTAAAAGTCCGGGACATATGATAAACGAATGTCGAAAGCGACAATATAACAATAGCCTTCGTCATAATATGCAACCAGACACTCGCACGACGAATACGTTACCAAGTCCCAGTGCGCATGCACCTAATAGAAATAACATGCATTTATGTGACGCACAACCTTCTACCTCTAATACCGATATTAGTAACGAAGATTTAAACTAAATCTGATTTCGGAAAAGTGCCTACCGAAATCGAAAGCATTTAAAGGCACAAATAATTATTACTATTCTACTAATTCTTATACTAAATCTTAACTAAGCCTATATATAATGATAACGAATTTAGTTATAATTATCGTACAAAATATTCTTACAATACATCTTAGCGACGTCAAATGCCGCCGAGTCCTACTAAATCATGTAATTTAAAAAATACTATTTCTTATTCTAATTCTACACCTCGGGAACAGCATCCGAGTCCATCTTTGACACAAAGTCAAAGTCATAGTACCAATTATTTATTACCTCGGGAAAATTTTCCCAGGACACCTCTGAATCAACATTAGAGTCTTAGAAATAATTTTAATGCTAATTCTTGCACTAATTCTTATACTAATTCTGTCTCTCATAATGATACTATCTCTTATCCAAAATATACATCTCAAAAAGGAATTTCGAGTCATGCTAATCCCACTGATAATTCAATTAATAATAAAGGTGAAATAACAACATACAGCATGAACACATCGAACAAGAAAACATCACTACCTCATGTTTATTTTAGGTCGAATTTTTCGGTTCAACCCCTACGATTGTTACTCGACACAGGCGCAAGTGTCTCTATTATAAAAAAATCGAGTTTAAATGGAAACTTTAAGCTTTCTGATGAAATCGTAAAGCTCAAGGGTATAAACAGCACTCAATCTTGCAATGAAACATTAGGAACATTACTGTTAGATTTTATTTTTGATAATTTTTCCATAAAATATAAATTTCATGTCACATCCGACGATATTAATATTGATTATGACGGAATATTAGGAAGTGACTTTCTCAGTTATTTTAAAGTAAACATTGATTATCATACTTATTCACTTTGTTTCAAAAATTCTATATCTGTGCCTATCCACTTTTCGGAACCTACATACATTATACCAGCGCGTAGCGAAACTGTTATCGAATGCTCCGTGTCAAATGACCCGTCCGAGTTGCGTCACCTTAAGGATGCACTCATACTAGATCAAACCGTTTGTAATGGTGTTTATTTAGCGAACTGCCTAGTAACTTTAAAAGCGAATAAAAGAGTTAATGTCTCGGTTTTAAACACAACTGAATCGCAAATTAAAATAAAAAATTTCAAAGTTAACTTAATACCAATTGACTTTAAAGAGTATTCCAAATCTTTTAAATCTTGTAATAATATAAATACTATTTCTACAACTTATTCTAATCGTGTCCAACGCGTCTGCGAACAAATTCGTCATTCTCATTTAAACTCAGAGGAGAAAAAACTCTTATTAGATTGTTGCTCACAATACTCAGACATATTTTATCTTGAAGGAGATGACCTCACATGTACAAACGCGATCCAACACTCAATCAACACAGGAAACACCCCTCCTATTCATGTTAAGTCATATCGTTTTCCCGAATGTCATAAAGACGAAGTAGACGCACAATTAAAAAAGATGTTAAAACAAAATATAATTAAGCCGTCAATATCTCCGTGGAGCGCCCCAGTATGGGTCGTGCCTAAGAAAATGGACGCATCGGGCAAAAAGAAATGGCGCATTGTTATAGATTACAGGCGACTTAATGATGCGACCATAAACGAAGTTTACCCCATTCCTTTAATTAGCGATATATTAGATCAATTAGGGCATTCCAAATATTTTTCGACACTCGATTTAGTTTCCGGCTTCCATCAAATTCCTCTCAATCCTAAGGATGCTGAAAAGACTGGTTTTACTGTAACCAATATAAATGGCATTTCCGGTCATTTTGAATTCACTCGCATGCCTTTTGGATTAAAAAGTGCTGCAAATTCGTTCCAACGTCTCATGAATACCGTCCTTTCTGGTCTCCAAGGTCTCCACTGTTTCGTCTACCTAGATGACTGCATCATTTACAGCCACGATCTTCAAAGTCATATGGAAAAATTACGTCTTGTTTTTGATAGGTTTCGAGACTTCAATTTAAAGCTACAACCAGACAAATGCGAATTCCTTCGACACGAAGTCACTTATTTAGGTCATGTAATAACCGACAAAGGTGTCACACCTAACCCTGACAAGGTGAAGGCAGTATCCGACTACCCTATTCCCAAAAATCCCAAGGAAATTAAATCATTTCTAGGTCTAGTAGGTTACTACCGCCGATTCATAGATAACTTCTCAAAAATTACAAAACCCCTTACGTCATTGTTAAAAAAAACGTTAATTGTAATTGGGCACAAGAACAAACCCAAGCTTTTAATTTGTTAAAGGAAAAACTAACTTCAGCCCCGTTACTTCAATACCCCGATTTTTCTCAACCATTCATTGTCACCACAGACGCCAGTAATTATGCTGTCGGCGCAGTATTATCGCAAGGCCCTATCGGAAAAGACAAACCGATCGCATATGCCTCAAGAACATTAAATAAACAGGAAGGCAATTACTCAACAACAGAAAAAGAATGTTTAGCTATACTCTTCGCCGTAAAAACATTCCGACCCTATATTTATGGTAATAAGTTTAAAATAGTCACTGATCACAGACCTTTAGTCTGGCTTTTTAATGTCAAGGATCCAGGAAGTAGATTAATCCGTTGGCGCCTCAAGTTAGAGGAATATGACTATGAAATTTTTTATAAGCAAGGAAAACAAAATTCAAACGCCGATGCTCTTTCACGCATACCCATTCACGCCTTAAATTCAAATGTAGTCCTTAACAAACTCAAATACGAATCTTATTTTAAAAAACAATTTACTAGATCCATTTCTACAAATACTGTAATCGAAGAACATCAAGAAGCGTTACACCTCTCTAAATTAAATAATATTGTTTGCCCCGTATCTCTCGACTTTGATGAATCTATTCCATATTGTAAAAATATTCTATCTCAGCTACAAAATCCTGAAGGTATAATAAACTCAGAACGAGAACCGTACACTATCTCTTGCGTTAAGCAAAATGATAAAATATACTATTTCTTATATACGAGAATTCACCATTTCGAAGAGTTAACATACCGAAATATATACAGTTTACTAATGCAACTACGCGATAATATATTAACAGAAAATAGTCAAATCACTGACTTAGCCATTTCCGATTTTGCTGACCCGTTCTCTAAACTATCCTATATGAAAATATACAACATAATTGCTTACATATTTCATAATACTAACATTAAAATTCATATATACCGAAATCAAATTATTTACCCTACTCCTGCCGAAGTTCCACAAATTCTCAAAGAAAATCACGACTCAACAATTGCTGGTCACCCCGGAATTAAAAGAATGTTAAATCGTTTAAAGGATCTATATTTTTGGAAAAACATGCGTTCTGATATAGAAAATTACGTAAAAAATTGTAAATTGTGTCAAGTAAATAAACCACTGAGATCATGTAATAAGGCTCCAATGGTGATAACCTCCACAAGTACAAAACCATTCGAAAGATTAGCTTTAGATATAGTCGGTCCGCTACCCGAAGCCGGCTTGCAAAACTTTAAATTTATATTAACTCTACAAGATGACCTAACCAAGTTTTTATGTGTATACCCAATGATAACTTCCAGCAGTGATGAAGTAGCTCGTACACTAGTTCATTTTATCTCATTATTTGGAATTCCTAAAACAATATTAACGGATCTCGGCACATGTTTCACATTGGAATTATTTAAACAGGTAACTCAAATATTTAGAATAAAACCCTTATATGCTACCCCCTATCATCCCCAAACAAACGGTGCCCTAGAACGTAGTCATGCTACACTCAAGGAATACCTGAAATCTTTCGTTAATGAAAATCAGAATGATTGGCATTGTTACTTAGCAACCGCAGTATTCTCTTACAACACTACCCCTCATACCACTACTACATATACACCCTATGAATTGCTATATGGGCATAAACCCACAATACCAAATTCTTTATATAATACGAGCAATGACACTACTTATCATGAATATATCCGCGCATTACAATACCGCATGAACTTTAGTCGACAAAAAGCATTAGAACACATAATAAAAAATAAAGAAACATCAAAAAATTATTATGACAAAAATAGTACAGACATATCCTACAAAACAGGCGATATGGTTTACTTAAAATGCCACCACAGACTTCGCAAAGCCTTATCTCCTATCTGGAAAGGTCCTTATAAAATTATTAAATTAAATGGCAAACATAACGTAACCCTTCTCATAGGTCGTAAGCACATGAAATACCATGTTAATGAAATTAAACCAGCTCATCCTTAATTTCACTCTATTTCAGGGCCATAAGCCACCAATTCAACGCTGAAACTCAAATTCTACCTATTTATAATAGTCCAGGTATTTATTTCGATCAAATAACTACAATTAATTTTTATAATGATTTTTGGAATGTTGTAACTCATATAGACGTAGTATCAGTTAAGCCACATCTAGAGAATATACATTCGCTTATAATTAAAACTGCAACGCTCTGCGAAAACTTCCAACTCCATGGTTTCGTTGAATGTAATGATATCATAAGTCCTATTGAAGTATTATTAAATTCTAATTTTGCTAAATTCGAATCTCTTTCGCATATAATCCCTACCGAGGAACAAACAAGGCATAAACGAGCTTTAGAATTCGGTGGAGAAATTTTGAAATTCTTTTTTGGAACTTTAGATGCTGATGATGCGCGAAAATACGATGCAGCCATTAGCGCTTGTCAAAATAGCGAATCCGAACTTTTAAAATTAATGAAGGATAATATTCACATAATTAAATCTTCTATTAATGTATTTAACTCAACGATATATAAATTAAATATGAATGAAAATAAATTAAATTCTCAAATAAATTCTTTAAATATTGTATTATCCCAAATTGTCAGAAATAATAATCAATTATCACATATTTCTAAAATATATGCTTTACTTAATATAATAGAAAGCTCTTTAGCCACTATTTCTAATTTCTTGGATAATGTACTAAACTCTATCTTATTTTCTAAAGCAAACATTCTACATCCTAGTGTAATAGCTCCTACGAACTTATTTCGCCAGCTTTTAAAACAGAGTAATTATATAAATAAGCGATTAGAGTTTCCAGTACCATTAACGATTGAAAACATACACACTTTGATAGATATTTCAAAACTCACATCTTTTTATTATAATAGAAGAATAATTTTCATATTACGCATACCACTGATTTCTTCTTTAAAGTTCACCTTATACAAATGCATACCTTTACCAACCCCTCATAATCCTAATAATCCTAACTCTTTTGCTCTAATCCAACCTACCAAGCCTTATCTTGGAATAACAGAAGATAGACTTAGTTATAGTTTGCTAGATAATTTAAACGATTGTAATATTATTAATAATGATTATTCTATATGTCCTTTAATTTCTATATTTTCTACAATAAAGAATCCATGTTGTGAAACAAAATTGTTAACCGAAGTAACGTTATCTTTACCACCTCAATGTAACTCCAAACTTTTATATGGACAAATTGATGTATGGTATAAAATAAATAATAATAAGTTTATCTATGTACAGTCTGAGAAATGTAAATTAACTATAAAATGTAATAATATAATACAAGATTTCACTATTTTAGGAACAGGTATCCTGAGTTTAAACGAAAGCTGTATTGGTTTCTCTAAGACAATTCAATTAATGCCATCTACAACTAAATCTATTAAAATCGAAAATAAAATGAATTTAAACTTTAATATTACAGAAGACGATTGTTGTAATAAAGAAATTTTAAATAAATCAATTCCATACTTATATACTGTATCTTTAACTAGCCTAGATATGGAAACTCTGAAATATTCTTACCATTCCTTAAATAACTTAGAAAATGAGATCAATAGAGTTCAAGAACAATCTCACATAATAAAATATGGTAAATACTATTCATCATTTACATACTTTTTGATTATTTGCATAATTTTATATATTTCCTATAGAATATTTTGTTGCTCTATTAAGAGAAATAATGATTCTTGCCGTTGCATACAAATATTTAATCAGTGCAATACACGACGGATTGTTAAACACGAATCAAAGGTTAGTAATTCTATTGAGTTAACTGAAGTTTCATCATCAGACGATGATAGAAAAGATTCTATATCCTTACCCAATATGCCAGTGAAAAACCAAATGAAAAGAACATTTGGTAAATTTCACTTATCAAATCGAAACTTATGTAATAACTAAAAACTATATTACTTTACCATACTTATTTCATAAGGCTTCATGTTACATTAGAATATAAGTTTATATTTTGTTTTATACACGGTGTCTTAAATATTAATATTACTAAATGTTTGTATTTGAAATAAAAATTAAATCTTAGCATTAATACACTGAATCTTCTACTATTTCATTATTCACTGAATCTTATAAAAAATACTATATTACTAGTTCATAATGTTAATAAATAATATCTTATAATTTTGTGAAGATATTGTTTAAGAATAGTTTAATTTTACTATGCTTTTGTATCAATTCAATTTGATTTTATAATAATAACAAATAATTGAAACAATTCTATTTTACTATTTTTTTAATTATTTTTGTATTCAAATCATTTTTTTTTCTCTCACTGTATCGTTTGAAAGACTCTGCTCATCCCTTATTAAAAAGAAGGATAAGCTCCGTCAAAAGGGGGGAGATGTTATGTCCAACCCTAGTTAGATAAAAGCGCTGACTCGATTATTATATTTACTATAAAAGCCTAGAGTTTGAGGTAATCGAGGCAGTGCAGTTCCAACCCATATTAAGTGCATATCGCATACGCCGTTCGCGGTTTTTTGTACATTTTTTGTATTAATTTAATATTGGGGAAATAAACCAAAAGAACTTCTGGGATTGGGTGTAAAAGTTTTTTTTTAAAAAAACACCTTCAGAGCGGCCCTCCTAACAGAACGCAGCCGAAGCCACTCCCGCCGAAACCGGAAGCCATTCGTTTCAGATTATTATTGTTGTTACTCCGATCTTTCTTTGATATTTCACGGACTTAGAACCGTCCAATATGCTGTAGTTGAGTAGCATTAGAAAACATGTTAAATTTTATCTCGCATTATAATGAATTCATAAACAGTTTCTAATACTATTTTTATGCTTACCGTATACTGCAACATCACACGGCCTATTTTTAAAGGATTGGAACCAACTTAAGGTCGCTGCATACATAACGTGTTTTATCCCGGACGGGGCGGGACGTGACATTTGGGAAATATGGTTTCATAGAAAATGTAGATGATAATGCATACATAACGGATGCACTGACGGGACGGGGACGTGGCAAGAACGGGACGGGAAAAATATCGGCGACGATGTTTACCCCATCCCGCCCGGGGCGTGCTACGTCACGTCCGTGGTTCCGCTGCGTATGCAGAGTCGCTCCGTTGGCTACGCAGTGATGCACGTGTTGTACCGAACGAAATGTACGACGAAAAACTAATTTAATATGTATGGTCATGTCCATGTTTGTATAATCTTGCACAACATATTGAACGCAAAAGATAAAAAAAATTTAATTTGTTTAAATTTTATTTTCCATTTATGTTGTCATACGAAAATACATATGAAATTGAGTCTTGTCATCCAAATTTTCTTTGTAGAGAGTGTGGTATGAGTACCAGGAGTGTGGCATAATTAGAAGGTGATCCTTCTAGTCCTATTACCTGCCACGTATGATATACAGAAAATCTCCTTTTACTTTTGACTGTTGTAGCTTCTTTTTCATCTGAAGCAATAGCAATTAATGCCAATTCTTCAAATGAAAAATACATCTTTCACAACACTAGCACATTATTTTCGAGTCACTGTCACGGTACGTACGCATTAAACTCCCGTCCGTGTTGACATACAACCACGTTCCGTCTCCGTCCCGTGCACGTGCTGATTTCGTTCTGTATGCAGCGACCTTAAATTACAAACTACATTGATTGATATTTAGAAAATTATACCACATTACTGTTATTTACAAAAAAAAAATACCTTTTTAGCGATATCGCAGTAATTGTTCAAAATGTCTACCGTTTTTTTTTCTAAACACAAAATGGCACGTCTCTGTAAATTGTTTGTTAAATGTCAAAACGTCTCTATCATTTTTTTTTTCTATTATATACGCTGCTTTAAATCTCTAAAGGGGCTCCGAGACGGTCAAGTGGTTTAATTCAAACACGTAGATTTTGGTTTAAGTCAAACCAACTTGATCGTTTACGCCGTTGGTATAACAGGTTTGATCAAACGTTACGTGTTTGAAGCTCGTTTGATGGAGATTTATATTTTGGTTTTGTTTGAAGCGCCTTTTGATCATGTTAGCGATATGTTTGAACAAACCACATCATTCATGTGCCGAATTTCGAAGCGATAGTTCTGTGTGGTTTCCAAAATGACAGACGAAGATGAAATACTTCTTTTTCTTTTTTCTTATTATTTAAGCAAGACATTAATAGATAAAACACAATAGGAATTTTTTGTTTGAACTTTGAAGTCCCACTGCCCGCTTCTGTTTGATGCTAATTCTTTTATTTATTTATTTGGGACAACAAACAATAGCACAATAAATATTGCAAAGAATAGAAGTTTAAATTAGAATTTGAATGGTTAATTCTACAATCTACATAATAATAAAACATAAAACTACGTTATCCACATCTTACTTAGTTTTGCTTAGTACAAACAAAATTAAACTTATACAATATATTTATACATAGTAAAAGTAACATATTAACAAAGGAAAAATCATAACATATAGGTATGTTATTTTAAGTGTAATTTTAATTAGTTGTTTTTTGGCCTTGGGTAAAGATGTTGCAAAAATATCTATATCTAAAAACTTATCATTATATACTGACATCAACCGTCGCAGTGGTGTGCGTTTGTCGGCATTAGTACGACAAGCTCTAACGGCGAACTCACATCGTCGGCGTACACTGCTTAAGTTATTATGGCGAGGTACTATTATTCCTATCTGGTTTAAAAGCGCTGAGCAATCAAATTTAATATGACAAATATTAAACAAAAACATAGCCTGCAATAATAAACGTCGCGATCCTATTGGGACTAAATTATATTTAACACGAAGTTTATCATATGAAAGGGTAAAATATTTAAGACGATAATGCATAGTGCGTAAAAACTTGCTTTGAACTCTTTCTATGGTATCACTATATTTTGCATAGTAGGGGTCCCATATAACACAAGCATATTCTAATTGCGGCTGAATCAAGGACTTAAGCACATACAAATATGTTGAAGGTTTTTGAATTTTTTTGATGATCTCATGACAAGACCATAAAGTTGATATGCTTTGCTTATAATTTTGCTAAATAAAAATCGAAGTGGAGTTTTTGGTCCAAAATTAAACCAAGATCTCGAACAAAAGAGGCTCTATGCAACAGTTTGTCACAGAGGGTATAGTTGAGTTTAACCACTTTTTTTGTTTTTAGTAAAAGATATTGTTAGACACTTTGGAAAACTAAAATAAAGTTTATTTTTTAGACAATACAAACTCAAATTCTTAAGATCTTCTTGAAAAAGTAAACAATTATTTACATTTTTTATAATTTTATAAGCCTTCGGATCATCAGCATATAATAAAAAATTTGAGTGCTTAAAACATTCGTTTATGTCATTTATAAAGAGGATGAAGAGCAACGGACCAAGGATAGATCCCTGTGGCACACCAGATGTTACTGTTATTGTATTGGAACAGTGGCCATTTATAACAACTGTCTGGGTCCTATTTAAAATGTATGAAGAAAACCACCTTAATAGATTGCCTATTATTTCATTAAATGCTATTTTTTAAGAAGTAGTTCATGGTCAACTTTGTCAAACGCTTTCTGGAAATCTGTGTATACAGTATCTGTTTGTATTCGATTATCGATGTTAAAAAATAGCTCACCAACAAAGAGGGTCAAGTTAGTTATAGTTGATCTTTGTTTTACAAAGCCATGTTGCTCTGGTATGATAGTGTTATGAAAAATTGGACAGATTTCATTATGTACTAATCTTTCACAAAGTTTTGATGCAGTACATAAGATTGAAATTTGACGATAGTTTTCAATGTTATGCTTTATTGAGTATCGAGCTCCACTTGTGCTAGTGAAATTCTCGAATTTAAATAAATACTCGATATATAGAATGTTTAAGTGATTTAATAGGCTCTGATACAATATATTATAAGAGGAGCCGTTATGCGTGCGTTCGCGACCGGGTAGTTCCGAGCAAGAGACCTGCGTAGTAGTGCCGCGCTATTTTTTTTATTTTATTTTATTTTTATGTAATGGAAAACCAACAGCTTACAAATCTTAATAAACAACATGTTAAATTTACAAGAAGCCAATAACAGGTTCTCACTAATAGAAATACACTAACATTATCTTTCGTCGTTTAAAGGTAATAGCACAATTATGAGCAACAAAAAATGGAGTCTAATTTAAATACACAACATCATACATATAATAAGCGAAACTAACAATAATAGCCATAAAGGAAAATAAAAGCAGGGCTAAACGTACAACATAATTGTTCTTAAAGTAAATAAAATTACGACACAAAAAAATCTCGACTTAATGCCCGCCTTGCCGATACATAGCTAGTATTAAACAAATCAAAATCATGCTTTTTGCACTGATTATTAAAAATATTACTAGACCGATATAAGAAAGTATTTTTTCCGTAATTAGTTGATGAAGCTGGTAAGTAGAGTAATGCATTCGTTCTAAGGTTAACCGTAGGTGTTCTCAGTGATATTTGCGATAGCAGATCTAAGCAGTCAACATTGCCAGAACAAATTTTCAATAAAAATACAATGTCAGCAATCTCCCGACGCTTTATCAAAGGTAACAGATGATGTTGTTTGCATAAGGATATATAGTCTTCTGAACGGTATTTTCTATGGGTACGATAGCAAAGATATCGTATGAATTTACGTTGAATACTTTCAATCCGTGAAATGTATGTATCATACATTGGATTCCAGACTTGCGAAGCGTATTCAAGCGTACTGCGGACGTAAGTGCAGTACAATATTTTAATTGTTTTAATGTTATTAAACTCCTTAGCAGTACGCATGACAAAACCTAACGCCTTAGATGCCCTAGCTATGATATTGTCAACATGGTTGTTGAATAATAACTTAGAGTCGTAGAAAATCCCTAGATCACGTACAACTGATTGTTTTTGTAGCTTCTGACCTTTAAGGTGATAGCCAAAATGAATTAAGTTTCGCTTGCGTGAATATGTAATGAGGGTACATTTTGATGGATTTAGTTCAAGCTTATTAACAGTACAGTATTCCTCCAATCTTAGTAGATCTTCCTGCATTAATTCAGCATCAGCCTGCGATGAGATTGTGGAAAATATTTTCATATCATCAGCAAAACACAGTAGGTGTGATGATTTAAAACAGGTTTCAATATCGTTAACAAATATCAGAAAGAGCAACGGTCCCAGTAAGGACCCCTGTGGTACGCCACTTGGTATTGACACCCAACCTGATATATAATTGTTAACAACTACAGCTTGCGAGCGATTGTCGATATAAGAGGAGAATATATCCACGATGGTGGTGGGGCTCGCAGAACCTGTGTGACTCTCGCTGCTCGGCGATACGAGCCAGGGAGCACGAAAGGCTGTGACGTCAGGAAGATGCTTTGACCCATTTTTATGTACGGAACGACATTAGCACGCTTCCAGATATTAGGAAGTTTCCTCTCGCATGCATTTATTAAACAAAATATGCAGAGGCACACATATATTATCTTTGGTTCGAGAAAAAATATTGCGGGAAGGCAATCAGGCCCAGCTCCTTTGGAGATGTCTAAAGATTTTATAGCATTTTTTATTCAAAGCGACATCAAACGATTTGGTTAAACACGTGAGGTTTGAATAAAACCGTTTAACCGTCTCGGGGTCCCTTAAGACTTTGTGCTTCTTCTGTGTTGAACTGCTTAGAAGTTTTAGGTCTGGTGATCTTGCCGGCCAGTTCACCTATCACTGAATTGGCTGTTAAGATATGCGCCGCACAGATCTTTCGTAACGAGCTGGATATCCGTCGCGCTGGAAGTACATTCCTAGCAGATGACTAAGAGGAACGTTTTCCAACATTGTGTCGATGACGAAACGTATAATTTCCAGATAAGTTGTTCTCGTTAATTAACCTTAAACCCATATTTGACCAATGATGTAAACGTTAATGATTGCCGCCCAAACGTTAACACACAAACGAACGTGATGAGTATGTTCTTTAATTTTGTGTGGGTTTTGGAAACTCCAACAGTGGTCATTGTGTACGTTGTAAATTACAACGCGCATCAATATCGACTCATCGCACCATCTAAGTTTCAACAGACAAGACATAAAATCTCACCACTGCTAGGTACTCGATATTAGAGTTGTTTACGCCCGATTGCCTCGAGCGGGGTGAGGAAACGGTTAGCGTAGCGCGGGAGGTGGAGGCTTGCTGTGGCGTAAGTGCACAGCAAGCGCGGCAGTCGGCAGGAAGCCTTTGGGCGCTGAGGCCGCACCAATTAGACGTCGGGCGTTACATAATATCCCGGGTCGATTTAAAGGTCGCGAGTTTGATAATAATTACGGCGTTGAATAACGACGGCCTCTCTTGTGTTGTATTTGTCATTAATATGCGTGACAACGAGGCTTATTCTTGAGCTTATTTGCGCGAATCCCGGGTCGATTATACGTCGCGAGCCTCTTACAGTGTTATATTTGTTTTCGTGATAACGAGGTCGGAATTATATAATTATTGTTGTAACCGTTTTAAGTATTGTTTGTGACTGGTATACGGTTGCGGGCGGTCGGTGTTTTGATTGAAGGCCTAAATCTGTGTTAATTGTGTCCGCCATCTTGAATTACTATTGAACATTGGGGTCTAATTAGACCGCCTCGAATTCAGTTGTCTGTTTTGCACGTGTTACGTGAGAAGTGGCCTACTTGGAGTTTGGAGTGATTAAAGGAAATATTATGCCGTTAATTGCATCGACGAGTTAGTAGTTTTGTGCTAAGTGAACCTGGGACTTTGAACTTTGACCAACCGTCCTTAAGTTGTGCAGCGTGTCACTTATTTTAATGTCCATTAATGTTGATTTGGTTGAATTTGAAGTTAATTAAATGGACAATAAAGTTGACAAACTAATATAGTAAAACTTTAAGTGGAAGTTCTCCATCGGTGAACGCCCCCTTGGATGGATCCCACATTTAGAGAGGGGATTGCAGTCCAGGATCAGCGGGGATGTCAGGTTACACATTGTAAACATTACTGCACACTACTTACATGCACCTCACTTATCACCTGACAGGTACCCTGTTGTCAACCCTACCTCCGCCAATCGGTAAGTGTTGCTTGCTTCTTTGTTAGCCGTTATATTTTAATTATCCATAAGCCATTGGGCTCCACCCTTGGTTGCTCGTCAAGGGGACCACTCATGGGCTCTGATCCCGTCGACCTTTGTTGGGGCAACTCAGGGCGTGTACAAGAGTATTGGTATACGTTTCCGACAACTATCATCAGGCAGCCGATGCACACGCGGAAACACAAACAATACGACGTCACACCGTAGCTAATCACAGGTGATTGGAATGAGAGTGCGGGAGGGGGCGGCATTACACCTGCGACTCGCAAAAGGACAAGGACCATTGTCCTTTGTTTGGTGCGGCGAGTGCGTTACAAATTCATTTTTATTGCAGCTCGTAAAGTATGATTTGAATTTCGATAGTTTTTAATTAATTTATTAATTAAGTTCAAAAATGTTTTTTTTTTTTTTTAATTTTTTTAGAAACGAAAGTATACTTATAAATGATGGTATTTATTCATAGATCAATTTCATATGTTGATGTAAAAAAAAAAATTGTAAAATAATAGTGCCCTAGGACTCCACTTCACCTCACTTCACACACACTTCACGTTCACCTGTTAGAACCCATTTTTTGCCAGCGTGCGCGTGCGTGCACTCACCAGACATCGACGCAGGTCCGCACGCACGGCGTCCGGGTCTGCGGGGCGTTGCGCGTGTACGTTCGGCGCACTGCATGTCCGCCAGCGTGCGCGTGCGTGCAGCCACCAGACATCGACGCAGGTCCGCACGCACGGCGTCCGGGTATGCGGGGCGCTGCACGTGCGTGTGTACGTGCGGCGCACTGCATGTCCGCCAGCGTGCGCGTGCGTGCACCCACCAGACATCGACGCAGGTCCGCACGCACGGCGTCCGGGTATGCGGGGCGCTGCGCGTGCGTGTGTACGTGCGGCGCACTGCATGTCCGCCAGCGTGCGTGTGCGTGCACTCACCAAACATCGACGCAGGTCCGCACACACGGCGTCCGGGTCTGCGGGGCGCTGCGCGTGCGCGTGTACGTGCGGCGCACTGCATGTCCGCCAGCGTGCGTGTGCGTGCACTCACCAGACATCGACGCAGGTCCGCGCGCACGGCGTCCGGGTCTGCGGGGCGCTGTGCGTGCGCGTGCGCGTGCGGCGCGGCGGCGGCGCGCTGCACGTCTGTCAGCACACCGAGCGCGCGCGCTAGCCGCGCCTCCAGTGCACCCGCCGACTCGCCCGCACCCACGCCGTCCCATACACCACCCGCACCCCCCACTTCACCCTCGCGCTTCAGACGCTCCTCCACCGCGTCTAGCTTCTCCTGCCGTACATACACACCCCATTTAGTTCTGTATATAAAAAACGCGACATCTGTGCGATCACATTGTTTTTCACCGCTTTCCTGTCGATATTCCACACATTAGAACTAAACTGTTGGTTTTATCTTTTGTAATGCATACATAATACCGAAATAGAAGAATTTACCGGCATCTATCTTTCCGTCCGAATATAATCCGAGCGTCTTCAAAGCTACAATTTACAATACAATATACTACTCGTGCGATTAAAGAATGGGACTAAAATTGGCGTCTTTTGTTTATACTTTTGTTAAGTCGCTATTATTGTTATATTTCGTTTTTGTTGACTATTACGTTTTTGTATTTTTTTTTATCTATATTCTGTTAACACGGGAGCATAAACGCGGGAAAGTATTATATAGTACTAGAAATAAAATTGTATAATATAACGTAATAAAGTATTTTGAGAAAGAGAAAAAACTGGAACGTTATTACTTATCACCCATTGTAATATAGTAAAGCAAGGGCGGGATGGCAACAGCATTGTCACTCGAATTAAAAAACATGGTGTGTACCAAGTTTATCTAGTGTAGCTACCCCTTTTTAATTAATGATTCGAACAAAAATATTGTATTTGCTAATCAATATTCGTTATTTCAAGCAATGTCCGTTCCTAGAGTTCCGTACCCAAAGTGTGCCTCGTATCGTACCGTTACATCTTATTAAAGTCCACTACTGAATAAGCCTCCCCCATAGATTGGCTCATATGTGGGATTTTGCTATAGTTGCTACGTTTCGCAAGCGGGTTGGCAACCGCGGTTTTTTATTTTTAGTCGTTATTAGGAAGGTGCTGCTGGCAACCTCCTGATTTGTTTCTCTCTGTCGCCTCTTACGACACACGTGGTGATATGAGGCTAGGCATCCTTACACCGCCACTACCCGGCGGAGTGCTCAGCGGAACCCTAGCACTAAGTCTGTCTCTTTGTCGCAGGGTTGTAGCTTTTTAATGGTTAGTAACCATAATGGTCACTTTGTTGGCAAATAATGAAAATGGATTTTTGAAGGGTACTGCTTTGATTTTTAAATCCAAAACAAAAAAAGACAATTACCATTAGGAAATTAATAGGCAAAATTTTCTTAATTAAATTAACATACCCTTCCCTCAACTAAGTAGGGCTTATGAGATGAGACCAAAAAGATGTGGTATTCAACACCTTTTGATGTAAACGTTAAAATGTAATTGTTAAATTGTTAAATCTTTACAAATATTAGGAGTACGCACACGAGACAATGTGTGCGACCGTACATGTACTGGCTAAAAATAAAAAGTTTAATTTTAAATGCCGACGCGTACAAAATTTGTTCGGTGTAAACCGAACAGTATTGTATTATTTCATTATTTGTATTGTATTTAAGCGACAGTAGCCTAAAACCAGGGCGCGGACCGCGGACTAAAAGAGGTCGTGGGTTCGAATCCGCCATTCGACTACTGGCGTAAACCACTCGTAACACAAGCAATTTAAGCTTACCACGAGTGGTTAAGGGGAATATTAGTAATGTTTATATCATTGTTAATGTACGAGCAAGTACATGATATTTCAACAGTTTAGAAAATAATGCTGATATCGCGCCTGCGCGCGCGACACGTTCACTATAATTACATTTTTTATTCATAAGTATTTTCAGTACAATAAACGCTCTCTACGGAAACGGACACAGTTTTAATTACCACATCCCGTAACGTAGAAGATACTACCTACATTAATATACTACATATCAATTATATGTAGAGGGTCACAATTCACAAAATACCCCCTACATTTTGGTCCTTCGAGCTTTCGACGTGAACTAAGACTTGCATATTACGTCTACAATAGTTCAACAGTAAAGTGTATTTGAAAAGAAAAAAAAAAAAAAAAAAGAGTAATTCGTGATTCTATCTGTAGTGTCACTTTGGTTGCTGGCCTCCCACAAGCGGGTCTCACCAGCTTGATTGAGGTGCATACTACGGTAAGAGTCGCAGTCACACGTATCTGAAACCAACTATTTACAACATCGTTCTTAAACCATGGAGAACCTACTTCAACAACAGAGAACAATCATTGAATCTATCCTTAAAATTGAGGCTAACTTCAAAAAGGATTCTGATTCACGTAAGTCAGGAACATACATACAGAAAAGGTTGGATGCTTTGAATGCTCAATGGGAGGTGTTCAACATGAATCATGGTGTTCTAAAAAAAACAGACAGTGACTTGGATGACGACTATTTCATCAATGATACCTACACCACCACAAAGAAGCGGTACGAAGCGATTCGTGACATGCTGGCGAACTACGAGGTGAAAACTGCGGAAACTGGAGTACCATCAAGGTCTGATGAGTTCATTAGCCAACAACGCACTAATTTCCGGGCGCTCTCTAGGGTGATTAAAAACATCAACACCAAAGAGTTGACAGAAAAGTGGGAAATTTGTGACAAATTGAATTCGCTGCAGTCTCGCTGGAAACTGATCGACGAACTCCACTGGCAAATCGATAACCTGACTTCTGGCGGTGATGTAGGCTACGAAGAAGAGTTTTCTGCATACGAAACCTTGTACGAAACTACAAAAAGGGATTTGAATCGTAAGCTTAACTCAGTATCTCAACAGCATCAGCAAGTGCCTACAATTGAGATTCCTTCTTTTTCTGGTAATTATACCCAGTGGCCTACATTCATGGACCTCTACTGTGAAGCCATCCACAACAATGTCATGTTGACAAAAACGCAAAAGATGCAGCACCTCAAGGGCAAACTTAAAGGCGAGGCGGAGCGCATCGTACAGCATCTTACAGTATCAGCTGATAATTACGACACCTGTTGGGAGATACTCAACCATTGGTACAACAACCGACAACTTTTGTTTACAAAACATATACAAACCCTTATGGGACAAACGGCGTTGCAAACACAGAATGCATACGAACTGAAGAAGCTACATGACACAAGTGTCGAGACCATACATGCTATTCACAATCTGGGCATCGACACAACGACTTGGGATCCGATCCTGGTGCACATTCTCACTGGCAAATTGGACTCCGACACGTATGCAGCCTACATGGAGATCAGAAAGGCTCCGAGAGAGCTACCTTCCTTGGATGAGCTGATAAACTTCTTGGAAAACAAGTTTACTGCGCTTGAACCTGTGTAAAAGAAGAGACAGACACCTAACAAGTCAAACAATTCGACCAACAAGGAGGCAACAGCTCAATTTAAGAAGGACTTTAACAACACCAACAGGCGTAGTTTTCTTCGAGCATATCATACAAGCACAGACAAAAATTGCCCGCTGTGTAAAAACAATCATATTTTACACTACTGCAAGTCGTTTCAAGACATGTCACCGGAAGACAAAATGAGGTCAATTTCGCAACTACATATTTGTCGCAATTGCCTGTACTTACACAACGACAATAAATGCAACTCCAACAAAAGATGCCGCGTGTGCAAAGAAGCACACCACACAACATTGCACGATATTTACCGCAAAGTTGAAATCGCGGTCTCAAATAACGTTATACCTAGCAACAAGCCACATACGTCACAGCAAAAGGCAAACCACGTGTCTGGAAATTATAACGAAGTCCTACTAGCGACCGTTCAATTAAAGGTGATGGCAGCTGATGGATCGACTGTTCAATTGCGATGCCTTCTCGACCAAGGATCACAGATAAATCTAATAACTGAAGATGCTGCGCAACGGCTGGGACTGCAAAGACAAAATCGAAACGCCACAGTCTCAGGCATAGGGACGTCAGCACATCATAGCAACGGAACCGTACGGTTAGACTGTGAGTCTTTGTACGGAGGCCATTCATTTACAATCGAAGCCATGGTAATGGCCAACATGCTCAGCAACCTGCCTAATTACACCTTCGAAAAACAAGACTGGCCACATATTCAGAACATACAACTGGCGGATCCCGACTTCAACATCTCGAGACCAGTGGACGTTCTGTTAGACGCTGGAGTGTATGCTGACATAGTAATGAGTGGTATGCTACGAGGACCCTCACACGCACCCATGGCTCAACAGACAAAAGTGGGCTGGGTACTGCTGGGCAATATCAAAACCTTCAACTGCCACGTGCTCATTAATCTTGACGATGTATCTCGATTTTGGGAGATGGAGGAGATAACCGAAACCAATCACAATCTAACATCAGAGGAAGAATACTGTGAATCTATTTATTCAACCACAACAACAAGAAAAGAAGACGGACGATATGCAGTCAGACTTCCAATGAAAATAAACTACGAACAAACCTTGGGCACTTCTAAGCCACAGGCAATCGCACAATTTCGGCAGTTAGAAAAACGATTGGCCAAACAGGAAACATTTTCTACGTCATACAAGAAGTTTATTGACGAATATCTACAACTCGGCCACATGAAGCTATGCACTGAACACCATAAACCAAGCTACTTCTTACCTCATCACGGCGTACAAAAGCTGGACTCAACAACTACAAAATTGCGCGTAGTCTTTAATGCCTCTGCCAAGACAAGTACAGGACAAAGCTTGAACGATCTCATGGAGTGCGGGCCTAACCTCCAACAAGACCTACAATCTATGATTCTACGTTGGCGAGCCTTTCAATATGTCTACACTGCAGACATTGAGAAGTTTTACCGTCAAGTACTGATACACGATGAAGATCAACACCTGCAAAAAATTGTATGGCGTGACTCTGCTACAGATCTCATCAAAGAATACCAACTGTGCACTGTAACATATGGTACCAAAGCTGCACCATTTTTGGCAATGCGCACCATAATACAACTCGTAATGGACGATGGACACCGCTATCCTCTCGCGGCAGAGATCCTTACTCACCAGCTGTATGTGGATGACCTACTTGGTGGCAGCAACGACATGTTAGAAGCACAAGACGCTCAAAACCAATTGATTGACCTGTTAAAAGGCGGTGGGTTCAATCTTCGCAAATGGGCTAGTAACCACCCCAGATTGCTTCAACCTTTACCTGAACATCTCATAAGCCAGAATATGTTTGACTTCAAGGACGCAGAGAGTAACAAAACACTCGGCTTAACCTGGAATCCGCACACTGATCAGTTTACATTCAAGGCGCCACTTAGTAACACACGTGACGTCACAACGAAGCGGACATTGCTCTCTGATCTATCAAAATTATATGACCCACTTGGTTGGCTGTCTCCGGTAACAATGAAGGCAAAACTCATATTTCAACAAGCTTGGCTTGCTTCAACAAATTGGGATGAACCTCTTCCGGAAGACATACAACAAGAGTGGACAACCTTTCAACAAGAATTGCCCACTATCAATACCATCGCTTTACAACGCTGGATTGGTAACACTAAACAACCCATCGAGTTACACGGATTCAGTGACGCCTCCGAGAAAGCCTACGGCTGCGTTATCTACTGTAAATATATTAGTGAAGAAGGGCAACAATTTATCACGCTGGTGGCGGGAAAAACTAAGCTCGCACCATTAAGAAAACCCCCGTCTTTACCACGGCTTGAACTAAGCGGTGCCCTACTACTGTCTCGACTTATGAAAAAGGTCATAGAGTCAATAAACTCACAGATTGTAACAATACATGGTTGGACAGATTCTATGATCGTGATGGGTTGGTTACAAGGGGGGCCTTCAAGATGGACTACATTTGTGGCTAATCGCGTAACACAGATCACTGTCATCATGCCATCGGGATGCTGGAGGCACGTCAAGTCTGAATATAACCCAGCAGATTGTGCCAGCAGAGGCCTAACTCCACTACAACTGGCGAATCATCATTTATGGTGGGGACCTATTTGGCTAAAGGACAACGATCTCCCACTTCAAGACCAATTCCACACAACTGTTGAAGAGAAAAAGGTCAAACAAGTTTGCGTGTCACAAAGGTCGATGCCATTAATCGGAGAACTTTTAAACAAACACAGCTGTATGGCACGCGTAACTCGAATCCTAAGTTGGATACTTCGGTTCATAAACAATGCACGTGACGTCAACAATGCCATGCGGTCATCGTACTTAGCAACGAGTGACCTGCAGAACGCACATAATGCAATTATCAAGGCTATACAAACTAATCATTTCGCCGACGACATTGCACAACTCAATAAACATCATAAAGTGCGAATAACAAGCAGTATTTTAAACTTAAATCCATTCCTGGACAAACACGAAATCTTACGTGTAGGAGGACGTCTGGAAAATGCCAACTTAAGTCAAGAACAAAAACATCCAATTATCGTACCTTACAATGACAGGTTAACGGAGTTACTGATCGACCAAGCGCACAAGAGGACCCTGCATGGTGGAGCCAGACTAACTCTATCATATCTACGCAACAGATATTGGATTATCAGCGGTTTGAGAGCAGTGAAAAAACGACTTATACGGTGCATCACGTGTCATCGCTTCAAAACTATCAACAACAACCAACTTATGGGTGATTTACCTCCTCCACGCGTCACACCATCAAGGCCTTTCACACACACCGGTGTAGATTTCACTGGGCATGTGGAGGTAAAGGCTAACAAGGGCAGAGGAATAAAGACAATGAAGGCCTACGTAGCTGTATTTGTGTGTCTGTGCACAAAAGCTCTTCACCTCGAACTTGTCCCCGATCTCAGCACAGTGGCTTTTCTGAACGCCTTGAAACGAATGTGTGCCCGCCGAGGAAAGCCTCGTCACATCTACAGCGACAACGGCACCAACTTCGTGGGCGCAGCAAGAGCATTGGAAAAACAACGAAAGGAGGCATTACAATGCTACATAAACAATGACGTCATAACTAACATATCAGAGTGGGGCATTGAATGGCATTTTAACGCTCCGTCCTGGCCTACTGCTGGTGGACTCTACGAAGCTGCAGTAAAAAGCCTGAAACATCACCTCAAACGAGTACTTGGGGATCAAAAACTTACGTTCGAGGAATTTTCTACACTGTTGGCGCAGATTGAAGGATGTCTCAACTCTCGCCCCTTGGTGGCGTTGTCAGAGAATATCGAAGACCTTGACTGCTTGACACCAGCTCACTTCCTAATCGGCGAGCCTTCTCTAGAATCACCACTATCCGCTGAGGGTAATGACATGACCTTCTCTACAAGATGGCAACTTACGGAGAAAATGTACAAGGACTTCTGGAGAAGGTGGTCTACTGACTATCTTCAAACTCTACAAACTCGAAGCAAATGGCACTTCCCTACTAAAAACTTAGAAGTTGGGGACGTCGTTGTCGTCAGAGAAGACAACATTCCTCCTGCCAAATGGATCCTGGGACGGGTGTTGGAGACTCACCCAGGTGCGGACGGCCGGGTACGAGTCGTCACACTGAAAACTAAAACAAGTAATATGAAGCGACCGATTACAAAATTGTCACGCCTTCCGTTGGATCCGTCATCTTATACAACTGCATCTTCTGACGTTGACACTACGAAGCCTGCAATAAATACGCAAAGAAAACGAAGAAACAACAACGGCAAAAAACACTTCAACAACCTTTTTTGTACGTTACTACTTATATTTTCGATGTGTGTTGGACCTACTACGCAACAAATGATCAACATAACAAGGCTTAGCAGTTCAAGAGTCGTTTATTTTGACAAGGTTTCTGATGTGCAGATTATTCAAGATACGTGGAAAATGGTTGTATACTACAACATGACGACATATTGGCGGAGTTTGGACAACATACAAAACTATGTCAACCATTTGAACACATTATGCAAGAATGAAGCAGCCTATCTTACAATTTCATCCCAGTTTCAACACGAACTTAACGAAATTCAACACTATAACGATATCTTACGATCAGAACATGGACCGTCTCGAAGAAGAAGAGGACTAGTGAATGGAATAGGATACCTAGCAAACTCCCTTTTTGGTACTCTGGATGAGAGATTTGCCAATCAGTACGTGAAGGATATCAACATAATCCAGTCAAACGAAAATCATCTATTGAATCTCTACAAAAATCACACATCGATCATCGAAAGTGAATATAATCTTCTAAAAAGAAACGAGGAAGTAATGAACACACAATTTCGTATCATCGACAATCTCGCTGAAACGGAAAAACGCATACAACTCAGCCATGACAATGCTATGTACATAACAGCTACCGCTCTGGCCGTGAACTTGATCATTTCAAACATACGACAAATACAACAGCAACTCCTAGACCTAGTAACTGACGTGAAGGACGGGAGAGTTGACACCCATCTCATCAAGCCCAACCAATTTGAAGATCAGCTCAACATCATCTCCGGTCATTTACCAAGCGAGTTATCGCTACCCTGTGTGAACACACGCCATTGCACGCGAAGCCTATACAAGCTGGCGCGAGTGCACGTGCGCTTAACAAGTGCATACATAATATTCGAAGTGAAGCTACCGCTAATAAACAACGAACAATATGAACTTAACCACATCATTCCTATTCCGCAAATAACTGGACACACAGAGAAAACTATAGTACTCACATCTGAATACCTTGCTGTAAACCTAAAAGGGGACATGATAATACCCTTAGAAAACCGAGATGTATCATCATGCTTAAATCTGCAAGAAAACAAAATGTTATGTGCTATCAATCAACCTATTTACAACATTAAGGTAGCCGATACATTATGTGAAGCGCAAATATTAAACAATGGCGACTCATCAACATGCCGCACAAGAGTATTGGATTGCAACGACAGGTGGGTGCGATTACACAATCGTGGCGCGTGGCTGTTCTCCTGTTGCGAAGACTGCACGATGCGCATTTTCTGCCCAGCTGGAGTGACGTCACAGCACTTACACGGCACGGGGATTATGTTACTCGGACTTGGGTGTATGCTCAAGGGAGAAAGCTTCATCATTCATGCTCGCAACGACTATCACAGCGAGTTGAAACTAACAGGCAGTGAAGAAAGAATGTACATGCGTGAATCAAGCCTGAACCACATACTGACAGACTTTAATCATACATTTGGACCTGAAGATCATAAAGACGCCTTACAAGAGCTGAAAAACAACATTGATAAGGTCAAGGAACAGCAACAAACACTGAGTGTACAATCACTCACACATGACACACACAACTATGTGTTGTACACCGTAGTCGGATTTATTATTGTAGCCTTCATTGCATGGGGGACATTCCGGCTGAAAAGAAGACGTCAAGGCTGCAGCGTGAATCTTCGCGACAAGCCAGACCCCAACAATGTCGAGCAGCCAACCCAAGGACATTCATCGGAGCATGGGGTCTCGGACATCGATAGTGTGGATGCGGTGATCGCTACAGCTGCCCGTAAACTCAATAGGGGTTCATCGCCTTAAACTTTCTTCTTGTTTATAAAATTGGCAAGATGTACGAGCAAGTACATGATATTTCAACAGTTTAGAAAATAATGCTGATATCGCGCCTGCGCGCGCGACACGTTCACTATAATTACATTTTTTATTCATAAGTATTTTCAGTACAATAAACGCTCTCTACGGAAACGGACACAGTTTTAATTACCACATCCCGTAACGTAGAAGATACTACCTACATTAATATACTACATATCAATTATATGTAGAGGGTCACAATTCACAAAATACCCCCTACAGTTAATATTGTTTTAAAAAAAATGTATTGTGCATGTAACGGTACGGGCTCAATGAGCCGCCGTATATAATCCCATTCTTTATCCGTACGGGCTATAGGCTTTTGTAACGCTAAGATAGTGCGATTTATCATCTACGGCTTTATCACTATTTACCACAAAGTGGAATTGTAGACAAAGACTGCCTTACGATGAGTTAAAAACACATAGTTTAAAGACAGTATAACATTTTAGTAACGACTACTGTTGATATCAGCGTTTGCTGCCGCCCGTGATCTACACCAACCTGCTCTAATATACCGGCGAGTTTGAGTACAGACAGAGACAGAGTCAGACATTTGTAGTCCCGGTGTTTATCTGCGCGAAATATAAACTGTCGGTGCGGTGTGAGTGGTGTGGTACCTGCACGGGCTGCAGTTGCGCCAGAAGGCGCGCGGCCGCCTCGTGCCGGCCGGCCGCCTGCAGGCGCTCGGCGCGCGCGCGCACGTCGGCGAGCAGAGCGCGCTGCGCCGCCAGCTCGTCATGCAGCCGCGCGCCCGCGCCCGCCGCATCACCCGCGGCCTCCGCCCAACGCTGCAGCTGCTGCAGCGCCGCCTCCCATTGCGCCGCTTCGCTCGCCGCCTCCTCCAGCTCGCGGATGCGCTCCTCCGCCTGCGCACGTCCAACATCAACCTATCTCACTTCACGCTCTTATACTCTTACCTAGTACATAATGTTGCAAACCACCCAACGAATATTACTTAGTAGCAAACACCACTTAAGCGCTCTAAAACCTAGAATGCTGACACAGTTTTCTACAGTCTGCGTTATAGCGTGGTGCCGGTGACAGCTTACAGTATAGCGTATCCAGAGATTAAGCAATGTTAAATCTATTGAAAAAAGGCGATTAACGACACACAATTCAAAGCAAAAATTATCGATTAGCTATCAAGAAGAAATTATGTAAAACTGGAAAATATATCTCTTTATAAATTGAAATTACAGTTTAATACAAATTATGACATTATATGAAGAGGGGCTATGCTCGGGGTTTCTCCGCGTGACAAACACTCTGTCACTCTTGCTACCTATGTAGAATAATTAAATAACCTACAATCGCGAGGCACCCAGGGTAACATACGTAGTCGGCGCTAGCGCGTTGTAGGCGATTGAATGTTATAGTTTTTTAACTTTGTTTACGTAAATAATTTTTTGTAACTACTTGTTGAAATAGTTTTTGTTTAGCGTTTAGTATATTTAATTGTAGGATAAAATAGTTACTTACTTACTTACTTACTTATCGTCACGCACAATCCCTAACGGGGTAGCCAGAGAGAACAGATCGCCAAGTGTCACGATCCTTACATACCTCTTTCGCTTCTTTCAGGTTCATTAACTTCTTCATACATGCACGTCTAGGTATCCGAGTACTTTTGACCCTCCCCTCTTCGAGCAATTTGCTCACATGGTCTTCGAAAGTTAGTCTCGGTCTACCTCGACACCTTTTAATATTTACTTTCGCTCTATATATTTTCTTCAC
The DNA here is from genome assembly GCA_036936625.1 of Parnassius smintheus behrii. NCBI lineage: Eukaryota > Metazoa > Arthropoda > Insecta > Lepidoptera > Papilionidae > Parnassius > Parnassius smintheus. The sequence goes on from JAUPFT010000015.1 coordinate 45,445,678, forward strand.
CATTCGGTCTTCACTCATTCGTTCAACGTGCCCAAACCATTGGAGTACGCCCCTATCAATTTTTGTGATAAGGTCATCTTTCAATCCTGCCATATTGCGAATCTCTTCGTTTCGCTTTCGGTCGGCTATGGTAACGCCACACATTTTACGAAGAGATCGCATCTCCACTGCATTCAACTTGCTTTTATGCTTCTTCTGGCATACCCAGGTTTCGCTGCCATATAACAAAGTCGGTACCAAAACTGCGTTATGTATTGCAAGGCGTGCACTCTTCACCACGCCTTGCCTTTTGACTAATGCATTCAGGGCACCATTGACTTTGTTTCCGGCAGCGACACGCCTATCCACATCTAAATCACATCTTCCATCCCGGCTGAAAGCACTCCCCAAGTATACAATTTCATTTACCTGTTCTAGACATTCCTGATTTACCCATATTTCACATTTCGTTCTCTCTTCGTCCTTTTCAAATACCAGAACCTTAGTTTTATTAGCATTCAAACGGAGACCTTTAATTTCACATTCCTCTTTCATACACGTGACTAATGCCTGCAGTTCTGCTTCTGATGGTGCAATAAGCACTGCATCATCAGCATACAGCAGACAATTAACTTTTATGTCACCAATTTTCACACCCAAACAGCTATCTTTCAGCTTCTGTAAACAGCTGTCGAGATACAGTATGAACAGCCAGGAAGACATGACACAACCCTGTTTTACGCCCGCTTGGACGCTAAACATGGGTGACAGGTCATGCCCTACCCGCACACAGGCTTTACAGTCATAGTAAAGTGACTGCACAGCCCTTAACAATCGACCATCCACACCATATCCCGGCAGCAGTTCCCACATTTTCTTCCTTATAACCTTATCAAATGCTTTCTCCAGATCCACAAAAGCACAGAAAATCCTCTGGTTAACACTCAGAAGCTTCTCCGTGATCATGCGGAGAGAAAACATTTGATCCGTGCATCCTCTTCCAGGTCTAAATCCGCATTGTGCCTCCCACAAGAATCTTTCCGATTTCTCTTGCATCCTGCGTGTCAAAACCTTCGAATAAACTTTACTTGCTAAACTGGTCAAGCTGATCGCCCGATAGCTCCCGCAGTCAAAATGTGAACCTTTACCTTTATATAAAGGCACAATGACCGCGGATCGCCAATCATCCGGGACATCTCCCGTCCGCCAGCACAAATTGCACAGCAGATGAAAGCTGTCCCAGACGCGAGGCCCACCGTACTTGACCATTTCAGCAGTAACTCTGTCTAGTCCCGCAGCCTTACCACATTTCAAACTTCGAATCGCACGTTCAATCTCTTTCATGCTGATGACCTCAGTGTCATCGAGGTCCGTGTCTGGCGTGCCAGTCACGGCGTCACCCACGGATCCTTCACTGAGATCATGACACGCATACAATTCTCTATAAAATTCACTCCATCGCTGCATGACGTCCGATTTTTCCGAGAGGACGTCATTGGTTCTCGAAAGCACTTTGTTCATTCTTAAAGCTGTCGCACCACTCCGGGACCTTCCAACCTCTTTCCAGAAGAGTTTGGAGTTTTCCCTAAAGTTGTGCGACAACCTCTCGTCCGCTTCTATTCTACACCTTTCACGTACTTCCTCAATCAATGTTTTCGCATGAACTTTCTGCAGCTTATATCTTTCTTTCATCTTCTCTCTCATATGCTCATCGTTACTAGAGGCTAAGTAGTCTAACCATGCTTTTTTCTTCTTTTTTACAGCTTCTTTCACTTCGTCATTCCACCATGCATCTCTTCTTTTACTACTACCTCTTTTTGTCGTACCACATACTTCTTCCGCTGCACTTACCATTCCATCCCTAAGGTTCTGCCATGTTCTCTCCACACATTCTTTCCTGCCATCGATGGTGTCAAGCTTTTCGGCTACCCTCGTGTGATATTTGTCCCTAGTATCCGCTTCCTGAAGCTTCCAGCTTCGGATGCGACAGACCGACTGTGGTTCTGTTACTGCCGTCCGGTGGCGCCAACCCGCGAACAAACCCCTAAATCTAGTAATTACTAGATAATGATCCGTTCCCAGGTCAGCACCCCTGAACACTCGTGTATCCATCACCTGTTTTCGCAGTCGCTCATCCACCAGGAACAAATCAATCATACTTCTCTCATTCTTTCTTTCTCTAGTGTACATATGGATCTTCCTGTGATTAAACATAGTGTTTGTCACAAGAAGACCCTTTTCCTTGCATACAGCCAGTATAAGCTTGCCAGCATCATTAACCCTTTTATCTCCAAACTTTCCAAGCACCGACTCGTATCCTGGTCGAGCGATGCCTACCCATCCATTCAAATCACCACATACAACAGTTCTTTCGTTTCCCTTAACCAAATCTAGAACTTCTCTTACATTCTCCCAAAACTCCTCCAGCTCAGCCCTGGACGACGAAGCTACCGGCGCATAAACAGCCAAAAGGAATAACTTCGTCAGTCCCATTTTGAAGCGAACCCAGAGAAGTCTTGAGTTCACAACCTTGTATTCAGTCATAAGATCGACCAACCGGGACGACAACAGCACTCCCACTCCTTGGCAGGCGTTCTCGCTTTCCGGGACTCCGGACCATATAGCTAACGTCCCGCCAGGGAGCTCTTCAATACCACTGCCTTTCCGTTTGGTCTCCGACATACACACGACATCTAATTCTCTTTCTTTCATTATTTCGATCAACTCATTCGTCTTATCTCTCATGCCTCCTCTAACATTCCACGTGCCAACTCTGCACTCCGTCCTCCACCTTCCGCCGTGTCGGGCTGTGCGTGACGGGTGGCGGTCCCCATCGCCGCTTTGCGCGCTGCAATCCACACCAACGGGGACGAGCTGGTGTGCGTCGCCTTGGGGGGACGCCCTAACCCTCGTTCGCATGGGTGCGCAGCTGTGTAGAATTGCAGCCCTGAAAAGGGCTGGCAGGGGTCGCGACGAGCACGCTTCTACAATGACCCCCATATATATATAAAATAGTTGAAAAGGTTTTAATGTAATTTAAAAGTTATATATATTGTTCGCGACGGCCTAACAACGTTAAGAAACAAAGTTATAAAGAATATTGTTTTTGCATTAATAATGAAATTACCGACAAAACTGGATGAAAATGTGTATTAATATAGTTGTTTAGCATGTTTATAACTCTTAGTATATTTGTATAGAATGTCGTTTTGATAACAAATAATATAAACAACTTTTATTATATTAAGAAAAATCGACCAATCAGCGCGTCTTATCGTGGAACTCTCTAAAAGTTTTAATTAACTGCGTAATAGTTCATACTAAAAATAAGGAAAATAATTTTATGTTCTAAAAGAGTTGCAAATATGACATTGAATTAGCATATGGCTTATAGATTAAGGAAGTGTAGGAATATTTTGAATAATTAAAAGCATTTCGTAGTTATAGAAAAATCAAAGAATTAATGTACCCAAATATTATGAAAATTTGGGACATTTCGTTTAATAACTTTTTACAATGTTAATGTTTTGAGTAACCTTTATGATATACTAATAAAGTACCAGACTACCGATTCGATGATGTATAGCATGTTAGTGTAGCAATTAGTTTTGTATAGAAAATATTGTAATTTATGCCATTTGTATAGTGAAAAGTTTATGCAATAAAGAGGCAAAACGGAAAATGGCAAGCGGCTCACTGTAAAGTATTGCCAAAGTCTACCTTAGGGGCTCGGGACCCAGTACCCGTAGTAGTGTGAAGAACTACCAGTGACAAGTGAAGTGAAGTGAGTGGTATCCGGTGGTAGCTGAAGTGACTAGTAGCAGCATATAGTGAATAGTGAAAGTGTTAGCTAGTCGAAAAAGGTCGTAACTGACATTCGCAGTTACATATAGTAAAAGTGTTAGCTAGCCGAAAAAGGTCGTAACTGATATTCGCAGTTACATATAGTGAAAGTGTTAGCTAGCCGAAAAAGGTCGTAACTGATATTCGCAGTTACATATAGTGAAAGTGTTAGCTAGCCTAAAAAGGTCGTAACTTATATCCGCAGTTACACAAGTGATAAAATCAACTAGTTTAGTTGATAATAGCTGCTAGTCAGTAGTGTTAGAAAACCAGCTACTACCAATAGATATTTGATACCACCGTACAATTTAAAGAAATCTTTTGAAATATACAGTGACCAACCAATAGTGAACAACCGTAGTTTAACAACCGTGATAAATAGTTATAAAATTTCGCGATTAATCAATAAGTCGAACCGCTTGCCACTACCTTGCTATTGGTATTTATTAATCGTGCATTTTGATTATAACCTCAGTCCACTATATTTCAGCGGCACCCACAAAGACGGCGGTGAAAGTACCCACCGGAACCTATAGGTGTAGGACGTGAGCGACTCGCGAAGTATCTTCGACAACATTTACTCCGGAGAGTTTCGACCGTCCGGCACATATATATATATATATATATATATATATATATATATATATATATATATATATATATATATATATATAATGTACATTACCTATTTGATCAATCGTAATGGCAACACGTCATTCCCACTATAACTGATGCATAGATAGATGCTAAATGACCAACAAAGGTTTTAGATAAATCATTCTTTAAGTTACTGAAGGATTTTAGTGGGAAGTTATGAAATTTGAATTTATTTCATTTTCAGGTACTTATAGCAGAAAAGAATTAAGTAATAATTTATCTACAGAAATAATACACCTACGTACTTTATTATAAAAATTAGTTGAAATTTACTTCACTATCCAAGTATCTACTAAGTTCTATAATCATCTTATCAAGTATAAAAAGAAAATAATAACCGGCATTGTGCTAGAAAGTTCTACAGTCCTCTTATCAAGTATAAAAAGAGTAGAATAACCGGTGTATGGTCTTGGTATACCACACACCTTTTACTTGATCTGATGATGAATGATTTAAACACGATCTTGAGAAAAACAATGATTTATTGCGATTTCACAATACACGAAACTTGTTAAAAATATAAGATTGAGTCACGCGACCGTATTGGTAGGCAAACACAAACACACTAAAAAATAAAATATTAATGAATGAGGTCAGTCGCGCATAGTGTCAAATTACTAAAATGCTGACGCGGGAGAATGCACGGTGTTGCACCGTACATGCTCCGGGCCGCCAGATGAGGGCGGGATGCTGATCATGATTGCTTGAAAAAAGATGTATGAGTTGCTATGGGCGACGTAGACCTGTTTACAATTCGAACACTGTCTAGTTTATTGGTAACAGAATCACTACGATTGGTCGTTTCTTCTTCACAAATGCTGTTTCGGACGGAGGAGAGGCGAACCGCGGTGCGGTCCTCCGCCGGGGGCACTGCCGGAGAGTTGGCTCGTGCTAACCGTGTTTGTCGCATTCGCCGCCACGCCAGGCCAGCACCCACGATAATTGCTGCTCCGATCATAATGTAGATGAGAGCATAATGATGCACATCATGGTATGATACATCACTTGTCAACACCGCCTGCTCTTTCAAATCTTTTAGCTGTTTTTCTAAATCCGAAAATTGTTTTTGGCGGTCATTTATGGTTTCATCTACTATAGACGACATCGGGATCGATGCGTTGATGATATTGTTTATCGGACTGAAGTCTTCAACCTTGATGTCTTGGTTCATCTTAATAACGCTGCGGTCAAGGTTACGAGCGTGCACCGTAAATAGGTCGGACTTGACAATGCACCCGTGTGAAATGCTGACGATACCGGCGCGCTCCAGCTGTGGCGCGGTCACCTGATCCGCGCACATCACTCGTAACTGACACCTCTCACAACAAAAGTATAAGTACTGGTTTATATTGTTTAATTCAGTCCATTTGTAATTGCAGGAGTCCACAACAGTTTTACACTGCTGTTTTATATTATCGAAGTCACAGAATTTCTCGTCTTGTGAGAGATGGTAAACTGGTTTCTTTAAGTGACATAAATACGAGTTAGCTTGCTGACAGCATGATGAAATTTCATCTATATCCATCACAATGTACGCATCCTTTGCTAGGTTAATGGCCACGTATTCCGATATTGGTATCGTGGTCACCATCTTGCTGTTATTAATCTTGGTCGGTACTAGAATAAGATGAAATATTTCGAAGGAATCTCTACTGATGAGCGGCACCTTTATCTCGAACAGCAGGTAATCTTCACATATTCTGGCCTTTATTGTTAAAAGTTGATAAATACTTTGAAGGCTTGCTTGTATGTTTTCGATTGGTAAGGCCAGCTCCTTCGATATTTGGCTTGCTATGACACCGAGTTCATTTCTAAGCTGTTCTGGAGATAATAGATGGAAATTAAATCTCCCGTGATAAATATCTGTGATCGTGTCTAGCAATGATTCTTGCACGCTTCGTAGTTCCTGTATCATATTGCTTGCAGCTACGGCTGCTAAAAGTTAATTGATTCACTTGAGACATGTTGACAACCTCTGAGTTTAATATTTTTTTTTTTTTATAGAAGAGGGGGCAAACGAACATGCGGCTCACCTGATGTTAAGTGACTACCGCCGCCCATGATCAACCGCAACACCAGGAGAATTGCGGGTGCGTTGCCGGCCCTTTAGAAAGGAGTAAGCTCTAATATGTTCACGGCCCTTTCTATATTTAGCATCTGTTTGTTTATTAACTTATGCTGCCTGTTCATAGCTTCTTCACTCCTTTTAAGTAAGTTATACTCCGCCTCGACTATAGAGGTTTGATTTCGCCACAAGTTTGCCAGATGCTGCTGATTATCACGGATGAGCGTTATGTCTTTTTGGTATTTTTGAGCAAAATTCTCGTCTAAAATTCCGAATAATGAGTTCGCGATACTGCCGACTCCGTTGATCAGTCCTCGGCGGCGGCGCGAGCGCGTGCGGGAATGTTGTGTCACCAAAATAGTATTATAATGCTGGAATTCGGAGTAACTATGACGTAGTTGCCACAGCATGTTTCTTGCAATTAATTGGAATATTGTTCAAAGGTCTTCATCCCTTGCCAGTAGGGGCTCATGTCATAATAGACGACCATGGTCCATTCGTCTCTAATTACTTGCATGTCAGAGACTTTGTCAAAATATATTCCTTGGTTCGACTTCAGAGGTGTGTTAAGAAAAGAACATGATGATGTGGTAAGTATGCTCATGAAAAATAGCATAGCCAACGCAAGCGACGAGAAAAGAAATAACATATAGCTGATGTGAAGCATCAACGTTCCGGGAAGTCTGCAGTTTGTGATCATATCCTAGACGGCCCCAACCATTACATCAGATTTGATAGACCACAAATCCTCGCGAAAGAACACCGATTCCTACCAAGGATGATACGTGAGGCTATTGAAATTAAAAAAACATCCTAATTTCAATAGAGAAGGAGGCTGAGTACTACCACCTGCTTGGGATCCTATAATCAATAAAATTAAAACTAAACCCAAGTATACCACTGCAAGACCTCAGGACATAGTTCATTTTGCATAGATCGGACCATAAACAATAATTAAAAAAGCTGAAGGTATTCCGGGTTTAACAATGACATCGGGACGTCAGTCATCTCAGTCCCCCGTGACCATGGGTGCTGGAAAGTGCCCGAAACGTTGGGAATTAAAAATAAAAGTAAATAAAAAGTAAAAATAAACGCGATAAAATCCGTAAAAGTAGTTTTAATCATGTGTAGTGTTCGCGTAAATATAAGAAATCATTATGTTTCTTAACCGATTGAGGCGCTCTTGTTTGTTGATCGTTCTTGATTGATGATGGTTTGTTTGTGTTATTATCGCATGCCAACTGACTCTTGATTTACAGGTAGTAGCGATAAATTCACGACCAGCCTTTTGAGGTAGCCATTCTTGGTTTTCAGTGTGACCACTCTCACTTGCTCATCAGAACCGGGATGAAGTTCGACGACGCGCCCCATAGCCCACCGTCCTGGAGGTAAGTTGTCTTCGTGGACGAGCACGACGTCGTTGATCTTGATATTTTTTTGTTCCCTTTGCCACTTACTGCGTACATTTAGTTGGGTCAAGTACTCTGAACGCCATCGTTTCCATATGTCGTTATACATTTTTTGACAAAGGTATCATCTTGTTCGTAGATCTTGCTCTGTATCAAATATCGTCAACACAGGTCCACTTGCTAGGAAGTGTGCTGGCGTCAAATAGTCCAGGTTGTCTAGGTCTTCATTCATGGCGCACAATGGTCTTGTATTTAAGCAGCCTTCTAGTTGGTACAGTATGGTGGCGAACTCTTCGTAAGTCAGTCTCTGTTCACCAATGACGCGTTTCAGGTGATATTTTAGACTTTTAACGGCCGCTTCCCATAACCCGCCTGCTGAGGGCCAGGAAGGAGCGTTAAAATGCCACTGTATGTGCATTTCTGTGATCTCTTGCATTACCTCTGGATTATCTTGGTTGATGGTCGATATAATTTCTTGGTATTCTTGTGTTAGGACTCTGCTTGCTCCGACGAAGTTGGTGCCATTGTCACTGTAAATGTGACTTGGCGTTCCCCGTCTGGCAGCCATCCTCTTCAAAGCCCTATATCCCTTGGTACACTTGGTGCCTCGTCCTTTACTGCCTTTGATCATGATGAAGCCGGTATAATCCAATCCTGTGTGAGAAAACGGGCGAGATGGGTTACTTCTGGCACTAGGTAGGTCACCCATGAGTTGATGTTGCTTGCTTGTTCCAAACCGTCGGCATCTCACACACTGTCGTAAGCGCTTCTTAGTAGCCCTGTTGCCCCCTACTATCCAATACTGCTGACGAATAAATGATGCTGTTAATCTTGGTCCCCCGTGAAATGTAAGACTGTGGGCTTCGTCTATGAACAACTCCGTAAGATGGTTAGCGTGTGGAATAATGATTGGGTGCTTCATTTCCATGCTTATCTGCGCGTTTCTCAGTCTACCACCAACTCTGAGAACGCCTTTTTCATCTAAATAAGGGTGTAAGTTTACTATCTTGCTCTTGGTATTCACGCTCTGTTTTGTCTTGAGATCTTCTATCTCTTGCGAAAACTCTTCTTGCTGAACATGCTTGATTATTCTTTGTTTTGCTGCTCTGACTTGACTTCGTTGACTTCTTCTAATGATGGCATCTTAATTTTTGTTCTTGTAGTGTTTATGAAACGGTATACCCAGGCTACGACGCGGATTAGTTTATTGAACTTACTGTATTTCTTGATAATTTGACCCAAAATATTCATTTCTTGATCTTGGTATGTCGAAATATTTATCTGCTTTGCCTTCTTTTGTTCTTCATTGGTATCATAACTTGTTTCTTCTTGTTTATCTTGATAAGTAGGCAGCCAGCTTGGTCCCTGCCACCACAGAGAATGACTCACTAGTTGTGTAGCAGTTAGGCCTCTGCTTTCGCAGTCCGCTGGGTTGTCCTGGGACTTTACGTATCGCCAGTCTTGTGCTGGAATGACGTCGGTAACTTGCTTGACTCCGTTCGCTACGAAGGTTTTCCACCTGCTCGGATCACCCTGCAGCCACCCCAGCACTGCCGTGGAGTCAACCCAGCCGTATTGCTTGATTTCGTAATTTTCTAAACTCTGTTTTACCTTGGACATTAATTTTGCTAACAAAACTGCAACGCATAATTCAAGTCTAGGTAAACTTACAGTTTTGCTGACCGGCACTAACCTTGTTTTTGCCGCGACCAAAACCACTGTACTTTGGTCTCCACGAGTTATTTTGCAGTATATTACGCAAGCGTACGCTTTTGTTGACGAGTCGCAAAATCCATGCAACTCAATAACATCGGTTTCGTTTGTATTGAGCCATCTTTTTACTTGAATTTTTTCGATGTTATGAATATCGTCCCTGATTTTCTGCCACTCCAAATTGATGTTATCGGGAAGTGTATCATTCCAGTCGATGTTAGATAGCCACTTAGGTTGGAAAAGTAGCTTCAACTTGGCAGTCAATGGTGAAATCCAGCCCAGAGGGTCCCAAAAGGTTGATATGTCAGATAATAAGCTTCTCTTGGTGCCGCTTGTCTGACGAGCTTGAATTTTGTGTTGGAAAGTGAAGGAATCTTCTTGAGGGTTCCATCTCAACCCTAGGGTCTTTGTAGATTCAGCAGCTCTAAACTCAAAACTCCTTTCTTGACTGACATTTTCACATAATTCTGGAATATTGGATGACCACTTCCTGAGATTAAAGCCGCCTGCTTTTAATAGCTTGATGAAGTCGTCCTTCAACCTTTTTTTCAAGGTCAGCGCAATGACAGCCATGGATTACATCATCCATATACAGGCTATTCCGTAAAACTGAAGCTGCTTGAGTCTTGATGTAGTATTTTTCTTCATCATCAGCCAACTGCTTCAGTGTCATCATTGCCAAATATGGCGCGGCCTTGGTGCCATATGTGACTGTAGTAAGTTGGTATTCCTGCAATGATTCTTCTGGGTTATCTCGCCATATTATTTTTTGGTATTGTTCTTTCAGCCAAATTTGGCGAAACATTTTTTCTATATCAGCTGTGTATGCAAACTGATATTGACGCCACTCCAAAATTAATTTTTGGAGATTTGTTGAAGATTTGGGCCCTTGTGCATAAGATCATTAAGGCTCAACCCTGTCGAAGTTTTTGCCGAGGCATTGAATACAACCCTGATTTTTGTAGTTGTAGACTCAGGGCGCTCGACACAATGGTGCAAATGGTGAAAGTCCGGTTTCTTGTTACCGGTAGCCGGTTTCATATGACCCAATGCCAAGTATTCTTGAATAAATAATTTATAATGTTCTGCGGTATTATTTTGTTCCAATTGTTAAAATTGCGCAATTGCTTTTTGTTTCGATGTGCCCAAGTCTTGTTCAATGTTTGACTTAAGGGAAAGTTTCACTTGGTATCTTCCATCCTCGCGTCTTGTGGTTGTTGATTTATACAAATCGATGCATGCTTGATCTTCTGACGTGAGAGTAGACTCTTGAGTAATGTCCTCGATCTCCCAAAACTGTTGGATGTTTTGTATATTATTCAGCAAAACATTGCACTGTAAAGTAACTTGATTAGCGCTTCCACTTAATATCCAACCAAATCGCGTTTGTTGGGCGATTGGCGAGTTATTGTTTTCTCTGCAAATTCCGTCTAAGATGATGTTTGAGTATACTTCTGCTCCCAGAAGTATATCTACCCGCCGACTTTTGTAGAATTCTGGATCTGCTAACTGTATATTTTCTAGGAATGACCATGACGGCTTGTCCAAGGTGTAGTTTGGTAAATTATTGATCAGTTTTCATTATGAGAGCTTCGGTATTAAGTGTGAAGTCGCTATTATTGGACTTGATTGTTAACTTGATCACGCCTTTACAATTGTTTTCCTTTATGCCGATCCCCGTTATGACCCCTTTACACTGACCTCTAGGTAGTGATAGAAGTTGAGCTGCTTTCTCCGTGATAATTGAGGTCTGGCATCCTTGGTCCAGGAGTGGTCGGAGCTTGTAGTAAGAGCCATTGTTAGCTTGAACTTGAACAATAGCTGTAGCGAGCAGTATCTCTGGCACGTCGCGCTGCTGTGACACGTGCACACTGTTCTGTTTCTGCTGGACAGCATCTGCGCTGCTTGATGAGTTTTCCTGGTTAACCGTTCTTGATGAGCTAGGTTGGTTCATGGTTTTAGATGTTACGAATGCTTCGTGCAATATTGTGTTGTGCTGACCTTGGCATTCGCGGCAGCAATTCTTAGAAATACACTTTCCTTGGTGATGGTTTAGGCGGTTTGAGCACAACCATAATCTTGATATGGTACTGCGTCTCTGCTGCGGCGTCATTGCTATAAGTTTTTGGCAAAAATATATTCCATGGCCATTGTTACAGAGCGGGCACGTGATTGTAAACTGATTACTTGTTTTTGCATTTGTTGGTTCTGTAACATTGTAGTTGGAAAATACTTGGTATCTTGATTTATTATGCTTCACCGGGACCTGACTTGATGATGGTTTTTGCGTGGTTGGTTCTTGTTTTCTACGGGATGTTTCCAACGTAGTGAATTTTCCTTCCAGGAATGCCAAAAATTCTTTGAGCGTCGGTAAATCACGTGGTTGTTCTAGGGATTCATTGTAATCATTGAATTTGTTATTGTTATTCAAATTCAATGTAATCATTGAATTTGAAATTGTTTCATTGTCCAATTTTTGTGACAGTAAGTGCACCAGCAATGGATCCCACGTACTGATATCAACACCTAAGTTTTTCACGGCGTTGAGTGTCTCCAGAGTGGTGTCATGAAGTCGCTTGATCTGGTTGATAGCTTGATGCTGTTGTATGACAGGAATATTCAATAAGCTGTTGATGTGCGAAGTAAAAATGAGTTTCTTGTTGTTGTATCTGTGGTTAAGAATTTCCCAGCAGATATTATAGTTTTCAGTGCTGATCGGAAGATGCTGCAAAAGCCTTGCTGCTTCGCCTTGCACCTTAAATTTAAGAAATTGCATTTTCTGTGCGTTTGATAATGATGGGTTATTATGGATAGTTACAGTGAACAGGTCCTTGAATGATGTCCACTGATGATAATTTCCTACAAAAACAGGTATGTCCATCTAGGGGGTTGATTTTTCCCGATGGGACACTGACCACAGCTTGCTGTTGATGGATCGTTTGGTGGAATTATATAGTTGTTCATAATATGAAAAAGTGCTCTCATATTCTTGGTTGGCTCCTTGAACTTCACCGTCGATGTACCAGTGCAGACTGTCGATAGCTGACCATCGCGACTGCAAAGAGCGGAGGAGATCTTCCAGCTCCCATTTCTCCGTCACATCGTCAAGATTTATGTTAGAAACTGTTCTTTTAAATGCTCTGAAGTTGCTTGATTGCTTCTTGAATAATTCATCTGTCTTGCTGTTGGTTCCCGGGGACTCCGTTCTAAATGAATGTTGAGCTCCCGAAGTTGAGGATCTACCCATTGGAGTTGCGGGTCCTATGAAGGGCGTTGAAGGTTTTGGTTGATGTTCCGACTTCGGTAAGTACGCTTTTATTGTAGCTGTTATATTCTCATAATTTGCTTTGGTTTTTTCATACGTATTGTTAGTAAAATAAGCATGGGACTTGTCTGGAAAAGCGCACAGTTCAACATGATTATTCAGGAATTCCTGCCAATACCCTTCTAAATTATTCAATCTTCGATTAATATAGTCGGGCGTCTTTCGCTCTTGACTATCTTTCTTGAAATTTACAAATATTTGATTAATGCCATCGATAATTTGTTGTTGATTTGCTAGGAGATTTTCCATGCTTGACATTACTTGGTGAAGGAGTTGATACGTTAAAACCTTGGTAAAAAATCACTTACTTGTTTTGCTTGTTTTTGAAAATACCTTGATACGCTTGCTTGATATGCTTGTGATTTGCTTGTGGAATCCTTCTGCTTGATGTGCTTGATGAATGCTTATGCTTGGTGTGCTTGGAGAGTGCTTGCTTGGTGTGCTTGGTGAATGCTTTCTTGGTTTGCTTGGTGAATGCTTGCTTGGTTTGCTTAATGAATGCTTCAAATTTGCTATGCTTGTGGTATTCTTGATATTCTCGGTTTTGTGCTTGGTGTTATTACTGGTTCTCAGTATATTTGCAGACTCAGTACACGTAGAGCGCCGTCTCAATTCGGCTGGTGAGACCCGCTGGTGGGAGGCCAACCGAACCGATCGCACTGCACTTGAGATCCACAAACACTGATCAGTTTCCTCGAAGGACCATAAAGATGTATGGTCTTGGTATACCACACACCTTTTACTTGATCTGATGACGAATGATTTAAACACGATCTTGAGAAAAACAATGATTTATTGCGATTTCACAATACACGAAACTTGGTAAAAATATAAGATTGAGTCACGCGACCGTGTTGGTAAGCAAACACAAACACACTAAAAAAATAAAATATTAATGAATGAGGCCAGTCGCGAATAGTGTCAAATTACTAAAATGCTGACGTGGGAGAATGCACGGTGTTGCACCGTACAACCGGTAATGTCCTAGAAAGTTCTATAGTCCTATTATCAAGTATATAAAGAGTAGAATAACGGGCATTGAGCTAGAAAGTTCTACAGTCCTCTTATCAAGTATAAAAAGAGTACAATAACCGGCATTGAGCTAGAAAGTTCTATAGTCCTCTTATCAAGTATAAAAAGAGTAGAATAACCGGCATTGAGCTAGAAAGTTCTATAGTCCCCTTATCAAGTATAAAAAGAGTAGAATAACCGGCATTGGGCTAGAAAGTTCTACAGTCTTCTTATCAAGTATAAAAAGAGTACAATAACCGGCATTTAGCTAGAAAGTTCTATATTCCTCTTATCACGAATAAAAAGAGTACAATAACCGGCATTGAGCTAGAAAGTTCTATAGTCCTCTTATCAAGTATAAAAAGAGTAGAATAACCGGCATTGAGCTAGAAAGTTCTATAGTCCCCTTATCAAGTATAAAAAGAGTAGAATAGCCGGCATTGGGCTAGAAAGTTCTACAGTCCTCTTATCAAGTATAAAAAGAGTACAATAACCGGCATTTAGCTAGAAAGTTCTATATTTCTATTATCAAGTATAAAAAGAGTAGAATAACCGGCATTGAGCTAGAAAGTTCTACAGTCCTCTTATCAAGTATAAAAAGAGTACAATAACCGGCATCGAGCTAGAAAGGTCTATAGTCCCCTTATCAAGTATAAAAAGAGTAGCATAACCGGCATTGAGCTAGAAAGTTCTACAGTCCTCTTATTAAGTATAAAAAGAGTACAATAACCGGCATTTAGCTAGAAAGTTCTATAGTCCTATTATCAAGTATAAAAAGAGTAGAATAGCCGGCATTGACCTAGAAAGTTCTACAGTCCTCTTATCAAGTATAAAAAGAGTACAATAACCGGCATTGAGCTAGAAAGTTCTATAGTCCTCTTATCAAGTATAAAAAGAGTAGAATAACCGGCATTGAGCTAGAAAGTTCTATAGTCCTCTTTTCAAGTATAAAGAGTAGAATAACATCATGGAGCTAGAAAGTTCTATAGTCCTCTTAAAGTATAAAAAGAGTAGAATAACCAGCATTGAGCTAGAATGTTCTATAGTCCTCTTATCAAGTATAAACGGAGTAGAATAATCGGCATTGAGCCAGAAAGTTCTAGACCTTTTATCAAGTATAAAAAGAGTAGAATAACCGTCATTGAGCTAGAAAGTTCTAGTCCCCTTATCAAGTTCTCTAGGTCACCCATATAAAAACGTGGATCGGCAATCGAAGATTTAATTATTTCGGTCACGCGAAAGTAGAGTTTATTTCGGGAAGCGACTTCGAGCAGTCGAACATCTACGATTATCAAGGACCTCACGATTCAACCACTTTAAATGACGCAATTTTGGAAGAATACATTAATTTCTTATTCACATTTTCACTCATCCCGCATGTTGCAATATTATATCGAATAAATGAAAAGAAAATGAGTGAAGTAAAGTGCAAAGTACCTGTTGTTTGAGCGTGTGCCAGCGGCTGGTGACGGCGTCGATCTCAGCCTGAATCCAGTCGGGCATGATGTGCGCGTCGATGAGCTGCCGCCCGATGTCCTCGATGCGCGCCAGCCGCTCATCGCTGTGGTTCTGGATGTAGTTCTCTAGGTCCTGCGCAGTCCGGATGCTTTTTCGAATATTGTGGAACTCCCACGACTTTATGCACTGATGTTTCGACAAGTAACATCCGTTTACATTCACTAGATGAGCGTGAGTGCAAGTAAGTATTCGATTTAGCAAGATTGTTAAAACTATTTTTTTATCATTGTAACACGAATTTGTTCGTAAAGTGGAAAAAGGATTGGGAAGACGGGGTTGCTTTATTAACTGATTGAAGTTTTGAGTTTTCCGAGCAAAGTCGTTAATGATCGAAATTATATATTTATGAAAGTGTACTCGTTGATAAGTCACTTCGTTAAATAATCGGTAAGATTTATTTATTAGTAAAACTCAAAAAGAATAACCGCATTAGACAACCTTTGGGTGGAATTTCAGTTCAATGATAAGTACCCGGTTGACCGAGCTTTGCTCGGTATTTTTCGCTCGATTTTTTTTAATTCGTGTGTTTTGGAAATTATATTTAGATACAAATTACATACTGATGAAATATAAATAATATTTTTTGATCCTAGCGACATAACAGAAAAAACGGAACTGGTTATTTGAATAAAAAATCATGAGTGCAATTATTTTAATTTAAATTTTCGTGTTTTTAAAAAATAATAAAAAAGGGCTCGAAAAAATAGATTTAAAGGAACATGAAAAAAAAATTAAAAAAGTCGGTCAGTCGGTCGGTCGGTCTGGGCTCGAACCGGGGTTTTAAGATTCTGTGACCGACCACTATACCAATACCAAACTATTTATAATCACTAACAATCCGTCAAAATTTACCTTCTTATTCTAACGATATTGTAGCAATTTTTCATTGCCTAAAAACACGGACAAAAAGACATTTTCTAAAAATAAATCATAGCTAGATCGATTTTTTATCCCCGGAACTCCCTGGACACTAAATTTTATGAAAATCGTTCGAGATCCCGATTATATATATGTTCGCGACGGCCTAACAACGCTAAGAAACGAAGTTATAAAGAATATTGTTTTTTTGTATTAATAATGAAATTACCAACAAAACTGGATGAAAACATTTATTAATATAGTTATTTAGCATGTTTATAACTCTTAGTATATTTGTATAGAATGTCGTTTTGATAACAAGTGATATAAACAACTTTTATTATATACCAAAAAATCGACCAATCACAGCGCGTCTTATCGTGGAAAGTTTTTAATTAACTGCGTAATAGTTCATACTAAAATAAGGAAAATAATTTTATGTTCTAAAAGAGTTATAAATATGACATTCAATTAGCATATGGCTTATAGATTAAAGAAGTATAGGGATATTTTTGTATAATTAAACGCATTTCGTAGTTATAGAAAAATCAAAGAATTAATGTACCCAAATATTATGAAAATTTTGGACATTTCGTTTAATAACTTTTTACAATGTTAATATTTTGAGTAACATTTATGATATACTAATAAAGTACCAGACTACCGATTTAATGATGTATAGCATGTTAGTGTAGCAATTAGTTTTGTATAGAAAATATTGCAATTTATGCCATTTGTATAGTGAAAAGTTTATGCAATAAAGAGGCAAACGGAAAATGGCAAGCGGCTCACTGCAAAGTATTGCCCAAATCTACCTTAGGGGCTCGGGACCCAGTACCAGTAGTAGTGTGAAGAACTACCAGTGACAGTGAAGTGAAGTGAGTGGTATCCGGTGGTAGCTGAAGTGACTAGTAGCAGTATATAGTGAATAGTGAAAGTGTTAGCTAGCCGAAAAAGGTCGTAACTGACATTCGCAGTTACATATCGTGAAAGTGTTAGCTAGCCGAAAAAGGTCGTAACTGATATTCGCAGTTACATATTATAGTGAAAGTGGTAACTGATATCCGCAGTTACACAAGTGATAAAATCAACTAGTTTAGTTGATAATAGCTGCTAGTCAGTAGTGTTAGAAAACCAGCTACTACCAATAGATCTTTGATACCACCGTACAATTTAAAGAAATCTTTCGAAATATACAGTGACCAACCAATAGTGAACAACCGTAGATTCACAACCGTGATCAATAGTTATAGTTATAAAATTTCGCGACTAATCAATCAGTCGAACCGCTGGCCACTACCTTGCTATTTGTATTTGTTAATCGTGCATTTTGATTTGAACCACAGTCCACAATACCTCAGCGGCACCCACAAAGACGGCGGTGAAAGTACCCACCGGAACCTATAGGTGTAGGACGTGAGCGACTCGCGAAGTATCTTCGACAACATTTACTCCGGAGAGTTTCGCCCGTCCGGCACATTCGTTGGTCCTTCGAGCCGGATCTATCCGTTTGTATTTCGGAACCGGGTAAATAGTCACCACCGTATTAAAACCGCAGAATTTTTCGGTTTTCAAGATGACGATCACCCGATCGCAAGGAAGGGAAGCCAAGGCGTGGACCGTCGGTCTGGAAGGAGGTTCGTCGGCCAGTAACGCCGCCGTCCACCACCAGATGCCACCACGCTCACCGTCAACGGTAGAGGGCGCTGAGGCGCCATGCTGCCCCCCCGAGGGGGGGATACACCTGCCCGCGCCGACCACTACGGCCCGCACAACGAAGCAGAGGGAACATATAGAAGGCAACGATGACTTTAGCCGTGCATCATCGCCAACAGCCCGGGAAGACACCCACAACGAAGAGCCACCGAGGGGCCACACCGATTGCAGTACGAAGTCAAAGAAGACTGTTCGGCCCAATAGAAGAATTTTGAAGGCTCGTGAAGAAGTATTGAAGATCAAACTAGAACTTGCGCAGATCTCTTTACAGATGGCTGAAGAAGCAGACGAATCAGACGACTATGATGAAGATGGTCACTCCAAAAGTGAGTACGTTCGATCTTGGCTCGAAAACTCTGTAGCCAAACAAAAGTCAAATCAAGGCGCAACCACCGGAGGGAAGGCCCCATTTAATAAAACTGTCACAAAGCCAACCCCGGACGTTGTCGACCTCAGTGAGCCCCAAAAGGAGCTCACGAACCAGGATTCCTATCCAGAAGACGTACAAAGGGATCCCATGCCACAGAAGCTCAGCCAGGAACCCTTCGTTAATGAAGACAGGGGGCTCCTACCGATTGTATCAGAGCTCACATACCAGGATTCCTATCCAGAAGATGTACAAAAGGATCCCAAGCCAAATAAAGCTAGCCAGGAACCTGTCATAAGTGAAGACAGGGGGCTCCGTCCATTTATATCGGAGCTCACATCCGCTATAGGCGCACTCGCTGACAAATCAAAATTAGAGAGTGCGCCACTATCGTCGCATACTTTCGCAGCGTCGAAAGCTATAATGACACTGCCAAGCTTTAGCGGAGCACATACCGAGTGGCTTTCATTCCGTGCCATTTACGAAACAACCCGAGGCTACTTCAATGATATTGAAAACACTGCTAGACTAAGACGTAGTCTACAAGGAAGAGCCTTGGAAACAGTTAGTTCAGAATTTATTGGGCATGCTAAGCCAGATGAGATTATGCGAGAACTGGAGCTACAATTTGGGCGTCCAGATTCAATTGCGCAAGCAGAAACCGAGAAGTTACGAGGATTAGCACGCTGTACAGAAGCGCCCAGAGACATTTGCACATTCGCAAGCAAAGTGAGGGGAAGCGTCGTCACTCTTCGAGCCCTAAAGCGAGATCATTACCTCGACAACGCAGAGCTGCTACGACACCTCACCGACAAACTGCCAAACTCTATACGTGCCCAGTGGTATAGAATCTACACTGAAAAATATGACTCTAGACCAGACCTTGGCTGCTTCAGCGATTTTATTACCGAGCAAGCTCGCTTCTGCAGTGCATTTGCGCCTCCAGAAATTATAAACGAAGCACAAAACAATCGTTCAGTACATAGAGCACATGCGGCTACTACTAAGCCGTCTCCGAAATGCAGAGTGTGCGAAAAAGAGGGTCACTACGGATCCGAACGTAAAAAATTTAAGGAAGCAGATATTAACAAAAGATGGGAACTCGCAAAGCAAAATAATTTATGTTTCCGCTGTTTACGTTATAGAAATCAGACACACAAATGCAAAACAAATAAGTGTGGAATAGAAGGATGCACCGCGACACACAATCGACTTCTCCATAGTAATACAAAGGAGAAGACTGAGGTCAAACAAAAAGAACCTCAAGAAACTGTTGCTAACTCATTCGCTGTGTCAAAGCATCAAGCATATTTAAAAATAATTCCAGTGCGAGTAATTGGACCGGCGGGAGCTGTAAACACACACGCCCTGCTGGATGATGGGTCAACAGTTTCACTAATGGATGAAGAGATCGCCAAACAAATTGGAGCTAAAGGGCGGTTCGACCCGTTTAAGATCACCGCTATCGGAAACACTACCCTCGATTCACCGGAATCCCGAAGAGTCAAAGTATCGCTGAAGAGTCTCCACAGCAAAAGGGTGCCATTCAGAGCACGCACGGTCGCAAGCCTAAACTTGGGGCCACAGACTGTGCGTGCGGTAGACATAGCCAAGTGCAAACACTTGAAAGACCTAAAGGAGCAGCTAATATATGACTCCGGCAACCCAAGGATCCTAATAGGACAGGACAATTGGAGACTTCTGATAGCCACTCAAATCCGAAGAGGTCCGCCGCACCAGCCAATCGCCTCGCTCACAGAATTAGGATGGGTGCTACACGGGGCACACACTAAAGCCCCGTATCAGCGCGTCCACGCGGCCAATGAGCTACACAAGAGCGAGGAAACTATAGATGACCAACTCCGCGAATATTTCGCGCTGAAATCTCTCATTATCAATCCGAGAAGTCCAGACTCTGATCCAGAGAAGAAAGCTGAAGATATACTAAATAGCAGCACGCACATAGAAACAGCGCTTCTCTGGAAGGAAAAGGATATCGAGATGCCTGGTAATTATGAAACAGCAATAAAACGGCTCGTTTCCATCGAAAGAAAATTAGATCGAGACGAAGATCTAAAAAGGAAGTATGATGAACAAATGAATTCCCTTGTACAAAAAGGATACGCCGAGATAGCACCGAAAACTAGCACACCGGGAAGAACATGGTACCTACCCCATTTCGACGTCCATAACCCAATGAAGCCAGAGAAGTTTCGAATAGTACACGATGCCGCAGCCAAAACAAAGGGGGTGTCGTTGAACGACTTCCTGCTCACGGGTCCAGACCTACTGCAATCACTACCAGGGGTCATGATGCGTTTTCGCCGCCATAATATCGCTGTCTCCGCGGACATAGCCGAAATGTTCATGCAGGTCAAAGTCAGACCCGAAGACAGAGATGCCTTAAGATATCTCTGGAGAGGGGATCGACGTAATGAAGCTCCACAGGAATATAGAATGACGTCGATCATTTTCGGTGCAGCCAGTTCACCCTGCACAGCCATATTCGCGAAGAACTGGAACGCTAAAAAATACAAAGACAAGTATCCAGAAGCCGTAGAAGCTATCATCCAAAACCACTATATGGATGACTATCTCGATAGTTTCCAGTCTCTGGAAGAGGCAAAGCGAATATCGAAGGAAGTACGCGACATACACAAAAACGCGCACTTCAACTTAAGAAAATGGGTTTCCAACGCACCAGAAGTTGTAAAAGAATTAGAACCTGACCATGAAGCATCTGAGTCAGTCGATCTGGGAAACAAAGGAACCGAGGAAAAGATACTCGGATTAATCTGGAAACCAGGTACCGATCAGCTGAGCTTCAACCTAAAGCTCGCTCGACTTCCAATCAATTTGCTGCATAAAACACCGACCAAGAGGGAAGCACTTAAAATAGTAATGTCGCTGTATGACCCGCTCGGCCTCGCCTCCCCAGTTACAATTCGAGCAAAACAAATACTGCAGGAAGCATGGAGACGAGGAACAGACTGGGACCAGGAGTTGGACGAAGACCTGACTAAACAATGGTTCACATGGATCCAACATCTGGAACAGCTCAAATCAGTAAGCATCCCAAGATGCTACCCGGGATTCAGCGACGCACGTTCACTCCAAGTCCACGTGTTCACCGATGCCAGTGAGAGCGCCTACGCAACGGCAGTCTACTGGAGATCAACCACACCCGATGGGACAGTACATGTGAGCCTCATCATGGCTAAGGCGAAGGAAGCTCCGCTGAAAGTAACGTCCATACCTCGCCTCGAGTTACAAGCCGCCGTGATGGGAAGCCGCGTAGCTGCCGCCGTCATCCAGGCACATTGCGTGACGCCCGAAGCCGTAACATATTGGACTGACAACAAAACTGTCCTCACGTGGATAAAAAAGGGCTCCAGGAGTTACAAACCTTTCGTTGCCCACCGAATAGCAGCAATCGAGGAACATAGTAAAGTAGAGGACTGGCGCTGGGTACATACCAAATTGAATATAGCTGACATTGCCACGAGGGACGTACCACCGAACTTCGACTCCAATCACGAGTGGTACAACGGCCCATCGTTTCTGTATAAAGAACCCTCAGCATGGCCAACCGAAAGACCCACGTCATCCGAACCTACAGGTGAGGAAAGATCCCTCACCATTAAGGAATCGTATCAAGCTCCCATACTCCGAGAAGCTGTTCCCGATCCAGCAAGGTTTTCGAAATGGGAACGCTTATTGCGAGCTACGGCTAGAGTGCTACAATTTATAACACTCTGCCGCAAAACCACAGACAGAACGTTCTATAAAAGAACCAAAAAGGACAAAGAGGAAGATCCCGACTGGAGGAAATCGAAAAATAATCCGCGACAAATCGCGCAGCCTCCCAGTCAAATGAAAAATACAGATGTCAAAAGGTACATCACACTAGAGGCCGAATTCATCAGAAAGGCCGAAAAGCTCCTGATACGTGCCATACAAGAGGGCTCCTTCTCACAAGAGATGACCGATCTCCGTAATAATAAAAAGGTCGCTCTGATAGCCGCCTACGACCGCTCCAAATAGAATTAAAAGACGGGATCATCGCGCTACGAAGTCGCATAGCCGCGGTGAAGGGAGTCACAGAAGACATGAAGGGTCCAGCTATATTGGATGGTGATCATTACATCACGCAATTATACATTGACTGGACGCATCGTAGCCTGCATCATTGCGGAACCGAACCTACCATCAACGAGGTTCGACAGCACTACTGGGTGATCCGACTTCGACCCACCACGAAAAAGATAGTGAGCCAATGCATACAGTGTCGCATCAGAAAAGCACAACCATCAGTGCCAGCGACCGGTGACCATCCCAGTACACGTCTCGCTCATCACCAGAGACCGTTCACCTTCACCGGTCTGGACTATTTTGGGCCACTTTCAGTCACTGTGGGACGTCAACATCAGAAGAGATACGTAGCTCTCTTCACCTGCCTCACATCCAGAGCTGTCCACTTAGAAGTTGTCGCAAATCTTAGCGCTGACTCCGCAATACTGGCATTAAGAAGATTCGCAGCTCGCCGGGGGTGCCCCACCGAGATTTACTCCGACAATGGCACCAACATGCACGGCGCAGACAAGGAACTTCGGGAGGCTTTTCGAGAAGAAGCCAGCCGACGAGGCATAGTGTGGCGTTTTATAACCCCCTCCGCGCCTTTCATGGGAGGAGTGTGGGAACGTCTCATACGGTGCGTAAAGACGGCACTATACACCGTCCTTCATGAGAGACATCCGCATGAGGAAGTATTAGCCACGCTGCTCTGCGAGGTGGAGTACACAGTAAATAGCAGACCATTGACTCACATCTCTGTAGACAGCGACGATGACGAATCCATCACTCCAAATCACTTCCTTTTAGGAGGATCTGCGAGATTGCCGACACCTGGAGTATTTGATGAAAAGGATATGAATAGCAAAAGACACTGGCGACGCTCCCAGATACTCGCTGACATGTTCTGGCAGCGTTGGGTCCGAGAGTATTTACCGGAACTTCAAAACCGGCGGGAGGCCCATGGGCGAGGTCCCAATCTCCAGGTGGGCGATCCAGTCCTCATAGCTGACGGCCAGTTACCTCGTAACACCTGGCCACGAGGGAGGGTGGAAGCTGTTTACCCCGGTGCGGACGGACAGATTCGCACTGTGGAGGTACGCACAGCAAACGGCCTAATCAAGAGGCCAACCAGGAAACTCGTGCCGCTGCCGAAGTAGAAGCAACGTCGCTCACCGAAATGGATGCAGCGCCGCTGTGAGAAAACTACTTGCAAATATCAAGCAAAGAGAAAGTTGCAAACCTCACTTTCAAAGTCTCAAAATTTTAACATTACCGTGCCTATATATATTAGAAATATGTAAATTTGTAAAAAGACACCCAAGTTTTTACACCAAAATCATAGACGCGCCCCGACACAACGTAACTCGCTATAAGAATAACCTTTTGCAACCAAAATCTAAATTAAAATTACACAGTACAGGTCCTTTCTCGATGTCAATAAAAATTTATAATAAATTTCCGGAATACATAAAAGCCGAAACAAATATTAATAAATCCATAAGATCTTTAAAAGAGATACTTATTAAAAAAAGTTATTATTCAATTAATGAATACATTGAGGAAAAGAATTTTTAAGTGTCTGCCCCTCTCCTGTTCATTGCTATGCCTTTCGAGGTGCACGTGATTGTTAGAACTTGCATGTTTTGTTTAGTCTCTAAGTCACATGTAACGCAATTTGTGAATAAATAAATAAATAAATAAATAAAATCGTCGCGACGCTGCACGGCGGGAGAGATGTTCGCGACGGCCTAACAACGCTAAGAAACGAAGTTATAAAGAATATTGTTTTTTTGTATTAATAATGAAATTACCAACAAAACTGGATGAAAACATTTATTAATATAGTTATTTAGCATGTTTATAACTCTTAGTATATTTGTATAGAATGTCGTTTTGATAACAAGTGATATAAACAACTTTTATTATATACCAAAAAATCGACCAATCACAGCGCGTCTTATCGTGGAAAGTTTTTAATTAACTGCGTAATAGTTCATACTAAAATAAGGAAAATAATTTTATGTTCTAAAAGAGTTATAAATATGACATTCAATTAGCATATGGCTTATAGATTAAAGAAGTATAGGGATATTTTTGTATAATTAAACGCATTTCGTAGTTATAGAAAAATCAAAGAATTAATGTACCCAAATATTATGAAAATTTTGGACATTTCGTTTAATAACTTTTTACAATGTTAATATTTTGAGTAACATTTATGATATACTAATAAAGTACCAGACTACCGATTTAATGATGTATAGCATGTTAGTGTAGCAATTAGTTTTGTATAGAAAATATTGCAATTTATGCCATTTGTATAGTGAAAAGTTTATGCAATAAAGAGGCAAACGGAAAATGGCAAGCGGCTCACTGCAAAGTATTGCCCAAGTCTACCTTAGGGGCTCGGGACCCAGTACCAGTAGTAGTGTGAAGAACTACCAGTGACAGTGAAGTGAAGTGAGTGGTATCCGGTGGTAGCTGAAGTGACTAGTAGCAGTATATAGTGAATAGTGAAAGTGTTAGCTAGCCGAAAAAGGTCGTAACTGACATTCGCAGTTACATATCGTGAAAGTGTTAGCTAGCCGAAAAAGGTCGTAACTGATATTCGCAGTTACATATTATAGTAAAAGTGGTAACTGATATCCGCAGTTACACAAGTGATAAAATCAACTAGTTTAGTTGATAATAGCTGCTAGTCAGTAGTGTTAGAAAACCAGCTACTACCAATAGATCTTTGATACCACCGTACAATTTAAAGAAATCTTTCGAAATATACAGTGACCAACCAATAGTGAACAACCGTAGATTAACAACCGTGATCAATAGTTATAGTTATAAAATTTCGCGACTAATCAATCAGTCGAACCGCTGGCCACTACCTTGCTATTTGTATTTGTTAATCGTGCATTTTGATTTGAACCACAGTCCACAATACCTCAGCGGCACCCACAAAGACGGCGGTGAAAGTACCCACCGGAACCTATAGGTGTAGGACGTGAGCGACTCGCGAAGTATCTTCGACAACATTTACTCCGGAGAGTTTCGCCCGTCCGGCACAATATATATATATATATATATATATATATATATATATATATATATATATATATATATATATATATATATATATATATATACAAGAATTGCTCGTTTAATAGTATATGATAATATTTAATTGACCTACTAGGATAAAATTATTTAATATTTTACAGAAAATATATTTCAATTGTGCTGAGAAACTAAATGTATAGGATGTCATTCCTACAGTAAATGAGTATTTATTTAGAATGTTTTATCATGTTCGTACGTCAAAAGAAAAAACGAAAAAATTTAAATATATTTTCGTTGGAGCATCTATTAAAATCAAATTGGTAAAAGCCTTTGTACGCTTATTTACATAACATAAATATGACAAAGGAGCACACAGTCCACTTGATGGTAAGTGGACGCTGTTACTGCTACTCATCGTATAGCTAAGAACGTGCTCCTATTTCGGTCAAACCTTAAGCTGAGCCATTTTAGGTTCATCATCATCATCATCATCATCATTACAGCCCTTCACAAGTCCAATGCTGAACATAGGCCTCCCCCAAGTAATGCCACAAAGCACGGTCTTGAGCCATCAGCATCCATCGACTTCCTGCATGTCTTACCATGTCGTCACTATATCTAGTGGGGGGTCGCCCTACACTACGCCTACCGGTACGAGGCTGCCACTAGAGAACCTTTCTTGGTTCATCATTGTATGATGTAATTCCCACATGTGATGATAGATGATATAGTTTGGTATGATATTATATATATTTGATATGATATAAGAATGATAAGGTAAACGACTACTTGATATGGATGCTTGAAGTGCACTGCTTGCCGAGTACTTATGTGTAAAGGCGCTGTGGTAAGTTAACAAAATTAAATACATATATTTCATTGAGAAATATGTACGTTTCACCGTATAACCATAATATAGTTGCAGCGAGACTTTTACCATTTTATATGAAATCATTTAGATTAAATAGTGTAAATAATTTTGAATATTCCTTATAATGTAAGAATGAAGAGTGTGCGTGTGTATGTGTGTGTCGGTGCCAGTGTTGCACTCACGTATAGCTGGTCGGAGATGTCCTCGGCGTCCGCGCGCGGCTGCGGGCGCTGCAGGCGGCGCTGCAGCCCGTCCAGCCAAGCCGCCTGCTGCGCCAGCCACGCGCGCAGCTCGCCCGACTCGTGCCACGCCTCCGCCAGCACCCTGCGGGGAGGGGGCAGTCACTCGCACGCGCACACACTCGTAGCGCTCGCACAGCGCAGGCGCATACCTGCGTCAGCCGCTGCTCCGCCACCAGCAGCATCTGGCTGCAAGCACACTCACACACACACTCACACGCGCGCGCACGCACGCATCCATGCACGCACACACACACACACATACACGCACGCACGCACGCATGGACGCACGCACGCACGAACGCACGCACGCACGCTAGCAAGCGCGCATGCATGCACGCACGCACACTCACACACACACACACACACACACACACACACACACACACACACACACACACACTCACTTGTAGCGCTCGTACACCGCGTGCGTGGAGCGCGACCACAGCGCGCACAGCTGCGTCAGCCGCCGCGCCAGCGTCGCCGCGCGCCGCTCCGCCGCCAGCAGCATCTCATTTCCTGCACCCAATAGGCTTATTTTCCATATACAGGCCTATTTAGCAACATACGCTCAAATTTGCAGAGGTTCAGATTAGGTAGTATAAGCGAATGGTAAAATAAGAAAAAACTCAAACATTTTATCTTTTATATTCCTAAAGTGTGGACATACATTATTTTAATTGGTCGTTCATCATAAATTTATAGCGCCTACACTGTACTAGTACGTTCGAACACAGTCGTAAGTTACTGTTTACTTCGGAAGCAGTCGGTGGCGTTTGACGCTAGCGCTCGGTTACAGAATTAGATATTATTGAATAGTTATTTTCACTCGACAATGACAAGCGCGTTTCCTCAGCCTCTAGTATCCGTAAGCCGTTACATTGTTATGTACGTTCGTTTGGCAGGCCAACAGTGTTAACTTGACCGTGACCTCATTACGTACGAGTGTACACACGGACATATTTTTTTTAAATCGTTAGTTATATTATTAGTCCCTTCGTTAACAAAAATATTCGATCCGTGAATAGTATGAAATATTACGTTGTTAGATTTTAACCAATGAAAGTTTACATGGTGCGCAAAGATTATACGAAAATGGTGTCATTCAAGATTTCTGAAAAGTGTTACTGAATTATGTTTATTTTCAACACGACGGTGCCACGTAGTTGTGAAAAATAATTTAAGGAAACGTGATCAACTGTGCATTGAGAGAAACGGACTTCATTTTTAACACCTATTAAAATACTGATACGAGCTTAGGGTTCGTGACAATAAAAACTGCCGAATAAATTACCAAAATTAACACTTTAATTCACTATGCACCAATTAAAACTTAAAAGACACTAATAATTAACCACACTGATTCACTTTATTTCGCTCCGAAGCTTCGCTTGTCTCGCCAAATTCAATACTGCCCCGATAGCGAGTTGCAGCGCCTTTAAACACCTTTTTCACCGAAACATCCAGAATCAAGTAAATACGGGCGCCAACCGACCAGACGCAGAAAGTTCGAGTGTGGGGCTTCTAGAAAGCTTAATTATTCTTCTGTTCGATACTAGATGGCACTGTTGGTCGAAAGTCAAGATTGACATTTTCTAGAAAGCCCTCCTCGCTCTGGTCCCCGACACTAGATGGCACTAGTGCCAGGTACCTGACATCAACTGAGGCGCGCAACAATACCAATAAGTTAGTGTTATTTTAAATTATTGCACATTTAATTTGTAAATAATTCGTTGTTGTAAATAGTTAATCGTTTTAAATTGTTAATAGTTGATTCCAATTTTTAAATACGCCATAGTAAAACAATCATTGGTAACCAATTGGTCGTCGAAATGTAGAAAATATTTATTGTGACATAAGCCTGTTTAAAGTATGAAGAAAAAATAAGGATTAAGGAAGTAAATAGTACCAAGAGCTCCGTGCATTAACTCATACAACACTAGCGCGCGTATGCTGTAGTTGTTGCCTATCAAACACATTCAATTTGAGATATTTTCAAATAAATGTATAAACCTTATTTACGCGTATTAATAAAAACTGCAAAAAATGTATATCATTATTTATATTTTAATCTTAATTATTCAATTTGGCTAGTCTGAAAAAATAACCCTTTATAGGAATCTGCCAAATAATACTTGCCACCTGCCACAATACTGGAAGAACCTATGTCCAGTACTTGACTTAAAAAGGCGAATAAAGTGATCAAACCACAGGCATAAAACAAAATATAACCAGATTAAAAGTTAAGACGGTGAAGTGAGTTAAACGTTAATTAATATTTTCTACTTTCTTGTTAGTTCGATAGATGTCGCGGATAGGAAATAATGCGTGCTATTATTTGACTGTTCGTAATAACCTAAGTAATTTCAATATAAATTTTGTAATTGAAGTTTCATTACACTATGGTTTTGACCTCGTCTCGCCGTTTTCTTTTTGGGAGGACCTCATAGTAGGCGGTTCAGACAGGATAGGATACAGGAATTTAATAACACAAATATAGACTTGGTATAATGTTAAATATTATATTTATGTCGAAACCATTTTTTACTGATAAACAAACATACCTTCCTCATTAACGCTGCGAAACTGCGTGGCTCGTTCGTCACACTGTTCTTTGAGTGTTTGGAAACGGGTCTTCATCCGGTACAATTCTGCCGAATCACGGATTTTACACTCTTCCTCGCTCGGCATCTGCTGCTCCAGACTGCGCAGGAATTCCTCTAGCTGTAAAAGACATTTATGTTCCTAAGATGTTGGAATTTATATTACCAAATATTAATCATTTATATCATTACATAGGAAGTAGTATGTACTTGAGTAGTATAAGCATTAAAGTATTATGTTACAGATTTTGAGTTCAATTATCAGTGTTCCGAGAAATTACCGACTAAATTAAAACACTATTTGATGCTATGATTCTGTAATAAAGAACAGTTCCGTTTGGGCACCGCTCCCGAGCGGTAGTGCATACAGTCCGCGCTCCGTCCTCGTGCGATAGTGCAACCTCTCGCCCGCGCGCCCCGTTCTCCCCGGCTCACACCGGCCGAGCAGTCACCGTAGGTGAGTCACTTGTTTTTTTTCGCACCGTTCTTGCCCCCTCGCTTCGGCGGGGAGGTCTGAGCGCGCTGTGCCTTTATTGTTCTTTTGTTACTATTCTGTTACTGTTTTTTTTGTTATTTTTCTATAATTGTTATTGTTTATTGTTATAATATGCATTACCTGCATACTGTTAGTGTTCTGGAAAAACGTTCCTTGTCCTTTTGAGGACAAGGCGTCGTTCTTCCCGGAGCAAGAGTTTCTCTGTACAAACGTCAGCCCCCCCCCCCCCTGTCCAAACTAACATGTCTACCATAGACATGAAACATGGTCTTGCAAGCGCCATTTCGGCCGCGATCGCTTAGTTCTACCAATCCCAAGGCATAGCCTACGATGTCGACGAGAACACCATCAGCCAATTCTATAATATATCTACCATAGACATGAAACATGGTCTTGCAAGCGCCATTTCGGCCGCGATCGCTTAGTACTACCAATCCCAAGGCATAGCCTACGATGTCAACGAGAACACCATCAGCCAATTCTGTAATATCTTCACTCCCCCTGCCCCAAGACATGCGTCCCCCCGCCCGCCGTCACGGCTTTCCTCGCGACCCAAGCGGCTGCCCCGCAGACCGTCACGCCCGCGTACCCCGACTCCGATATGGAGCACTCGGACACCACGTCCGTTACCTCCTCCTCCCGGAAGAGGACCGCCCACAGCTCCACCGGCTCCTCGGAGTCATCCGACTCCGAAGGAACGGTCACCGATACAGCCCAATTCACGCTAGTGAAATCCAAGCGCGGTCCGAAACGCGCCGCCAGTTTCCACACTCCCCCCGCCCCAGCTGCCGCCGCCGCCGCCCGCGCACCCTCTGCCGCTGCCTCAACCTCCACAGCCCCCATCGTTGCCCCTACCTCCGCAGCCCCAAACGCTGCTGCCTCTCAGTCGCAAGACGCTACCGCCAAGCCAGCAACCCGCTGCGCTCCCAAATTGGCTAAAAGGCAAGTCCCGCCCCCTGTCTTTCTCAGAGACAAGGCGAAATTTACACAGCTGTCTAAAACCCTCTACGATAAGGGTTTCAAATATGACCAAGCCACCAAAGTCGGCGAGGCCATCAAAATCATGCCGGCGTCTATAGAAGACTTCCGGAATATAACCCGTCTCTTCACAGCTAAGCGTGTGTCACACATACGCTCTCGCCGAAGAAAGGAAAGTCAAGGCGGTCTTCCGCGGAGTTCCTTATGAACTCGCAAACGAGGACATTCTGGAAGACCTAAAGTCCCAAGGCTTCCCCATAGAGGCTATGCACAAGATGCACAGCAGCAGGGGCGAGAGATTCAACCTCGCCCTCCTCGTTCTCACCAATGTGCCGGAGGCGAAGGCCATCTTCCGCGAGGTGCACTGTGCACTGTGTGCGGCCTGTCGCGTGTTAGGGTCGAATCCCCATACCGGCGCGGTTACCCAGCGCAGTGCCACCGCTGCCAACTTTATGGGCACGCGGCAGCCAACTGCTCAGCCCCAGCCGGGTGCGTTAAGTGCCATCAGATAGAACCCCATCACTCGAAAGTGCCCTCGGCCCAAAAATGCCGTATCCCCACCCGCATGTGTCCTATGCGGACAAACAGGCCACCCGGCCAACCTTAGAGGCTGCCCTCGCGCTCCTCGCCCACTTCTGAGCCACAAAGCTCGACCTCAGGTCAATGACCGAACTTTCCCGGCTCTTGGAAGCCGCATGCCCCGCCAGGGCCTGCCCCCACCACAGCCCTCTCAGGGCTCATCTCAGCCCACACAGGGCATCTATCGGCACCCTCAGGGCCACTATCGGCCATCTCAGGGCCCTCCTCGGCCCCTTATGAGCCTTCCGCTCTCCCAGCCTGCGCCGCTCCCAATAAACCCTTGGTTCCCAAAGGCAACAGACATCCCGCGGTCCTCCGCCGCCCCACAAAAACAGGCAGACCCTAGTAGATGATCTAAGCCTAGTGTCTAACACTATGAATAAGATCAATATTGGGCAAATCTCTATCCTTGCGCGGAAACTGCGCGCTGCTCAGCCCCTCAGGACCGTCTCCTTGCTCTTGCTGAGCACATCGATCTACTAAGGTCGTATCAAACCAAAGGGTTTGTCGCTTGTTTCGTTCAATATCCGCGGTTTGCGAAGTAACCTCCCAGAGCTTAGGCTCTTTCTTCGAGATCGCGAAGCCGACCTCCTCCTCCTGCAGGAGACCCACCTCAGCCCTAAGGTATCTAAAGGCCTCTCTATCAAAAGTTATTCACTTCTTCGTTATGACAGACCCGACCGCAAAGGCGGCGGTACTGCCATTTATTATAAAAGTCCCTTCATTGCTCCCACATCCCCACTCCGACGCTTACCAGTATGGAAGCCACTATCACTAGATTAGCTATGACTGGACACCAGTCTATCATTATAGCCTGTTGCTATATCCCTAGCGGAACCCTCTCCGTTAAGAGTGATTTCGTCTCTAGCCTCCGCTATAGACTCTCCGGACCTTCCCATAACCCTTTATTCCGACGTCTTCGACAGTACGGGGAAAATTGACACCGCGGTCGAAAATCTCACCTCTCTTATAACATCCTCTCTTAAAGAGAATGAAAAGGTTGTCCCGGTTGCTAAAACTAGTCTTCCCTTAGATATCAGCAACCTACTCAAAGCCAAAAGCCTGCCTGCCTGCCCTCCGTAGAGCTGCACGCTATTCCACTCCCGAGTATAGACTCGCGGCCCACCGCCTTCAACGCAAACTCCGTTACCACCTCAAAGATTTCAGAGACCTCGAAAGGGGCAATCTCATGGAGAAAATCTCCCCCTCTCACACGTGCTACCAGATGGCGAGAGCCCTCCGGATAGACGCTATCACGCATACTCCCCCTCTGCTCGTCCCGACGGCTCTATTGCCTTCGAGGACGAAGAAAAGACCGAGTGCTTCGCCGACAGCGTCGCCGCTCAATGCTCTCCCAGCTCACAACCCACTGACCCCCTACATATCAAACTAGCGGAGGACGAGGTCCGTCGCCGGAACTCACCCCCCACTGCTTCTGACCCTATCACTGTATCCAAAGATGAGATTTCATCTATCATCAAAGGACTTAAGCCCAAAAAAGCACCGGGTGCGGATGGCATCTCCAACCAAGCCCTTAAACACTTTCCGGAGCAGGTGATCGCCTTATTGGCCATAATCTTCAACGCCTGCTTCGAATTCAGCTACTTTCCCACCTCTTGGAAAGAGACAACTGTCATTGGCATTCCCAAGCCAGGCAAACCTCACCACCTCCCCTCCAATCACCGTCCCATCAGCCTCCTCAAGGCCATGGGCAAACTCTTCGAACGAGTTATTCTGGTGCGCATGAGGCGCCATTTGTTTCCCACAGACGGCAAACCTCTTGTCATCCCTCAACAATTCGGGTTTCGAGCCAAATATTCATGCCCCCAGCAAGTTCACCGCATAGTGGAATATATCCTCAGCGGATTTTATCCTCCTCGTCAAAAGACCACCGCGGTCTTTTTCGACATTGCCAAGGCATTCGACAGAGTCTGGCACGAGGGCCTTATCTACAAATTGTACGACTTAGGCCTCCCTGACCGTCTCGTCCGCCTTGAAGCCTCCTATCTGAAGGATCGTACCTTTCGTTTTAGACATGAAGGCACGCTATCCTCTACTCGTCACATCAAAGCCGGTGTCCCTCAAGGCTCTGTGCTTGCCCCCTCCTATATATACCATTCACCAACGACATCCCTATCCCGTCGAACGGTGTTAAACCAGCCCTCTTCGCAGATGACACAGCCCTTTACTGTAAAGGCAACTCACTGCCATAGATTCGGAACAAGATCCAAAAGTCAGTTAATGACTTAGGAGCTTGGTTCCAAAAATGGCGTATCGACGTAAACCCGGAGAAGAGCTCCGCCGTTTGCTTCGAATATAAACGACGCCGTCCACCGCCACTCCGCCAATCAGGATGTTAGGAACCCCTGTCCCATGGCAAACAAAAGCCAAATATTTAGGCGTCACCCTTGATGCAAGGCTCACTTTCGAGCCTCATATCAAGAAGGTATCTCGCACCGCGCAATTTTACATGGGTAGGCTCAACAGCATGTTGGGCAGACACAGTAAAATGTCCCTCTGCAACAAGCGAACCCTATATAAGGTCTGCATACGACCTGTCATGACCTACGCGGCCCCCATTTTCGCACATGCTAAGTCCAAAGTTATAAATGAACTTCAAATAGTTCAAAATCTATTCTGTCGTAAGGCCACTAACTCGCCTTATTATGTCCGTAATGCCGACCTACACCGTACAGCTCCCAACAATCCAACAGTTCCTTAAATCACTCTCTGAGAGATTTTTCGAAGCCCCACCCAAATCATCTCATTCGTGAGACAGCTGCCTATGCAGCCCCTCCACGCTATAGTGTGCGCAGACCGAGAAACTCTCAGGCCGAGCCTACTTAACACATCCCTTAATCTGCCTTAGTAAGGCACACTTCAAAGCGGCTTTTCGCCGCTTGCGCCCTCCTTTCTGCCAAGGAGGGTCGGGTCGTCAGATCGGTAAGCCATTCCATAAAGGCGGTGTTTAGTGGGTAAAAGTCTTCACATAACCACGCAGCCGGCTGCGTGGTATGCTATGAGCATTCACCGCCTCCCTCCCCTGCTTTCCAGAGGGTTGCCCATAATTGCTTCGGGCGCAAAAAAAATAATAATAAAGAACTGACTATACTTTAAAAACAACAATTCTATGGTATAGAAAAATCGTTTGTATAGCGCGAATTAAGTGACAATCAGCGCCATCTGTTAGTCGAAGGTAAAACCTCGCCCAAAATCAGAAATCCAACATTTACATTTTATAATAAAAAGTATTATCGTATACACAATTTTAGGTTTGCCCGAAGATAAAATTTAGTAAATGCTTATCATTACGTTATGAAATTAAGTATTAAGTAAGATTATCTGGTCTGCCGCCGAGCTTCAGCACGTCAAGCAAGTATTGCAAGACGACAAGTTTCGGGTCCCGCGCCTACGTCACAGTGACCGAGTGAAGCCGGCCACAGTCGAGCGTGTGCCTGCTGTACTACCTTATGTCAGAGGTGTCACAGACAAGATTGGCTACATCTTGAAGCGAGCTTCTATTAAAACGTTCTACAAGCCGCCGAAGAAGATTAGTCAGTTCCTACCATCAGTCAAGTGTCATATTCCTCTACAAGATGCAGGAGTGTACAAGCTGGATTGTGAATGTGGTCTCTCTTATATAGGACAAACAAAAAGATCAATTAGAACGCGCGTAAAAGAACATATAGCTGATGTGAAGCATCAACGTTCCGGGAAGTCTGCAGTTTGCGATCATATCCTAGACGGCCCCAACCAATACATCAGATTTGATAGACCACAAATCCTCGCGAAAGAACACCGATTCCTACCAAGGATGATACGTGAGGCTATTGAAATTAAAAAACATCCTAATTTCAATAGAGAAGGAGGCTGGGTACTACCACCTGCTTGGAATCCTATAATCAATAAAATTAAAACTAAACCCAAGCATACCACTGCAAGACCTCAGGACATAGTCAGTTCATTTTGCATAGATGGGACCATAAACAATAATTAAAAAAGCTGAAGGTACTCCGGGTTAACTTTGACATCGGGACGTCAGTCATCTCAGTCTCCCGTGACCATGGGTGCTGTAAAGCGCCCGAAACGTCGGAAATTAAAAATTATAGTAAAATAAACGCGATAAAATCCGTAAAAGTAGTTTTAATCAATAGTCAAAGTTTCTTAATTTTGTCACTCACTGGCTGACCGATCATCAAAACTCTAAGATACTTCTAGCAGACATAGAAGCTTCAAATTTAGAATACAATAAGTGTTTAGTGTATAAATCAAGGAAAAACTAAAATATTTTTTAACTCGGTCCAGTATTCTAGATACACCAACTGCATAAATAACTTTGTAATCCTATATAAATATATATAATTACAAAGTTACATTTGCAGTGAATGAATCAGTGTACTTGTATATGTATAATAGGTGTAGATAGGTATTTTGTTGGTATTCAAGAAGTAGAAGGTACCGGAAAGGTAAAAAAGTAGGACAATCTTATGTACAAAAAGAAATGAGATGCCACCAAAAACATAACTTGTAAAAAAACCAAGTCTCGCAACTCCGTTCTTCTACCGTAAAAAGTTGTGAGATCCATGTAATACCAAGTCGGTTAATTTATTCAGTCCCTACTTAAGGATCCTTCTGTTTTAAATTATTACGTAATTAGCTAACCTAACAACATTTTATAGTGACCATATCAATGTTAAAAATCTTTTATATTTTAAATATATAGATTTACACCCATTACCCGCTGAGCTCGGCCGACGCTCGGCAGGTGACGCGGCAGCTACTTTACGATTATGAACCCGGATTTTATTGCTATTATCTCGGGGAATTCCAAGTAAGACGTCATTATTGTTTACTAACTACGACTTACGGAGTCTCCTTTTTGAAATTCGAGTATAAATATCTATTTATCAATATTTCGTAGGGAAATAACATTTTGTTCGAGTTACAAAGTGAAATTCGAGTATAAATATCTATTTATCAATATTTCGTAGGGAAATAACATTTTGTTCGAGTTACAAAGTCTAATAATTCGAGATACCGCGTATTTAGGGGTTCAGCGGCGGGGAATGGCAATTTTTTTCGACTTACTGAGGATTTCAACTTAACGAGGTTTGAGTTATAGAGATTCCACTGAATATCATAATACACATATAATTTTTTAAGTACAGCGTGTCCTTCAGCAACTTAATATTACCAAGTTTTTAAGTTTATATGTGAACTATATAATAATATAATTCTTTTAATATAATTATTTTTAAATGTTATTTATAAGAATATAATATGATATTTTTGTAAGACTCCAATGAATTGTCTATGTAGTTGAAAAACGCTGTGTTTCGTCGGTTGACTCTGTGAGAGTGTATGTTTGAATTACGTTTAGATTATACCCGTGTAAGTTGATGTGGAGCAGTGCTACTCTTTCCAAAATGCTAGTAGAGCTTTGTTTACTTAACTAATCTTTGAAATAACATGTTCTGAAAGCCGTTTTCGTGGCGTGTGGCCTATGTGACTAAGTAAAAAATTGTTGTATCGTTTTATTTTACTTGGAAGATGTCTAATTTTGGAGAAATCAATGACGTCGCTAAGTGTACGTAGAGTGAATAGATAGAGTGTGTAGTGTTGCAGTGAGTACGTACGTGGTTTATCTGGTCGAAGAGGCGCTGCGTGCGCTGCAGCGCCAGGTCCAGGCGGCGCAGCAGGCCGGGCAGCGCATCGCGCAGCGCCGCGTGGCGCCGCCGTAGCGTACGCACACGTAACGCGGCCTCCCCCTCCCCCTCGCCCTCCACCGCGCCCTCGCACGCCGCCTCCGCGGCCACCAGCGCGCGGCTCACCGCCTCCTCCTGCTCTTGCAGGTCGCGCGCGCACTGCAGCAGTGCTTGCAGCGGCTGCAGCTCGCCGCCCGCCGCGTCCGCCGCCTCGTCCCGCAGCTTCTCGGCCGCACGCACCCAGCGCTCCGTACTCTCCAGCTGCACCACCAGCTGCACGCCTGCGCACGCACGCCCGCTCGCTACACTAACACTACGCACGCGCCATACCACGCCTAAAGCCGCGTATCGATTACGCGCTCCTAGCGCGCGCGCCATCAATGACCGCGCCGACCGATGCGTTTCGCAAAAAGCGTTCGAATGGGTCGGCTCGATCGGAGAAAGACCACGCTCTCACAGAGTATCAACGTAAAATAGCAGCTCAATGCTGCTGTGTTTCGTATGGCGAGTGTACAAAACCGGAGACCCTTTTTACTAGAAACAAGGCACTCCACCTTAGTCTTCAGGGATAACAACGTATCTGCATTTTGATTCTTAGTCAAGAATAGATGTGGAGGGACACACGGGCAGAGGAAGGCCGAATAAAAGACGGATCGATTGTGTGAAGAGTGATATGAGAATGAAAGGAGTAAGTATGGAAATGACGGCCGATAGAGAGGAATGGAACAAGAAGGTTTACTGCGCCGACCCCAGATAATGGGAAATGGTTTAGAGAATGATGATGAGTCAAGAATAGATGTAGATATCTATGGGCCACAGCCATCCACCTACCATCAGGAAACGGTGTGCTCGTATGTCATTCTTATTCTATAATAAAACAATGTCGCTCGTGTACGAACAGCCGCCGCTCTCATAGTTCTCTTAATGCATCTTCTTTAAGCGCTTTGTTATGATAAAAACAACTATTGCTATTTCACAGCAATTCTTTTAAACCATATAACTTTATCAATTTACGGCAACTTTGGTTATCCATAGCTTTGAACGCAACGAACACACAAATAATGAAAACAACCGTCCCTACCAGCGGGCGCCAAAACTTAACTACTTTGATACGCGATAAAAAACCGGCACCAGATGGCACGGCCCGCTCCACGTTTGAGCGTTCCAGCGAATAACTTGGCGCGCGTTCCAAGTCGGTATCCATTTCACGCGGCTAGAACGCGCGCCAATGTTCGACCTCTTGGAGCGCATAGTCGATACGCGACTACACGCAAGCCTACACCTCACACACAACTCAACACACACTCACTATAGCTAGACCACAATGACTGCTCATTATTAACTGTACTCAAACATGATATTTGGTTGCGCGGAAATAGAATCGGGTACTCTCATATATTTTGTTCGGTTAGTTATTGTTCGCCAGTGTCTCCCCTTCCTGTATACCCACATTCCTTCCACACGCACTGAAGGGGGAGGGAGGTCTAAAATGTGGTGCCACCTTTTCAGCCAATGAGGAACGCGCCCCGCCAGGATGGAAGTGGTTGAAGTGGCCTGCTAATGTAAGGACACACACTGCCGTCGCTCGACCTTCTTCTCGCATCGTAGTTCACTTCGCTAGTTGTAATCGCACCTCTGTGGCAGTCGACCACAGAACCGCTAGAAGTAACCGCCTCGCATAGTGCGAGTTCTCGTCGCGCACCGCCTCTCTTCCAACACACCACCAGACCAGGAGCATCCACCGCAGCAACAAGTGCATTTTTTTTCCTTTTCTCCTTCCCTTTTTTGTTATTTTACTTGAGCCTTTTTTGTTTTGTTTTTCCCCGGCACATTTTCTCTCCTACCGGCTCAAGTGAACTAATTAAATTTAATTTTGTACACAGATAGATTTTTACAAGTCCTGGCAGAACTTTTGCTAGAAAAAGATAGTCCAATTTTTCTAACTGGAACTACAATGCCAAATAGGATTGGACCAGTAGCGAAGAAACTGAAGAATGACAGGACGTTAGAAAGAGGACAATGGGATGAAAAAGTAAGAGACGATGAAAATGTGTGGGTCGTAAAATGGATGGACACAAAGGCCGTAACAATGTTGTCTACATGTTCAGGGAGATGCTCCTGCTGATACTTGCAAACGGTGGTGCAAAAAAGAAAAGCGGAAGATAGACGTAGCTCGGCCGGAAGCAGTCAGAAATCACAACACCTGCATGGGTGGAATAGATTTGTGCGACAGACTAATTGCTTACTATCGAAGTGTAATGCGAACAAGAAAGTGGACAGTAAGAACTTTTTGTCATTTTCTGGATTTGGTTGTCATCAATTGCTGGATAATGTACACCCGCTGTTGCACTGAAGAATATGTCCAACGCAAAGACAAGTTGGGCTTACTTCAATACAGACTGAATCTAGCTAAAGCGATGATGAAGTACAGCGGCGGAAAGGTTGAACCCAACTTCTTGCTTCCTGGCTCCACATTTTGTCCCAGCGCTAGCCCTTCGACAAGATCCACCTCGACTGCTACCAGCGAAGGACTACAGTGTACCGATGACCACCCACCTACAAAAAAACATCCGCCGGTTGTACCCCAACCAAAACCTGAAATAAGGCTGGACAGTGTGGATCATCTGTCGCAATTTGTGGACAGCAAGTCCGCCTCAAAATACCGTCATCCGACTTGCTCCTCACGCTGCCGCACCATGTGTGTGAAATGCAATATGTACCTATATGTGCTCAAAAATAATTGTTTTGAGAGTTACCACACAAATAAAAACTTTGGCCCATGTTAAAACCTAAGGTACACATATGTGCACCATGTTTTTTTTAACTTGTGTAAGATATTTTTTTTTTTTGGAAAACAATTATATGTCTTATTTTATACCCCTACAACTATAATAAACCATAAACATATTATAATAACATTTGGTTCAAGTTCAGGTCGTAAGAGGTTAAAACTGTCAACGGTCAGGAATGCGCAACTTATAGAGAAGCATGTGAAGCTCTGCATCTTTTAGAAAACGATAATCACTGGGATGAAACCATGGAGGAAGCTGTGCAGTGCCAGTCACCAGCCAAAATTAGGGATCTTTATGCAACTCTCATATCATCTTGCGGGCTATCTAATGCACATGAATTGTGGGACAAATATAAAGAGTACATGGCGGAAGATATTTTGCGATGATTACAGCAGACACACGCGAACATGACATACAATGAACACATTTATAATGGAGCACTTGGAAACATTGAAGATAAAGTAATGGCAATGGTAGGCAAAAAATTAAGCGACTTTGGAATGATAAGCCCTCAGCGAACAACCGAAAATGTACTAAGTGATGAAATTATACGTGAAACAAACTACGATATACCAGCTTTGCAGCAACAAGTAGCCGAATTTGTACTCCGCTTGCTTCCCGAACAAAAACGAGTTTTTGACAAAGTATTAGGACAAATTGAATCTGGATATAGTGCACTTTTCTTTTTAGATGCCTCTGGAGGAACTGGGAAGATATTTTTGTTAAATTTATTATTAGCACGAGTACGGAAAGATAAAAACATTGCTGTGGCCGTAGCTTGCTCCGGTATAGCCGCCACGCTGCTAAGCGGGGGCCGCACTGCACATTCTGTTTTAAAACTTCCTCTAAATCTAGCCCAGGAAGAATCGCCGATCTGCAACTTTAGCAAAAATAGTGCACGAGGTATAATGCTACGACAATGCAAGCTTTTAGTGTGGGACGAAAGTACAACGTCGCATAAAAAAGCTCTAGAAGCACTAAATCGAACGCTCCAGGATTTGCGCTGCAATACCGATGTAATGGGAGGAATGGTGGTTTTACTGTTTGATGACTTTCGCCAAACTTTACCTGTCATTCAAAAGGGTACACCTGCAGATGAAATTAAAGCATGCCTCAAGTCGTCTATTTTATGGAACAAGGTGACTAAATTCAGTTTAACTACGAATATGAGAGTGCATTTGTATAATGATATCAATGCTGGAAACTATGCTGACACACTATTAAAAATTGGCGATGGGCGGTTGGGAACGGATGCTGAGGGCTGCGTTAAATTGACGAGAGATTTTTGTTATTTAGTATAGAGTCATTCCGAATTAATTGCGAGCGTTTATTCAGATTTAACGAACAACATTCATGAAGACAAATGGTTATGTGAAAGGGCGATTCTTGCACCAAAAAATGAGAGCGTTACTAAAATAAATTCAGATATATTAAGCGAATTAGCAGGAGAAATAATAGAGTATTTGTCAGTAGACACAGTTATGGACACAGAACAGAGCACTTCATATCCCGTAGAGTTTCTAAATTCTCTAGAGTTGTCAGGTGTGCCTTCACATAAGCTTCAATTAAAATTAGGCATCCCAGTCATCCTAATGCGAAATTTAGATGCTCCTCGGTTATGTAACGGGACAAGGCTGCGTGTGACACATCTTGGACGGAACATAATCGGTGCTACAATTTTGACAGGCGTAGGAAAAGGTGAAAATGTTATTATACCACGGATCCCTATAATCCCCACAGATCTTCCTTTTCAATTCAAAAGGTTGCAGTTCCCTATTAAGCTCAGTTTTGCAATGACAATTAATAAAGCGCAAAGGCAAACGTTACAGGTAGCGGGGGTCAACTTAGAAAAACCGTGCTTCTCTCATGGTCAGCTGTACGTAGCATGTTCGCGTGTGTCAAATGCCCAGAATCTCCACATTCTTTCCCCGAATGGAAAAACATATAACATTGTGCGCAGTAACGTCTTAAAATAGTGTTCAGGTAGTTTTTTTTTCCAAAATTCCCACAGTCAATTAATCAGAATTCCCACAGATCTTCCCTTTCAATTCAAAATTTCCTATTTAGCTCAGTTTCTTTTCAATTCCAAATGCTGCACCTCTGACGGACCTATTAAGCTCATTTTCCTTTCAACTTAAAAGGCTGCATCTCTGACGGATCTTTTATTTGGCTCAGTTTCCTTTCAATTCAGAAAACTGCATCTCTGATGAATCAATTTAGCTCTGTTTCTTTTCAAAAATCTGCATCCCTGACGGATAATTATGCTCAGTTTCCTTTACTTAAAAAAATATCCCATTTCCCTTTGTAATAAACAGGCTATTTTCATTCATTCCTATACGCTGCGTTTCAAAACATTTAAATAGGCTGACGAATCAATTTTGCTCAGTTTCCTTTTAATGGCTGCATCTCTGACAAATCTATAAAACTCAGTTTTCTTTCAATTCAAAAAGAAATGGATAGTTCATTTCCCAGTGACCATGCGGGCGAAGCCGCGGGTAACAGCTAGTATTAGAATATTTTTTTATTAGAGATACGTCTCTCAATGTTTGTATGAACCCTGTATCACTAAAATATCTCTTGCGTGATC
The DNA here is from genome assembly GCA_036936625.1 of Parnassius smintheus behrii. NCBI lineage: Eukaryota > Metazoa > Arthropoda > Insecta > Lepidoptera > Papilionidae > Parnassius > Parnassius smintheus. The sequence goes on from JAUPFT010000015.1 coordinate 45,488,117, forward strand.
CATGCTTGCGATTATTCAAAAATGTTGTCATTGCCATAAAACCAATTAAAACGAAAACATATTATATATTTTGTACAGTGTAAACGAAAACATCACTTACATCTGTATCTCGCAATATATATAAAGATCATATTAATTTTAACACTTCTTATGCAGATGATATTAATTTACCGAAAAATATACAAAAGTACTTCTTGTGACGGTAAAAAAATTACATAACCAAATATAATTCTATCATACATACCGCATAACACTACATACCCTGCTCCAATTTGTCGATCTTCTGTTTCAAAATTGTCTGACAGTCTGTAAACTTCGTGACCAAATTCTCCACGCTGCTTCGTAAATTCAAGTCAGGCACGCTCCCAGAGTCGTACTTCTCCCTTCTCTCCTTCACAACCAAGTCGTATACGGGCTGCAGCTCCTGGAATTGTCTCTGCAGTCGTTTCAACTCTCCAATCTTTTTCTCCATTTCTTCCTGCGTGGAAATTATAACGTGTTCGGCTAATATTTGCGACTCTATTTCAGCTATCTTATTTTGAATCTCCTTAAATTTGTCTCCCTGCACCTCTCCTTTCTTCTGGCCGAGGGCCAACTTCAGCTCGACCTCTTTTTTGATCAAATTCGACAGCACCTCTTCATATTCGTCGGTGATTCGTTTCGTCTCGTGCTGTATGCAGTCCTTGTGCGCTTGCGGCAGCGGCTTGGTGAGCAGTATGATGGAGTGCGCGGCGAGCTCCTTGAGGCACATGTCGAGCTGGCGCAGCGCGCGCAGCTTGTTGCGCACGTGGATGAGCTGATTGTGCGAGGGCGGGCCAGCGCGTTCCGGCAGCATGCGCCGACACCAGACGCGCGCCTCCTGCAGCTGCTCGCGCAGCGCCGCAGCGCTGGCCTCGTACTTGTCCCGCTCGTCCAGCAGCTCGAGCGAGTGCTGCACGCGCTGCAGACGGCCCTGCACGTCCTCGCAGCAGCGAGTCAGCTCCTCGCTGTCAGCCGCGTGCTGCTGCGCCTCGTCTGCAACACGCGAGACATTGTATGGTATTGTAATAAAAACTTTATTTGAATTGTGTGATGGTTAAAGAGAACGTTAAAATAATTAATTATTTCTTAAATTTACGCGAACACTACACATTGAATAAAACTATAGTCAACCAAATCTAAGAAATACCTTTTGACGTTTCACATTAATCATTCCGCAATAACTTTGCACAAGCGTACTCACAGGATTTAAAATAACCTTTTACGTAAATCCGAAGAATTATGAAGTTATCCATATTTCATTACAACGTGTATAGTTTTTTATCACTAATTTAAATTGGAACTTTTCAAACAAAGCAAAATATTAAAAAATAACCAGTATTAACTTTTTTTACTTGACGTCGTTTCAATCACATGTCGCTATGAATATTACCGTAGTGTTTGGATGATTAAAATCCTATACTATTAAACGAGCAATTCTTGTATATATATATATATATAATCGGGATCTTGAAAACGGCTCCAACGATTTTCATAAAATTTAGTGTCCAGGGAGTTTCGGGGATAATAAATAGATCTAGCTAGGATTTATTTTAAGAAAATGTATTTTTGTCCGTGTTTTTAGGCAATGAAAAATTGCTGCAATGTCTTTAGAATAAGAAGGTAAATTTTGACACTTTGTTAATGAATATAAACAGCTTAATTGGTATAATGGGCGGTCACAAAATCGTAAAACCCCGGTTCGAGCCCAGACCGACCGACCAACTTCTTTTAATTTTTTTTTTCAAGTTCCTTTCTTTTTTGAGAAAATCTATTTTTTCGAGCCCTTTTATTAGTATTTTTAAAAAAATTAAATTAAACTAATTGCACTCATGATTTTTTTATTCAAATAACCAGTTCCGTTTTTTCTGTTATGTCGCTAAGATCAAAAAATATTATTTATATTTCATCAGTATGTAATTTGTATCTAAATATAATTTCCAAAACACACGAATTAAAAAAAAATCGAGCGAAAAATACCGAGCAAAGCTCGGTCAACCAAGTACTTCATTGTTATGCGAATAATCGGCAAAATAATTAAATAATCGGTAAAAATATTCTAATAATCGAATCATTAATTTCTTAAATGTATTATTTGTATAATTTAATTTTTATTTTCAAAATTACTTAAATTACATGAATCAGGAATAAAACAAGTTTATTTTTTCACTTAGTCAAAGTAAATTTTTGTAGGCAAAAAACTCATATACAAGGCAGTGCTAAAATAACCACAACATAATTTCAATATCCCGCCATTTCGATACCAGTTACTCGACTCCACAGAACCAGTAATTCATTTTTGAGGCGATGTATACACTTTTAAAACATGATTTCAGAAAATATACAAAATTTGTCATAAGTACACATAGTTCAAACACTTTATTAAACTAAGTTTGTATAAAAAGGGTTTTTTTTTTAATATTAAGGAATTTATAGATGATAATAACCTCTAGGAAGGTAATCGCTACCAAGCTATTTCTAGTTTGTTTTGTGTTGTTAATTGTAACACGCATGATTGTAAGCTCTTATTAAAAAAAACTAGTCGTTGGGTTTCTAGCTGGTTCTTCCCAGGACAGATGTATTTTTTGCGAACCAGTGGTAAATGAAAAAAGTGACTTTCAATAAGTATTATTCATAATCTATATTGAATAAAAGTTTCTGTTTCTGTTTCGAGAGTTTAATGTGCGTAATTTTGTGATTTTGTTTTTGTTTTCTTATTTTGTGACTCGGCTTTAACTTTTTGGACTGTTTCTTCTATAATAAATTTTTGTACGTGGTAGAGCCACACTACATCTATATTATAGTTGTAGCAAGAATGAGTCGGCTCAACCAGGGCAGGACAACGCTCTCACAGAATACCAGCGTAAAATAGCAGCGTAATGCTGATGTGTTTCATATGGTGAGTGTAGAGAACCGGAGACCCTTTTAACTGGAATCGAGGCATTACATCTTAGTCCTCAGGGGTGACAACGCATTTGCATTTTGATTCTTAATTGAGGATAAATGTGTATGTCTATGGGCCATAGCATCCACTTACCATCAGGTGGACTGTGTGCTCGTTTGTCACCCAATGCTATAAAAAAAAATTCGTTGAAGTATGTGCCCATGTCACAAAGGATGATTGGGCAAAAGTGGTAGAAAAAACAAAAAAATTGATTATGGATAACTTGGAAGAGACATTAATTTTGACTGCATTATTGGAAATCAATTAATAATAATTAATATAAACAACGACATCCTTACTAGTTGAACTGAAAGTGATTGAATAAATTTATTTTGAATCTAGTTTCAATCTTAAATTTTTATAACTGTGCCTCTAGAAATAAGCAGTTACAACAAATACGAAGAAACTGATAAATCTTGTGTTTTAAATTATCTGTTTTTAATTTATTCTGGTATTATTCAAACCAAACTGTAATCGATTATCAACTCTAAATAATCGATATCGATTTCGCTATCGCACATCTGGCTATCTATCGTGGAAGGAAGAGTTCTACAAGCAAGTAGATGGTGTGGCGATGGGCTCACCTGTATCTTCCATAGTCGCCGACATATTCATGGAGGACTTCGAGGAGAAAGCCCTTCTTACTGCTCCTGTAAATCTAAGATTCTACAAGCGGTACGTAGACGACACTTTTACAATTTTACCATCAGACAAAGGAACTGCATTTTTAAACCAACTTAACCTATAAACTCTAAAATACAATTCACAATGGAGTTAGAGGCAAATAATTCTTTAGCTTTCCTAGATGTTTTAGTCATCCGAAATCCTGATAACACTATTGGTCACAATGTGTATAGAAAAAAGACCCATACTAACCGATATTTCAATGGTGAATCTCATCACCATCCTTCACAGTTAGCTACCGTGGGCAAATCTTTGTTACAGAGAGCACGAGGGATCTGTGACAGCAAACACCTGGCCGCCGAGCTTCAGCACGTCAAGCAAGTATTGCAAGACGACAAGCTTCGGGTCCCGCGCCTACGTCACAGTGACCGAGTGAAGCCGGCCACAGTCGAGCGTGTACCTGCTGTACTACCATATGTCAGAGGAGTCACAGACAAGGTTGGCTACATCTTGAAGCGAGCTTCCATTAAAACATACTACAAGCCGCCGAAGAAGATTAGTCAATTTTTACCATCCGTCAAGTGTAATATTCCTCTACAAGATGCAGGAGTGTACGAGCTAGATTGTGAATGGGGTCTCTCTTACATAGGTCAAACAAAAAGATCCATAAAAACCCGCGTGAAAGAACATATAGCTGACCACCGACGAAGCACCGACGCTCCGGGAAGTCTGCAGTCTGTGAATATGTTCAAGATCGTCCCCACCATTACATCAGATTTGATAAATCACAAATCCTCTCAAAAGAACACCGATTCCTACCACGGATGATACGCGAGGCTATTGAAATTAAAAAACATCCTAATTTCAATAGAGAAGATGGATGGGTGCTGCCAGCTGCTTGGGATCCTATAATTATTAAAATTAAACCCAAACCCAAGCATACCACTGCAAGACTTCATGATACTATAAGCTCGTTTTGCGTAAATCGGACCGAAAAATTAATAATTTAAATCTGAAGGTAGCCGGACTAACTATGACATTGGGACGTCAAACATCTCAGTCCCCCCGTGACCATGGTTGCTGTAAAGCACCCGAAACGTCGGAAATTAAAAATAAGTAAAAATCAGTTAAATAAACGCGATAAAATCCGTAAATTTAGTTTTATTCAATGTTAAATTTTTTTAACATTGAATAAAATTTATATAAAAATGAATAAATATTTATCGTTAAAATATTAAGGTATCAAGCTAACACTAATATTAATAACAGCAAGTCTGTATTACAGCTTATGGATACCTGTTAATCATCTAAAGATGATTAACAGGTATCCATAAGCTGTAGTATTTATCTATCTATAACTTTCTTTACTTAAAAGTATAGAAAGTTTTAGACAGATAAATCATTGATTGAGGGCGAAACAAAATACCTCATAGCCATCATTATTACATTGTCAAAACATAAGACATGACATAATAAATTTTTTATATAAGTTAATTATAATTTTACTTTTTGCCAGATGAGAGAGGGGGAGGGAGAAAAAAAGTTCATCCATGAATGCGTGCGTTCATCGGCCGGTGCGTACGTGCGTTTGTTTGTATGTTGTAGAGTATTGCGATGTGTGGCGCGCGTGTAACAGTGGTCAGTGGTGGGTACCTGCGTGTGCCAGGTGCTCGAGCTCGCGCCGCAGCTGCGCCACCAGCGCGCGCGCCGCCTCCCGCGCCGCGCCACCACCACCACCACCATCACCCGCACCAACATCACCCAGTTCACTCTCGCACTGGGCAAACAAATGTAATTTTAAACCAAAAAAACATGATTAAAAGTAAAATAATTTTAAAACTTGTATATTTATAAAAACACTATTTCGATCCATTTATCGCGAGACTTGTGTATGACACAATCAGTACTAAATTAAATTAATTGTGTTCAGAGATAGATATACGAAGAAAAGGATTACGAATAAAGTCCTCACGTGCTGCAACTGTTGTTGTGCGTCGCGCGCCCAGGACACGAAGGCCTGGAAGTGCCGCGGACCCTCGTCGCCCAGCCGTGGCTTCTTGCTGGCCGTGTGCTCATCACCAGTTGCCGTCGTCGTCGTGGTCTCTACGCGCATCGTCGTCGTCACCGTGCTCGTGTCCGCCTGCATCGGCGTTGGCGACTCCGTCGTCTCTTCCGTAGTGTCGATGTCGAATTCGAAACCTAATTCGCGTATCTATAATAAACCGGTATTATGGAATATCAACGCTTGTAAATAATAAACGTATGATAATGTGTTTTACTTTTCATTGTGTTACATTTTGGTTCAAGGCATTTACATCTTCATCAATCATAAATCATCAATGCTTCGTTTCCAGTAAAGAGGGTCTCCGGTTCTCTACACACACCATAGGAAACGCAGCAGCATTAGCAACTATTTTACGCTAGTGTGTAGCGTGGTCCTTACTTGGTCTAGCCGACCCATTCGTGCTACAACCATAATACAGTAGCTGCCTGCCTCTACCACATACAAAATGAATGCTGTGATGTGGGATACTCTGGGAGACAATGGAGACGTCACTCACAAGACGACATTAACCATGTTGTATTTGATGACTTACTCTAGAAGCCTGCACATCGAGTATGAGCAGCAGCGCGTCGAGGCGGTCGAGCAGCGCCTCAGCCTCCTCGGCGAGTGCGGGGTCGGGCTCCTCGTCGCCGTGGGATTCGTGTGCGTGGGAGTCTCGCGCGTGGGACTCGTGGGCTTGCAACTGTTCGTGCGCGTGGGACTGCAGCAACTGCGCCACGGCGCGCTGCTCCAGCCGCACGCCGTGCTTTACGCGCTGCAGCTCCTGGATACGTTCCAGTACCTCGCCGATTTCGTTCACGGGGTTCGCTTCCATCTATATTGTAAAGTAGTCATAGTGAAAAAGCATAATTTATTACATTGTCTTTATTTTTATAAGATTTTTTTATTAGCTCTTAGTGGAAGGCACTGGTTTCATACATTATGGATGTTAAATTATAAAATTGAAGAAATGATAAGTAATACGAGAAGAAATTCTGTCAGTAATAATTTATCAAAGTAATTCAAATTAAAAACTGTCAGTAATAGTTTAGTAAAATTAAATTTACATGACAGATCTTGTCACAGCTGAAAAATTGGTAGTTATTGAATGTGAAAATGAAAACAGCTGACATGCAGTAGTTACATTTAGTAAGTAGTAAAATGCAGTAGTAGGAGTTTGTAAATGCTTTTGTGTAGTAAGTGTAATAAATTTGTATATTTTATTTTGTAGAACAAAGGCGACCAATGAGAACACAGATCATCTGATGATGAGTAGACGCTGTGGCCCGATTAAGGATCAAAATGCAGACGCGATGTTACCTCTAATGATTCCGATCCTCAACACAAAACATTACAAACAGAGTAGAATTAAGCCGCTATTTTATATTGGTATTTCGTGAAAAGTGTAATGGGGTTGGGTTTACAATTAGGTCGCCTGAATTTGAATATTCTGTCACTGTGGGGGAGTCAAGGGGGTTTACGTGTCTGAAGCACCCCCACTCGATTTTTTCTGCCGGAGCAGCGTCGAAGTATTTTTAATTATTTTATAAAAATATTGGTAAATGACTAATTAATTACGTTTTTAACGTTTCATCTGTCAATGTCATATTTCGTATATCATAATATCGATATTTCATCCTAGAGAATAGAGATCGAATCTTTTTCTGTTTTATTAAGATTTGTAAGATTATTTACAATTAGTTGAATGTACCCCAACTCGTATAGAATGACAGTTTTTAATTCAATCATTCAATTGATTCTCTTTTGATATTGTAAATATAAAATTTTAAAACAAATCAAAAAAAGATCGATTTTTGCAAAATCGATCCTTAAGATTTAAATTTTTTGTGAAACTATTCATCCAATTTCGATTTGAATCGATTTAAAAATATGTAAAATTAATCGCTAAGCCGGCCACTTTGTTGACAGCTTTTCGTCATGCCGTTGCTTCCGAGTTTCAGAATTTTGGTGAATAGTGAAATATTTGTGGCGGCGGAATACTGCTAAATATCGCAAAGATCCTTTCTTACAAATGGTGGCAGCCATAAATTATGTTTATAAATTAAAGTAGTTATAAAAGTTAATATTTTGGTGTTATATCGAGTGCAATAGCGAGCGAAGCGAGCCTGGAACGTGGAGCACCCCGACTCGGACAGGTTAGGTTAGCTATTCTATTCTATTCGCTAAAACTATTTGCTCGCTTCGCTCGCTCACTCGACCCCGTCATCCTCTTCGTGATTATTTTTTGTAAACCACTCAGAAGTAGGAGCCTGTCCGTCGACCGGGCTTCCCTCGACTGCACCACGTTAAGTGGCGTGGGGCTTCCGTCCCCCAACTCTCTCTCCCCATAAATCAGGTTAAAATTGTCATAAAAATTACAAAACATAACCTCAAAATGAGATTTTTAAGAATTTATAAAAAAAACTAAGACGTACGGCAGAAAGGGGAAGTAGGGGGTGACTACCACTCCTCCCCCTCCCCCCACACCACCCCCCAACCCCTAATTCAGGCGACCGAATTGTAAACCTTACCTGTGTAATGTGGTAAGTAGGGCAGTACGTGCGTGGTGTACAGCTTATGTGGTGTATGGCAAGTGTGGTGCAGTGCGAGCGCGGTGCACTGCATGTTTGGAGTGTGTAATTCTTTACGGAACGACTCCCTGATCCGAATCACTGAAGTGATTCAAAAGATTGGTTCAGTAACAACGTTTCAAATGCATTATTTGGATCTGGAACATTACTTTGCTCTGTGCTCATTTAGTGTGACGCGTCTCGCTCACAAGGCGATTGAACCGAGAGCGACAGAGTGGCGTGTGAGCGGGCGAAATAATTGCAATCTATACAAGTCAGAAAGAGACCTTTTTGAAAGAGAGATTTTTACAAATGAGAAGTGTATCACTCAACTCGTACGGATTTTCGCTTCAAATATTGTTCGGGTTACACCGAACACGTTTTGCACGCGTCGGCATTTAACATTAAACTTTGTATTTTTAGCCAGTACATGTACGGACGCCAACAAAGTCTCGTGTGCGTACTCCTAACATTGTAAACATTTTAACAATAAATATTTTTAAACATTTAAAACAATTATATTTTAACAATAATATCAAAAGGTGTTGAATACCACAACATCTTTTTGGTCCTTCGAAAGTGAAGTGTGAGTGTGATTTTTCGGTGATAGCGAATCGGTTTGTCTGCCCTCCCAGAAGCGGGTCTCACCAGGCAGATTGAGAAGGTGCATATATCGCTGGAAGTTCATCGTCACACGGACCGCAAACAGGAATAAAGCAGTTCACTTAACACCTATCGAATACCTTTTAACTACAACACCATGGAAGACTTACAAGCAAATCAACAACAGATGGTTTCTGATATGGAGCAGCTGCTCAGCAACTTCAAGAAGGACGGCGCCGACCGTAGGACTGCTGCTCATATCAAAAAACGACTGGACACTTTGGATACTTACGGCAGGAATTTCATAAACTTCACCTCCAGGTACGTGAGTTGTGTGATGAAAACCATTCCTATATTGTGCAGAATCAATACGGCCAATTTCTTGATTTTTATACAAAAACAAAAGACTACATACAAAGTTTCTTGCCAACTGAAGAAAAATCAAAACCCTCTACTCCGATCACTAAACCAGCAACATTCAACCCCCCGCCGTCCACGTCGTCAGCAACACCTCGACAAGTGGACCGCAGTTCTAACAGCAGGCTGGATGAGATGTTGCGTAAACAAAGTAGCAACTTTAGAGCTTTTAAGCGAACTTTAGCAAACATTGACTTCGATTTGTTAACCGATAACTGGGAATTAGAGGATGCTCTTAAGACCTTGAGTGTTAGATGGAACGCTATCGACTCTCTCCATTGGGAGCTCGACAGCGAGCTGGAGGGTACTAACGTAACATACGAACAAGAATTTTCCATCCATGAGAGAAGCTTTAGTGACATAAAGAAGGCGATCAACATGAAAATATGGTCGACAGCTCAAGAAAAATCTACACCGAAGCTTGATATTCCTATCTTCAACGGAAATTATGATCAATGGGTTCCGTTCAAAGATTTATTTACGGAATGCATTCATAACAATCGCTTCCTTTCCAGTGCTCAAAAAATGCAATACTTAAGGAGCATAGTCAGGGGAGAAGCGGAGCGGCTGATACAACACCTACAGATAAGCTCGGATAATTATATTATCTGTTGGAACATTTTAAACAACCGATACAATAACCCGAAACTTATATTCACTTCTCATATGAATCTACTAATGAGTTTGCCAGTTTCACAACAAGCTTTCGTCACCAATATCAAGAAAATACACGACACTACGCTGGAATGTTTAAATGCAATAAAAACCCTAGGAATTGACATAACCACCTGGGATCCAATTATTGTTTACCTGTTGACTCAAAAACTCGATAACGAAACTCATCATGATTATGTTCAATCTTTGAAATGTCCCCGGGAACTGCCAAAATTACAAGATTTTCTCGAGTTTTTGGAACAAACATTTACGTCGATGGAGTCTGGACGTAAAAAACAAGACAACACTCATCAAAAATCGCACATTCCAAGTAATCAAAATCAGTATCTGAAAACTCCAAAATCGAATTATTTCAAGCAATCATACGCAAGTAATCGACTAACAACCCAGCATCCATCCAACACCTCGTCGAGGGGTGAGGCGTCACCTAACTTACAAGCTGCTAAAAACAAGAATTTCATAACATATACATGCCCACTCTGCAGTAAGGATCATGGACTATTCTTTTGTCAAGAATTTTTGAACATGTCTCCCCAAACAAGACGCAAAACAGTAACAAAATTAAATGTTTGCAAAAACTGTCTTTTTAGTCACCAAGGTTGCTTTACCTTGGTGACTAAAAAGATATATACATGCCCACTCTGCAGTAAGGATCATGGACTATTCTTTTGTCAAGAATTTTTGAGCATGTCTCCCCAAACAAGACGCAAAACAGTAACAAAATTAAATGTTTGCAAAAACTGTCTTTTTAGTCACCAAGGTAAAGCATGCATTTCCGAGAAGCGGTGTCGTGAATGCAACGATAATCATAACACCTTGTTACATGACGCTTTCAGGCCATATTCAAAAAAGCCACAAAACAATGCGAATATCAAAAGCAAGTCGTCGATGTAGTCAGAAGCGGAAAATAATCGCGTCAGCACAAGTAACTCAAATGTTACTCAACAAAACAACGATATGACGGAAATTTTATTAGCGACAGCGATGCTCAAAGTGCGGGACACAGATGGTACTTATAAAATCATGCGCACCCTTATTGATCAGGGTTCACAAGTCTCGATAATATCTGAGAATGCAGCCCAGCGACTAGCTCTTCCTAGACGAAACTGCAAAGGTAGTATTTTTGGAGTCGGTGTTAAACCTAATAGCTGTAAAAGAGTACTTGAATTAACATGCTCATCAATGGACGACTACTACGTCTTTGACACGTCAGTATTTATCATGCAAAATCTTATCAAACAATTACCAAATTCAACGTTTGCTAAACCTTCGTGGTCATTCTTGAACAATATACAACTAGCTAACCCCGACTTCAACATAAGGAGACACCGGTGGATCTTCTTCTGGGTGCTGACATATATTCAAACATTATATTACCTGGAATATGCAGAGAAGAAGATCAATCTGTGCCGATTGCCCAACAGACTCGGCTCGGCTGGATTTTGTGTGGAAGTACAAAAACATACCAATACAATGTAATTTTGAGCAACATAGAGCAAATAGAAAAATTTTGGGAAACAGAGGACAATACTGAACATTCCAACTTATCGGAAGAAGACCTTCAATGTATTCAATACTATGAAGAAACAACAAAGCGACTCAGTGATGGTGGATACGAGGTCAGACTTCCACTCAAACCAGGATATGAAAAACAATTAGGCTCGTCCAAAAATAAGGCCATCGCACATTTTCTTAGCATGGAAAGAAAGTTTGGAAACCACAACAGTTTTGGGCAAAATTACAAAGCCTTCATTCACGAATACCTAGCGCTTGGACATTTGAAACCCGCCGATTCAGTGGGTGGACTCGAATGTTATTTACCACACCACGGCGTAGAACGACCGGAATCCACAACTTCAGCCTTGCGGGTAGTGTTCAATGGCTCATGCAAGACTTCAACAGGTTCGAGTCTCAATGATGTCATGTATGCTGGTCCAAACTTACAAAAGGACCTTCAGGAACTGTTGATCAAGTGGCGACAGTTTGAGATAGTAATTACGGCAGACATAGAAAAGATGTTTCGCCAAATATGGATCCATCAAGACGACCAGCTTCTCCAAAAAATAATATGGAGAGATTATCCAAGTTCTGCAATACAAGACTTTCAGCTATGCACAGTCATCTATGGCACTAAAGCTGCACCATTTTTGGCCATGATGACGCTTAAACGATTAGCAAACGATGAACGAAGGAATGATTACTCCACCACTGCACTCCAGGCCCTAGAAGGAGCCGTGTACATGGATGATCTTCTTTATGGAGCCCATTTTATGACGTCAGCAATGGAATTATACCAAGAGCTGATTCGCCTGCTTCAGTCGGGAGGATTCAACTTAAGAAAATGGAATTCCAACAAAGAGGAACTACCCAACATCAACAAAAACCAGGACAACAAAAATTTTGATTTTAAACATGCACATTCATCGAAAACACTTGGACTTAGCTGGATTTCTAAGCAAGATGTTTTCACATTCCAATCGAAAATCAGTGACTCAGAGAAGAAATTTACAAAGCAAAGTCTTTTGTCAGAAATTTCGAAACAGTTCGATCCAATTGGCCTGATTGCTCCTATAACACTGAAACTAAAACTTCTCTTCCAAAAGGTGTGGCAGCTAAATCTTCAGTGGGATGACGAACTATCCGAAGAAATCCAAGTAGAATGGATAAACATGAAACATGATATCAAAATGATTGATCAATTACAAATACCTAGATGGTTGGGAACAAAAGAAAAAGGCCTAGTCGAATTGCATGGTTTCTGCGATTCGTCAGAGAGAGCATTCGGCTGCGCCATATATTGCAGAACAAACAAGGATCATCATTCAATGGTGGTGTTAGTTGCCGCCAAAACCCGACTAGTACCTATCAAAAAGCCCATCACTATACCAAGGCTCGAATTAAATGCCGCGGTTTTATTATCAAAACTAATGAACAAGGTTGTCAACTGCCTAAGTACATACAACATACAAATCTTTGGTTGGTGTGACTCAACTGCTGTACTAGGCTGGTTACACGGAGACGCTGCACGATGAAAGCCGTTCGTGGCGAACAGGGTCAAACAAGTGATCACCACTATGCCCCCTGCCTGTTGGCGCTTTGTGAAGTCAGAAGACAATCCAGCAGACTGCGCCAGCAGGGGCTTAACAACAGCACAACTAAAGGACCACTCCCTTTGGTGGCAAGGGCCCTCTTGGCTACTTACATATAAACAAGACATCGAAAACAAACCTATATATACAACAAACGAAGAGGAAAAGCAATTTTTAGTAGCTCAGAAATCAAAAGAAGGTGAAGAAATTAACATTTTACAGCAACTAATAGAAAAACACAGTTCATTTACACGCTTAGTAAGAATATTGGCATGGATTATACGAGTCAAAAAAGTTATCAGAGTTAACATTATCAGAGTTACAAACAGCGACTAATTTATTAATAAAACATGTGCAATCAGCTGAATTCAAAGACTATATGAATAGCATTACGCAAAATAAAAAAGTCACGAAAAAGAGCACATTATCAAAGTTGAATCCATTCATAGACAGAAATGGCATCTTAAGAGTGGATGGCAGATTAGAATTCGCAAATATCACATATAACATGAAACATCCAATAATTTTGCCGAACAAAAGCCGTTTTACACAATTACTGACTGAGAGCGCGCATAAGATTACATTTGACGGCGGCGCGCGATTGACGTCAGCGTTCATTCGACAAAAGTACTGGATTGTTGGCGGAAATCGAACAATTAAAAACCAGGAACCTGAAATCAGAAAAAACAAGATAACAGCTAAATCAAGTCTGATATCAATTTGTGCTGCATTGCTATTTTTCTTGAGTATAATCGTACCTACGCATGGTGCTTATACTATTCAGCAACTTAATCAATCTTTGTATTTCGACGCCATTTCCAACATCCAACTTATTCGAGACGACTGGAAGCTCATAGTTTACTACAACATGCAACCATTTTGGGAAGGCTCCGAAGCACTTGACATATATCAAAAACACATGGAAAACATATGTGAAACAATGAAGGGCGACAGTCACTGTGATGCGGTCCTATTGCAGTTACGTCACATAGTACCAGTGACCTCGAGGACTACAACCACATGTTGCTAGGTAAACAAACCGAGCACGACAGACAGAAGCGAGGGTTTATCAATGGTGTCGGGTGTCTCGCGAACAGTCTCTTCCGAGTACTCGACAACCATTTCGCAGAAAAGTATGAGCGAGATATCACACTTGTCAGACAGAACGAACATCATTTGGCTTCCCTGTTCAAGAACCAAACGTCTATAATCGAAGTAGGAATACAACATGATGAAAAGAATGGAAGAAGTTATGAGAAAACAACACAAGATTATTAACAAACAGATTAGTGCCTCAGACAGCAACATAAACAAAGTAAGAACAGAATTAGAAAAACTTCACAACATCTTTTTGTTGCGATAGCAGCTATATGCCTTGCCTGTAAACGACTACGGCATAGAAGAAACACGGCCATCACTTCAACTATGAGCCTCGATAACATAACTACGGAAGGTCTAAGCTCCGCTCCTGTAGCTGCGGTGGCCGCCCCGAGAGCGCAGCGCGCCGCTGCAGTGTCCGACCCGAGAACGCAACCCGTCGCCGCCAGCGCCGAGCGTGCGTCCACACCTGCGCTCCCGAACACGTTCAACACTCAAGACCGAGCAACTTCGCCTATATTGCGAACCCTCATTCTTAAACGCGATGCAGAATAATTTTTATACGTATCTTTTCTCAAATCATTTTACATTTTTTTGTATTTTTAGTTTATCTCCTTTGCTGTACGGGAAGATGTTCGGTTTACACCGAACACGTTTTGCACGCGTCGGCATTTAACATTAAACTTTGTATTTTTAGCCAGTACATGTACGGACGCCAGCAAAGTCTCGTACTCCTAACATTGTAAACATCTTAACAATAAATATTTTTTAAACATTTAAACAATTATATTTTAACATTAACATCAAAAGGTGTTGAATACCACAACAGATATTCATGCACGTAAAAATGACCACTAAGGCGCTTACGTATCAAATACTATACGGTTGTTTTTTTCATATAGTGTTTGCATTAAGAAGTTGTCATTTTACGTTGACTGTCACTTGTCAATTTGTTTATGTTCGTTTGCGCCTGTTTACGAGAACATACTGAGTTCTGTTTAGGATTTTGTTGCGTAGTTATTATTGTGGCTTACTTTCTTCCTTTTCATCATAAATAATACGCCAACACGCCATAAATTAAGGACTAGCCGCCAGTCCTAACCCTGGATAAAGTATGAAGTAAGATCGATTTTATATACAACCTTATTACGGTACACAGTAAATAACAACAAAAATAACTATATAATATATAATAAAAATAACCTAAGCACTTATATCATTCAGCATTGTTGCCACATAACATTTCACTGAATCAGTAATAAACGCCCGCGACGCAACTTAATGTTAACATTCGGTATCACAAACTAATAAGAGTTGTTCTGTATTTATATCTTTTGATTCGATGATCCAAATGAGCCAAACGAAACATATCAGTGTTTCGGAACATTTCAATGATCGAGATGCAAATGTTCAAATCGCAAAAATGATACACTTTGCCCACCACCACTGCGTCGTGTATGGCGAATACGGTGGATCGCATCCAGCGCAGAGCGGTTTAAAGTGGTTCGGTCGGTGGGGGCATGGCGCGCGGCGAGCGCTGCGCGCACCGAGGTAAGCGCAATGTGTGACGAGTGCACCGCGTGTGCGCACCTGCTTGAGCGCGCGCTCGAGCTTGTCGGCGGCGGCGCGGCGCGCGGCGAGTGCTGTGCGGCGCGCGAGGCGGGCACGGCGCGCGAGCGTCCAGCGGCACGCGTGCGACCAGCGCTCGCCCAGCGCGCGTAGCTGATCCTCGATCTCCGCCACGCCTGCACACACACATTTACATCTATTTTTTTGTTGACATTCGTAGCATTAATTTTGACTTTGTTTATCGCTCTGACGATGCAAATACGTCCTTGAGTTACTTTATAAATTCTTTACAATACGCAATAAAGAATAATACATCAACTTTTTGTTACGTGGTAGAGCCATGCTGCAGTTATATTAGTAGTATAGTTGTAGCACGAATGGGTCGGCTCGACCGGGGAAGGACCACGCTCACACAGAATACCAGCGTAAAATAGTGGCTTAATGCTGCTGTTTCGTATGGTGAGTGTAGAGAAAATGCATCTGCATTTTGATTCGTAATCGAGGATACATGCAGATGTCTATGGGCCGCAGCAACCACTTACCATCAGGTGGACTGCGTGCTAGTTAGTCACTCTATCCTATAAAAAAAACAGTAAAACTCTCACGTAAGTATTATAATATTAAACCTTGCATAACACCTGGTCTCGTTTGCTGTATAAGAAATAGAGACAAACTTTATTTACAATCAAAACATTCTCCTGATAATTTAACACTTTCTGCTACTTATAAAAGATATAGAAATTATTGCAGTAAACTATTAAAAAACTAAAATTGAATATGATAAAAATGTTTTACAAAAGGCTGGTATAAACAGTAAACTTGTATGAAAGTTCATTAAAAATAATACCTACAGTTCAAAACCCTTGGACCCCCACTTGAACTACTGTTATTAGACAAAAGCCTAAAGGAAGCAATTAATAAAGTAAATATTTTTTTTTATTAATGTTGGCTAAAAAACTAGCAGGAAATACTTTAAAATTAAGCAACATTCGAAATCCAATTTTTATACCCACATCCTTTTCTAAGTTAAATTATGTTGTATTGTTAAATTGATGATAGATTTTTTATGGTTATTGATAATTGATGATATAAACGAAGATTAAGCAGTTGGATGGGACAATATACCTCACAGCATACTCAAAAGATTTAAACATTTGCTGGCTGCCCCATCATCACATATATTTAATGCCTATCTAAGGGTATTTTCCGAAAGTGCTTAAAAATGCTGTGGTTTCTCCTATATACGGTTGGCGATAAAAAATTATTCAGTAACTGTACGAGCATGTAATGCAACGTACAATTGTTAAGTCATCATTTCACAACTTGACCTCTTTTACATATTTCCGCGGCACATGTATTTTAAAATCAGTTCGCCGATAGCCATCAAGAGCGCTACGCGTACTCATTATCAGTAGTTCTAGCCTTTTAATTTGTATACTTGTCCATAATATATTTATCAAACTTATCAAGCGTTATCAGTTTATCATCCCCTTAGTGTCGGTACTACCCCGAACAGTAACTATGAGCCGATTTCAGTTTTATCTGATTTATCTAAAATATTTGAAAAAATCATAAATACCAGGTTAATAAAATACCTGAAACTGACAATTTACTGTCAGACAGACAATTTGGTTTTAGGCCTAAGAGATCATGTAATGATGCCTTGCATCGATTGACACATTATGTTATAAGTAATCTTGATAGTGGTATGCACTCAATTGGGATATTTTTAAAACTTGACAAAGCATTTGATACTATCACTTGCCCTATACTATTGCAAAAGCTTGAAACACTTGGCATAAGGGGAACTCAACTACAACTTTTTACCGATTTCATTTGTGATCGCTCTCAATGTGTAAAAACCGGTGAGAAAACAAGTACTGAATTACAAAACACCTCTTATGGAATCCCACAGGGCAGTATCCTGGGGTCTACATTATTCCTAATTTATATAATTGCCTAATAATGGTGTCATAACGTCGTATGCGGATGACACAGCCCTATTGTTCTCAGCTAAATCACTTTATAAATACGCTCAGCAAGGCTTTAGTATCTAATTGGCTTCTTAATAATCTCCTAAATTTAAACGCAGTTAAAACACAATATATGTTATTTTTAATGAAAAACAATAACACACCTACTCACCTAAATATTTACGCTTATAAATGTAGCTCGTATGATGACACTGCATGTGCAAGTCCCGCAATAATAAAAACGGACAATATAAAATATAAATTTCCGCAAGCACATTGATTTACTTTGTGCTAGAGTTCGTAAACTAATATATATATTTTTAAATATCTCCGTAACATCGCTGACATTAAATTGATAAAACTGGTCTATTTGGCTTTGTGTCAATGCATACTTATTTATGGCATTACTTCCTGGGGTGGTGCTTCTAAAACAATATTGCTCCCACTAGAACGTGTTCAGATAGCAGATCTAAAGGTAGCCACTTTCCGTCCTTTCATGTTTCCCACACATCAAATTTACTTGGCATGTAGTGTACTAACTGTCCGTCAGTTCTTTATCCTGAACATCATTTTGTTACAAGCTCGAGGTTCGTAGCCATAAAAATTGCCGATTGAATTATCAAAATTGACATTTTAATTACCGAACATCAATTACATCTTAAAACAAACTAATAATTAATCACACTTAACACTTTAGTTCTCAGTTATATGGCTTCGAAGTATTCGCTTGAATTGTCAATTTAATACTGACCCGGTCGCGGTCTTCATTGGCCTTATATTGGTCTTTTCCGCTGAGACATCTACAATGTTCGAGCACACACCGGCTCCAATGGAATAAGTGTAGAAAGTTCTCTCCTAATTCTGCCACTCGATACTAGATGGCGCTAGTGGGAAAGTTCTACCATGGCATTTTCTAGAAAGCTCTCCTAGTTCTGCTACTCGATACTAGATGGCGCTAGTGTCATTAACTATGGCTTGCAATAATATTAAAACAGCATACCGAACTTCCATTTAACTTAAAATCCATAGAAACAGAAACAGAAACTTTTTTATTCAAAACGGATTACAAACAATACTTACCTTACTTAAGTTACTTTTATTTCATTACCACTGGTTCGCAAAAAAAAAACTCTGTCCTGGGAAGCCAGAAACGCAGCGGGACTATTTTTTTTAAAACAGAGGTTACAATCATGTATGCTACAATTAAGAACATAAAACAAATTATAAACAGTTTGGTAGCGATCACCCTTCACCGGGGTTATTATCATCCATAAATTCTTTAATATAATAAAAACCCGTTTTATACAAACTCAGTTTAATAAAGTTTTTGAACTTTGTATATGTCACAAATTCCCCTTAATTTTATTTTAAGAAATGAAACAATTTTCAAGTAATTTTATAAGGTTTTTGGTAACTAATTTTTTTTACCGAATTTTTTTTCACACTCCATATTAACTTACAAACTTAGTAACAAACATTTTACTACATGGAGTATTTAAATTTGTTCCCTTGGTATTTTAATGCACCTTAGTATCTGCATTTTAACGCATGTGGTTCTCTGCTTTAAAATTAAAAAATAAATTTATTAAAAAATAAGCAAGGCATTTAATGATACACAAAAGTTGCCGAAATAAATCCGAAAATTAAATGTGGTGCAATGAAGATAATTAAAAAAGGGAGTCATTCGATATTCATAAATAACAAAAATTGAAAATTGAAATTGTGACAAAAATTTTAAGATAAATATTTAGATTTCTTGAAAAAAGGTTCTGGCTTGGCTCGGGCTATCGATTTTGAAAATCCCCGCATAATACCAATCCCCAAAAAATCCCTCACCAACCTTAAATTCCCCGTAATTTGGGGAATTCCCCACGTATTGGCAAAGCTGAACATGTGTAAACTGCACAGTACGAGAGGCGACACGAGTCGGCCGGACGGCGACAGCGAGTGTAAAGGGAAGAAGAGTAGAGTGAGTGTAAGTACAGTAATACCTAACGCATTGCATGTACCGAGCTAGATAAAAGAGATCAGCGTCCGTGCGATTAATGACTCTATCGTGTAATGTGTCATCTACTTCGCGTGCGGAGACAAGTGGAGGAGCATGACAGCCCGCGTGGCTGACGAGTGACCTCAGTGACCGTGAAGGCACAACTCGCCTAAATGCATTTCCGTACTAAATAATCCCAAATGCTTACGTTATGCAAATTATAGCTAATATCATTTTATAAGTTTGTTATTTATCTATAAATAAATGTTCTCTTACCCTTATATTGGGTAAGTGTGAGCAAATTTATAATAAACCAGTATAATAATTACATTAGTTTGGTTTTTGAAATAATATCAATTGTTTAATTGATATGTAATGTAAATTAAATTTATGTCATATGTTAGTTACTTTATCATGTAATTTTTGTGTTTGAAATTTAAATAAAAGAATACTTCAGTATTGATAGCAATTTATAAACGAAATATCTGTTGAGATGTGTCTAGAAATTATTAATACTTATTTTTATTCATCATTATCATTACAGCCCTTCACAAGTCCACTGCTGAACATAGGCCTCCCCCAAGTAATGCCACAAAGCACGGTCCTGAGCCACCTGCATCCATCGACTTCCTGCATGTCTTACCAGGTCGTCACTCCATCTAGTGGGGGGTCGCCCTACACTACGCCTACCGGTACGAGGCTGCCACTCGAGAACCTTTCTTCCCCATCGGTTATCGGTTCTTCGAGCTATATGGCCGGCCCATTGCCACTTCAGCTTACTAATCCGTTGGGCTATGTCGGTCACTCTGGTTTTACTGCGGATATCCTCATTTCTGAGTCCATCACGCAGAGAAACTCCGAGCATAGCCTTCTCCATAGCTCGCTGAGCGACCTTGAGCGTCCTCATACGGCCAGCAGTGAAGGACCACGTCTCAGATCCGTAAGTCATCACTGGCAACACGCACTGGTTGTACAATCTAGTTTTTAGAGATTGAGGTATACCTGACGAGAAGATATGTCGTAATTTCCCGAACGCTGCCCAGCCGAGTTGAATCCGTCGATTGACCTCTCGGTCGAAGTTGAACTTACCTAGTCGGACTATTTGTCCCAGGTAAACGTACTCGTCAACAACTTCGAGCATAGTGCTCCCAACAACTACCGGCATAGGTGTGACATGGACATTAAACATGATCTTTGTTTTGTCCATGTTCATCTTAAGACCTATCCGTTGGGATGCACTATTGAGGTCATTGAGCATAGTGCTTAAGTCCTCCAGCGATTCTGCCATAAGGACTATATCGTCGGCAAATCGAAGGTGAGTGATGTACTCGCCATTGATGTTAATACCGTATCCAGTCCAGTAGCTTGAAAACGTCTTCCAAAGCAGCGGTGAAGAGTTTCGGGGATATAACGTCACCCTGTCTTACACCTCTCTGCAGTTGGATAGGTTTCGAGCTCTGGTTCTGTACTCGGATAGCCATCGTAGCCCTACTGTACAAACACTTCAGCACTTCGATATACCGACAGTCAACTTGGCACCGCTGAAGGGACTGCAGCACCGCCCAAATTTCGACGGAATCAAAGGCTTTCTCATAGTCCACATACGCCAGGCAAAGTGGCAGATTGTACTCTTCAGTCTTCTGTACAATCTGCCGCAGGGTATGTATGTGGTCTATGGTACTGAAGCCTTTTCGGAAACCGGCTTGTTCGGGAGGCTGGAAGTCGTCGAGTCTGCGTGCGAGACGATTCGTAATGACTCTCGAAAACAGCACGTAGACGCGGCTCAGAAGGGAAATCGGTCTGTAGTTCTTCAAGAGAGCGGTGTCGCCTTTCTTAAAGAACAAGACCACCGCACTTCTGCTCCACGCCTCTGGAGTAGTGCCACCATGGAGGACGGAATTGAAGAGCCTCTGAAGGACTTTAAGTACCGGTGTTCCACCCGCTTTCAGAAGCTCTGCTGTAATTCCATCCTCGCCTGGGGCCCTGCCGTTTTTAAGGTGCTGGAGAGCCATTCTAATCTCGTTTAGACTGACGTCCGGGATATCATCGGAATAGTGTCGGATAAGACTTGCTCTTGGATCGTTACTCACACTTGCGTGTGGCTCCAACGATGATGTGTACAGCTGCCCATAGAACCTCTCAATCTCACTCAAAATCTCAGGTGTCCCGGAAACGATGCTGCCACACTCAGTCTTCAGCTTTGACAGTTGGCTCTTACGGGCAGACAGATCTCTGGCAAAGACTTTGGAGTCCTGGTTCCGCTCGATCGCTTCTTTAATACGAGCAGTAATAAAGTTGCGTAAGTCTCGCCGCATGCATTTGGAGATCTGTCTGTTCAGTTGCCTGTATGCTGTCAAGTCTGTTGACGATTGCAGCCTCATCTCCCGTCTAACAACCATGAGATTAAGAGTGTGATCGGAGAGTTTTTGTGTTCTTCTGCGGCGGGTCTTGCAGAACTTAGCTCCGACCGCATGGACAGTTTCCACGAGCTTGTCATTCATATCGTCCACTGTATTGCAATCTTGTAGGCACTGAAAGCGGTTGTGTAACTCGAGCTGAAAGTTTTCGGGATTCTGGATTAGAGCACGAGGGGGACGGAGCGTTGACTTCATTAGACGAGACCTCTCCAACTTAACGTTTAGGTTCAGTGTGCCTCTAACCATTCGGTGATCGCTGCCAGTTTTCACCCTTGCGATCACTGAGACATCACTGAACAGTTGGCGTCTGGTCGTCATAATGAAGTCAATCTCATTTTTTGTCGAACCGTCGGGGCTCGACCAGGTCCACTTCCTGTGGGGCCGCTTCTGGAAGAAAGAGTTCATCATAAAGAGTCCCTCTTTCTCCATAAAGTCGGCTAGCTGCTGGCCCCTTCGGTTCCGTTGCCCTACCCCAAATTTCCCTAACTTCAGCTCACCGCTTTCTCTTGTGCCTAGTTTTGCGTTAAAGTTTCCAATCAACACTGTGTAGTGGGTTTTGGAGGAATGCATGGCTTTGGAAATATCCTCATACATTTCCTCCACCTCCTCATCGGGATGTGCCGAGGTTGGTGCGTAGACCTGTATTACCTTCAGCGAATACCGTTTGGTGATTCTGAGTATCAGGTACGCGACCCTCGTCGACACACTCCCAATCTTTACAACGTTGTTGACGAGAGACTTGTGGACGATAAATCCGACACCTCCTTGGGACAGATGGTCGCCCTCCCGGTGATAGAACAAGTTGCCGGATTCGAGAATCACCGTGTCCTCCCCCTCTCTTCGGACCTCGGATAATCCTATAATACTCCAGTGCAACTTGTCTATCTCTTCTTCCAGCTCCAGGATCTTCTCGTCAGTCCTCAGTGTGCGTGCGTTAAATGTTGCCAGGTCGAGTCGTCGTAGGTGGCAACCGAACCTCCACCGGAGATTCTTAGCACCCCCTGCCCCGCCGTTACCATGGTCGCCACCGTAGCCAGGAATAGCGGGGCCGCCGGGGACTGGGGGCCGTCTATTTGTGTTATTGTTCATGGGGGGTATATTGCCATAGTTGCCACGCTTGGCGAGCGGGTTGGCAACCGCAGTTTTTTTTTGTGTAATTGTTGTTATCAGGAAGATGTTGCTGCCCATCTCCTGCCTGTTTCCCTCTGTCGCCTTTTACGACACCCACGGGAAGATATGGGCTAGTGGATATTCTTAACCGCCACTACACGGCATACTAAAATAATAAATAAATAAAAATAAGTATACATTTATCTATATTGAGTACTAGTTTTTCCCCGCGATCTCGCACGCGTGGAATATGGATTTCATGGGTTTTAATTTTTTTGCGCGGAATCCCAATTCTTTTTCTAAAACAAAAGTAGTTCAAGTTATTCCTTATATCATCAGCTATCTGCCAGTGAAAGTCCCTTCAAAATAGATCCAGCTTTTTCGGAGATTAGCTGGAACAAACAGACAGACAGACAGACCGACAGACAGACAAAAATTTTAAAAATTGTGTTTTTGTTACTAGTACTTTCATATGCATTTAATAAAAAGCTGTTATTTTAACATTACAAACAGACACTTCAATTTTATTTATTTGTAGATATAGATATAAGATATTATTCACATTGGTGTCATTTTAAAGGGAATATCATGTACTATTATAATAATAAAATAATTGTCTCCAGTAAATATTATACTTTTCTTGTAAAACTCGAAATAACAAATAAATACGATTTATTTTTATATTCCCATATGCTTTATTTTCATCCTTTATTTTTTATTTGACCAATTTTCTTTTACCAAAATTAAATTCTGAATTCGTTGAGCTTTTTGAGAATATTTTTATTTGAATGTTAGGTAGGTACCTATTTGGTTTTTCAGTACCTAGTAATCGTTTTTGTTGCGACAGTATCGCGCGGTCGTAAAAAAAAGTTACTGCGCGGACAGGTGGGACGAGAATCACTTGCGCGGCGTGGACGGTGGATAGGTACCTACCTACTGTTATTACCTAGATACCCACAACCTACTATACAACAAAATTTGACAAACTGTCGCAGCGTCGTGGACACTAAAATCTAAACTGCCTACCTACCTGCCTAAGTACGTCGGTACTAAGGAAACAGTCTTGACGGGTCTTGATAAAAACAGGTGTTTACATCTAGTGATATTGTGTGTATATAAAAAAAGTAAGAAGACAGGTAAGTATTTTTGAAAACAATTTATAGGTAGGCAGAATACACTATATTCTGATAATTACAATTATTATCTAAATATTATACTATTAAACGAGCAATTCTTGTATATAAATATATATATAATCGGGATCTCGGAAACGGCTCCAACGATTTTCATAAAATTTAGTGTCCAGATAGTTTCGGGGATAAAAAATCGATCTAGCTAGGATTTATTTTTAGAAAATGTCTTTTTGTCCGTGTTTTTAGGCAATGACAAACTGCTACAATATCGTTAGAATAAGAAGGTAAATTTTGACAAATTGTTAATGATTATAAATAGCTTAATTGGTATTGGGCGGTCACAGAATCGTAAAACCCCGGTTCGAGCCCAGACCGACCGACTTTTTTAATTTTTTTTTTTCAAGTTCCTTTCGTTTTTGAGAAAATCTATTTTTTCGAGCCCTTTTTTTAGTATTTTTTAAAAACACGAAAATTTAAATTAATAATTGCACTCATGATTTTTTATTCAAATAACCAGTTCCGTTTTTTCTGTTATGTCGCTAAGATCAAAAAATATTATTTATATTTCATCAGTATGTAATTTGTATCTAAATATAATTTCCAAAACACACGAATTAAAAAAAATCGAGCGAAAAATACCGAGCAAAGCTCGGTCAACCAGGTACTATTATAAATGCGAAAGTTTGGATGGATAGATGTATGTTACTCAATCACGCCAGAACAGCTGAAGGGATCTGGATGATATTTAGCTCAGAGATAGGTTATACCTGGTCTGGAATAACACATTTGATACCGTTTATTCAGGTATTTCGTTCCTGTGGGATAATTTTCGAGTTCACGCGTTTGAAGCCGCTGGCAACAGCTAGTACGGATATAAACTGCGATGACTGTTCCAGTTCATGCTTCGGCGTCGTGAACTCTTGAGTGATCGCTGCATGACCACCCGGGGAAAACAAAACATAATAAAATAAGCAATCTATATTAGGTATCTATAGAGCCATAGAGGTATAGTATAAAGCGATAACGCAGCGCCTAATAATTTAGTACGAGTTTGTAGGTAGGTACTGCTGATTTCTCAGCAAGCGTCGAGCGGCACAGAATAGGGTGGTATGTATGTGTGCATCGTGTTCGTGTAACTTCGTTTTTGTTCTAACGGTTCGGAACGCCGTACGAACAAGACGTGCGTTCCAACTGCTCTTCACTGATACTATCTCTGTCGGGCACGATGCCGGGTGAGACAACGTGCTTTTTGGCCGCGCCCACCAATGAGTTCGAGCCCGCGACTTGTGCCACCTTAAGAAAGGCGACAACGCTCTCTTAAAGAACTACAGACCGATTTCCCTTCTGAGCCGCGTCTATATGCTGTTTTCGAGAGTCATTACGAATCGTCTCGCACGCAGACTCGACGACTTCCAGCCTCCCGAACAAGCCGGTTTCCGAAAAGGCTTCAGTACCATAGACCACATACATACCCTGCGGCAGATTGTACAGAAAACTGAAGAGTACAATCTGCCACTTTGCCTGGCGTATGTGGACTATGAGAAAGCCTTTGATTCCGTCGAAATTTGGGCGGTGCTACAGTCCCTCCAACGGTGCCAAGTTGACTGTCGGTATATCGAAGTGCTGAAGTGTTTGTACAGTAGGGCTACGATGGCTATCCGAGTACAGAACCAGAGCTCGAAACCTATCCAACTGCAGAGAGGTGTAAGACAGGGTGACGTTATATCCCCGAAACTCTTCACCGCTGCATTGGAAGACGTTTTCAAGCTACTGGACTGGAAAAGATACGGTATTGACATCAATGACGAGTACATCACTCACCTTCGATTTGCCGACGATATAGTCCTTATGGCAGAATCGATGGAGGACTTAAGCACTATGCTCAATGACCTCAATAGTGCCTCCCAACGGATAGGTCTTAAGATGAACATGGACAAAACAAAGATCATGTTCAATGTCCATGTCACACCTATGCCGGTAGTTGTTGGGAGCACTAAGCTCGAAGTTGTTGACGAGTACGTTTACCTGGGACAAATAGTCCGACTAGGTAAGTCCAACTTCGACCGAGAGGTCAATCGACGGATTCAACTCAGCTGGGCAGCGTTCGGGAAATTACGACATATATTCTCGTCAGGTATACCTCAATCTCTAAAAACTAGATTGTACAACCAGTGCGTGTTGCCAGTGATGACTTACGGATCTAAGACGTGGTCCTTCACTGCTGGCCGGATTAGGACGCTCAAGGTCGCTCAGCGAGCTATGGAGAGGGGGCTATGCTCGGAGTTTCTCTGCGTGATAGACTCAGAAATTAGGATATCCGCAGTAAAACCAGTGACCGACATAGCCCAACGGATTAGTAAGCTGAAGTGGCAATGGGCCGGCCATATAGCTCGAAGAACCGATAACCGATGGGGACGAAAGGTTCCTGAGTGGCAGCCTCGTACCGGTAGGCGTAGTGTAGGGCGACCCCCCACTAGATGGAGTGACGACCTGGTAAGACATGCAGGAAGTCGATGGATGCAGGTGGCTCAGGACCGTGCTTTGTGGCATTACTTGGGGGAGGCCTATGTCCAGCAGTGGACTTGTGAAGGGCTGTAATGATGAATGATGATGATGATGATTAAATTTTCGGGAGCGTTTCACAAACACCCGGTATGAAGGAGAACAGTACGCTTAAATGTATAAACATATGTATAACACGTGTAACAAATACATTAAACTAAATAAAATCAAACACTCACAGTCTTACCAATAAAAATATCTAAAACATCTGTTTAACAAGTGTGTACTTATACATTGTGTAAGCTTTGGGTAAGAGTTACACACGCTCTTTACCAATAACGGGTGTATAACCATTGTATAGTTATAAACTCGCTAAAACAAAAACCATTGGCAACATTCATCAAAAACGTTTTGAAACTCAATTGTAAAATTGTAGAGACATTTTGAAAACACATAAGTAGCTTATAAATTCTCTTTTTGTAATTAATGACACATAAATTTAGCCCAAAACATTGCTTATTTGAATTTAGAAATAATCTATTGTTTTTAGGCGATAAAAACTGAACATTATTTTGACAAAGCCATATTTATTATCCTCATAAGTTTATGAACGTACCTTTCAGACAGTTTCCAATTCAATCGGCTACACAGTAATCTATGCAATCGTCATTCGTCAATTTTGTTGTTTGGGTTTAATAATTCGTTAATAGCTACTATATTGTTAAAAACATCGCAAATTCTGTAATAATGGCTAATAGTAATTTAAACTTTGTCAAAAGAAAACGGTCTGCAAATTGGGATGCATTAGAAAAGGTAAGATAATTTACTAGAAAAAACATTTAAAACTATATACTGTTTCTTAAATACTACTATTTATATGGCCACAATTTGTAATCTAATTTGTATATTATCTTTCAGAGTTTATTAAAAAGTTGTATGAAGGAGTTTGTATCCATCATAGAAAATAAAAACACTGATACAAATACTAATAAAAGTAAGACCATTGCTTGGCAGAAGGTGATGAAAAGGTTAGTAAAATACAACATTTTATGAATTTTGTTTCATATTTATTGTATGCAAGTTGTAGTTTAAGAAATTAAATTTAAAAAAGAATATACACTCACTTACTGAGAAACAAAAGAAAGTAACATGTGCTTAGAGTAGGCATAAAATATCTGTGGACGTTTGTTAATTATAAATATGAATATAAAATCTTGCACAAAATACTAAAAAAGCTGATGGTAGTGTAAGAATATTTCATAGGCGCTTACTAATATGCACATCCAAAATCAAACCGCAGTCAAACTCCCAGTACAATAACCCCTAAGTGTTAGTTAACCAACTAGATGTGTTAAGATATTTGTTAGGTATAATCTGATAAGTCGCTAATTATTATAGTATATGTAAGATATTTTAATTTCATGTTTTTAAAATGAGTATGTTTTCATTTTAGTGTAATATATATTTAAATATTTTTAATGTTTATTATTTGTTAGTTTTGTGTAAGTTTTATTAATATTGTACACATTAAACTATGCATATTGTGATTGAAACATTTTCAGTTTTAGTGAATTGAATAGCCGGGTAAGAGAATTGGCTGAAGTAAAGCAACAGTGGCGCACAATGAAACTTGATGCCAAAAAAAACATGTCACAAGTAAAGACATCCATCAAATGTACTGGTGGAGGGCCTAAACCTCTTAGCCCAGACATGGAAACCATTGACATTTTGAGCATGATTCCACAGGAATTTGAGACAGATTTCAATGTGTTCGACAGTGACAGCATAACAGTGAGCTCATACCATATTTTTGTAATTATTTTGTCTTAGCACTAACACAATGTTTAGTATCAGAATGAGTATGTTATATCTTACTATTATGACATCAGTGTGTGATATTCTATTTTATTTTAGCATCCAGAGGTTCAAAGTCAGGAGAAGTCCTCGGTTAATACAATAACACAAGAGTATGTTATCACTCCAGGAGATAGTAATGATAATGTGCAAGAGGTTTGTTAGTTTAAATTTGTTGATTGAATTTACTTTGATTAGTATCTTTTGAATTCTGAATGATTTTTGTTAATATTCCAGAATATTACACCACTACCTTTCAAGATGCAAAATGAAAAATATAGAACAAAACGGAAATTATCATTCAATCGTATGAATGATAATATACACACAACTAAACGTGAGGTAAAATTTAATTTAATTTTAATAAGTAGTTTAATTTAAGTATAACTAAATTATGGGATTAGTGATATGTGATTAATAATATGTTTATTACAGGATAGAGACTTAACCAGAGAGCGCAATCATGTTCTTGTCAGTTGCGTAAAGGAAGAACATGATTTAAAAATGAAAAATATGATGGAAGCTCACATTTTCATTAAAGAGGAACATAATTTAAAAATCCAAAAAATATTATTGGAAAAAGAAGAAACGCAGCTTCGTGTTGAAAAACTTAAATTAGAAATTTTACTTTTAAAATCAAAATTGTCACAATAAAATATCTTTTACCTTTTTATGTTAAATTAATAGTTTTTTTATGTTAAACAATCAAATTAAGTTAAATTGAATAAGATTAAATTAAATTTATTATAATGTATGTCACTTATATGGACTGTCTGAAATAAATCGATATTATTTATTTTTTATTTTATTCATTAACAAAACATTTTTGTAACTAAAAGTGTGTTTCAATGAATAATCTCCTTGTTTCTTGACCAGATCGGCTATCGAGACCTTCCCTTAGCATTTGTTGGTCACCATTATCTTCAGATAAGACTGGTTCAAGAAAATCAATGCCTTCATTCATTTCAATGGCAATATTGTGTAATATTGCAAGCGCAACAATGTATAATTTTGCATTTTCCAGTGACACATTAAATCCAAGTAATAAACATCGGAACCTCTGTTTCCAAACTCCGAAACACCTTTCAATTGTATTTCTTGTCAATATATGTGATTTATTGTAAGATTCCTCCTTAGCGATACGAGGATTCTGGACTGGTGTAAACAAATAATTTGTTAAACCGTAGCCAGAATCTCCTAGTAAACGAGCATGAAATTCCCCATTTTCAAATCGTTGTCGTATTCGGCTTTCTCTAAATATTCTTGCATCATGTGTGCTGCCCCTCCAGTGTGCCACTATGTCTCTTATCTTTAATTGGGCATCACAAACTACTTGGACATTTAAGGATGAAAACCCCTTTCTGTTTATATAATATTGAGCACTATCGCCTCCGACTTTTTTAATCTTTATGTGTGTGCAATCAATAGCACCAATTGCTTGCTTAAAGCCACAAATGTTCCTAAATCCAGAAACCACTTGTTCTTGCTCTTCTAAAGTACTAGGCATGCGTATAAATTCTGCCGCTTTACTTGCCAAAGCAAGAGCTACTCTTCGGCATATATTCGTAATGGACTGTTGGCTAAGTCCATGAATGTCTGCTGCATCATCTTGAACTTCTTGCCTAGCCCACGTTCTGAGAGCAGTACATACCTGAAGTTCTACAGACAGCCCGCCACCACTAGCTTGTAGTTCGATGTCACGTTGAACCAAATCAACTATTTTTCTCATATATACTTTACTGAATCTATATTTCATTCGAAATTCTTTATCTTGTAGAGTAAAGGGATCGAAACGTTTTTTGTAAAGTTTTCTTTTTCTTGGTGGTTCCTCACGGTCGATTTCATCAAAAATATCGAAATATTGTAAATAATCCATTATTTTCAAAAACGCCACACGTCAAATAGAGGTTATACACGTCTTAAACAAAGGTTGAGAACTGTATAACGGTTGTGTAATTTCTCATACAATTTAAACACTCGTTATAACAGATGTATACAACTGAACTGTCAAATGTCGTTTATTGGTAATGTTAACGTTATAACTCCGGTATACGTCGTGTGTAAATCTTTATTAGTAAGGCCGTCAATGTATACTTTCATACCGCCAACATGAGACACATCAAACATTAGACCAAATTTGCTTTTAGAATAAAAACAGTTATTAAGTTTGTCTCTCAACAATTAAAATATTACCAACAGATAATTACTATCACATTCACTAAATGAGCTATAATTTAATGTCATTTCAAATATTCCTTTTTAATAGTCCTCTGAAAAGTCAGGTTAACATATAATATTAGAAAAAATATTATTTTTTTTACGATTGAAATTCAACTACTGGTCCTAAAAAACGAAAATATATGAAGACCAGCCCTATCAGTTATGTTCATTATAACTAAAATGCTAATCAGTGAATTCAAATCATTTGGTTAAAAAGTATATGAAAAAATTATGCATACTAAACTCACATCGTTCTTTGACAAGTATCATGTCCTGAATCCCACTCAGTATGGGTTCCAGAGGGGAAAATCTACTACACATGCTGTTTTCGATATGGTAAATGAGACACTAACATGCCTTAATGCTAATAATTATACAACTACACTCTTCTTTGACATGTCGAAGGCTTTCGATTTTGTCTCACATAATTCATTACTGGTAAAATTGGAAAAATGTGGCATTAGAGGCACTGCTTTAAGTTGGATTAAAAGTTACTTGCAAAATAGACGTCAATCTGTTGAAATAAGCAAACCAGACTGCAATCATGTGGTCCTAAATCACAAATCAGATTTTAAAGAAAACAAATATGGAGTTCCACAGGGTAGCGTTTTGGGACAACTGTTGTTCTTAGTATATATTAATAATCTTCCGGATGTAACTAAACACAAATGCATTTTATTTGCTGACGACATATCTGTAATAGTAAAAACAGATGGTAAACAATCACTTAAAGGTCACATTAATGATATTAACAGTAGAGTAAAAACAATAATAGAATGGCTTAAAAATAACAACCTACTTGTAAATCTTGACAAAACTTATTTTATAAATTTCAATGACATATTATACCAGACAATGAACATTAATTTTGAAGGACAAACACTAAAAAGTACAAATATGACAAAATTCCTAGGTATATGGATTGATCAAAAACTAAATTGGAAATGTCAAGTAGAACATGTATGTAAAAAAGTAAATAGATTTTCGTACGCACTTTATAAACTAAGCAAAGTAGCCACAAAAAATACAGCACTTACTGCGTACTTTGCATATGTGGAATCCGTACTGCGATACGGGCTTATTATATGGGGCAATAGCACAGATGCAAAAAAAGGCATTCATTACCCAAAAAAAATGTATTAGAGCAATATGTGGCACTGCACCTGATGAGCCTTGCAGGCCGCTATTTGTATCTTTAAAAATACTACCACTCACATGCTTGTACATTTTTGAAATTGCAAAGTTTGTAAAACAAAACATGTATTATTTCAGACAATCAAAAGAGATTTACACGCAAAATACCAGAAATGGCAATAGACTTGCTGCTGAAATTATACCCAAGAGTGCTCGGTTTAAAAAAAATTGCTACTGGATGCTCATATTTAATAAAATAGCCCAAAATATCAAAGACTTACCCCTTAATAGATTTAAAGGCGCCCTTTACGGGTGGCTAAACGATCATTGTTTTTATAATGTGAATGACTACCTAAATTTGACATGATGTGACACAACATTAGTTATATATTTTTAATTGCATTTTCAATTTTAATTATTTTTAAATTTGTATGTACTGGTATTATGTATTGATAATTTCTAAACGATGACTATTTTATGATATATTTTAATTGAATTCGCTATTTTAATAAAAAACTAAATAATCTTAATTATAAAAAATGTATTTGCATGCTATCCATAGATGGCTGAAAAAGCTGTACTGTACTTTGTAATAACCACCTTAATGTAACCTTTTTCAAAGCAAATAAATCTTCATTCATTTCATTCATTTGGAAATCCTTCCCCTTGCTAAGCGGTATACTATACACGGGATAATGCAACCAAAATTCGCCGCATCATGGCAGGTAAGTAAATATAAAAAACGTACCGTCGTCGTGTGCGTCGTCATCAACGACGACCACGCAGTCGGCGAGCGCGTCGACGAGCGGCTGCTGACGGCGCAGGTCGTCGTGCAGCGCGCACACCGCCGCCAGCGCGCCCTCCGCGTCCTCCTCCTGCCCCTGCCCGCCCTCCGCCTCCATGCGCGACATGCGGTCCTCGGTCTCCGTCAGCCACTGCCTGCACCGACGGCACATATAAATAATAAATGTAATTTATATGCATTGTGTGTGTGTGTGTGTGTGTGTGTGTGCACGTGTGGATGCAATACGTCACCGGAATCGCTGCAGGTGGTGGTGCTGCGCCTGCATGAGCGCGGCGTGCACGCTGGCCTGCCGCTGCATGGCACCGCGCCGCAGCTGCTCCCAGCGCTCGTTCAGCAGCCGCATTTGCAGGCGCACCTGCAATACAAACAACCAAACCATTTACAGTTCACAGAGTGCAAATTATTAATGCTACCAAAAACCGTTCAAGAAAAATAAAATACCTACATTGAGTAGGTATTTTATTTTTAATAAAATGAAAACATTTTTTAACATGTTTTCAAAGGTAAGCCTAGGCAAGACATGAAATATATCGTTTTTATCCCTATGGGGGTAAAACGCTTGCTATTTCATGGTCTGTGCCGTTGGCTTGACCTGTGAGAAATCTTTTGATTCTGACGACACGGGGATAGCGTACTGTGAAAATATTTAAAATACCAGTAAGTGCTTGCATTTTAAAATAAACAGAAAAACATAAAGAAAAATTAAGTGTTTATATATCAAAATATAGAAATCAGCAAACAATCAACCAAACAAATAATTTTAATTAAACAAAAATTATCATACTCTAGTAAAGCTACTATTAAAAAACTAAAGTCATTAGAATCATCTTTGGAAGGAATACTGATTATATCTTTAAAATAATGTCTTACTACATTTCTTTCGCTTTTCCAGTTACCATTTCTTAGTATTATATCTATTAGAACGTCATTCTTCTTTCTAGAAGAAGCAACAGCGGACCTTATGCTTCCCGGTGAAAAATTAATGTTTAATTCTGAAAAAGCAGTTTTTATCCATCCAGCTATAACTGCTTTAGATGCAGCTGCTACTCGACCTCTAGAGGCAATAAACAAAGAACTTATCTTTTTCCGGCCGCGTTTCTTCTCGAATCTGAAACGGCTAGATGAACCTTTACCCAGCGGATAGATCAAGTTTCGTCTGGGACTTGTAAAAGCTTCCAAGCGGATTGTCTGTGTGAACGGCGATCGGTTTTGACCCAAATTCCGGCCAAAGTGTAATGGAAGACTCATCTACTGACATGCTATTTTCATCAATATTAAGTAAAGTGAGGTCGTGGAGCCTTCTCCCAGATGCCAACAATAATAATAGAGCCAGATGTCGCGAGACTTGAAAAATAACATCTTCCTGTATTTGAATGTTTTCTAACCATTTCATCAGTAGCTTAACATGCTACATTTGCTTGTTAAGTGTAGGTGGCTTTGATAATTCAATGGCTTTGATAATTTGTTGAACTACCGAGCTGTCTGTAATAGAATCCCTATTGAATGGGTCAGCAAAAGTAGCAACGGATTTACGTAGTTTTATAGTGCTAGGTGATAACTTGTTTTCTCTGTATAGAAAACTTAAGTGTTGTGCTACTGAGGCTGCGTCCGGTTTGTTAGTGTTAAGACCACGAAGTCGACATCTTTCTACCCATATTTCCATGGTGCTCGATATGTTTTAAGCGATTAATCACGCCATGCTTTTTGTATTAGGTGACAGTCTTCTTCTGAATCGACCACTCCGTACCTCCCGAGCCTCCAAACACAGATTTCGGGCTTTCGTTATATTATTTTGGGTGCTAGATCTTTCAGGTGATGGTGGAGGTTTCAGATTTGAAATGGGTGGTCTATCGCACGTGATCGTAGATCCGACCTCCGAAATACCTTTTCCAACGTGGAACAATCAGAATGTACCTTTGGCTTGGTTCAGATGGGCTAGCACTCGAGGAATTAGGGACAGTGGTGGAAAAATCCGTGCTAACTTGAACACCCATCTCTTGCTCTTAGCATCTATGAATAAAGCTTCTTTGTCCTTTGCATCCCGAGATACATAAACCGGGACCACCTTTGAATTGCTCGATGCAAACAGGTCCACGTCGGGAAAGCCCCACTTCTGAAAAATGTGACTGCAAACTTTCGTTGATCTGCCGAGACAGGCTGTCGGCCACATCGTTGTATATCCCCGGTATATATTGGGGACAGATTTCCGCATGTAACCTCTTGGCCAGCATCAGTAACTGAGAGACCAGCTCTGTCAGTTGTGGCGATCTTGTTCCATCCTGATTCTTTATGTATGCTATTACGGTTCGACTTTTTTTTAATAGGATAGGGTGACAAGCGAGCACACAGTCCAATTGATGGTAAGTGGTTGCTGTGGCCCATAGACATCTACATCTATCCTTGATTAGGAATCAAAATGCAGATGTGTTATCACCCGTGAGAACTACCCCTTGGACCCTTCGAATGAGAAAGAATGCCTTACTATAAGTAAAAATATATTAACAGTGCGGCTCTACCAAGTTCAGGCGTTACTCTTTATGACCCACATAGCCCTTTTGTACGGTAATCAAGTACTACAAGTACATAATGAGAAATAAAGTTCTTTTAAACCGAAACAAGTTCAGTCTAAAGTTACAAATAAATTCAATAAGCAAGTAAGGAAGCGCTCACCTCATTCACCTCGTCTCGAGAGAGTGCAGCGTCGCGCACGAGCCTCGCACCTTCTTCTAGCACGCCGCCTATCCGGCACTGTTGTTCCGAAAGCTCCAGCAGGAACCGCTGAAAGGGAAAGTCGTAAACTGTGTAATCATTATGAATTGCTCAAAATTATTTTAATGAAATTAAAAAGAAAAGTAAACTTTGACTGTTCTGTGGATCAGCGGCGTCGAATCCGGCGCCGAACAAGTGCTTGTATGGACTGCTACATACTAAATAATTGTAATGGTCTGGATATTTGTTTATGTGCAATTTATGTGTGTAAACCTTCACGATACGAGAGACAATTCTAGGGTAACGTTTTTAAGTATAGAAACAAAGAAACTGAATAAGAAAGATTTTTAATTTTTTAGCTCCTGAAGATGTCAGGCTTCACCAGTGGCAGACAGCGTTCAGGCGAGTGTAGGTGAGTACCTCGTGCGCGTGGAAATGGTGCTTGAGCGCGGCGAGATCCTGGTCCGGCGGGCTGGTGTCGGCGCGCGCGGGGTCCGGCTGCGCGGCGAGGCGCTCCTCGGCCTCCAGCAGCCAGGCGAGCGCCTCCTCCAGCGCGGCGCCGTAGCCGCCCAGCTCCGACAGCGTCGTGGCCGACGACAGCGGCCGCGACGCCGGCGCGCTCTGTGCCCACACACAACACTTACTGCGCGCACGCACACACACACACCTTCCGTACGCACAATAATAATAACTTTATTTCAAACTTTTATTAGTCCATAGAAAACAGAAACAGAAACTTTTATACATATTTTATTACATAAAGTCATCATTATGTTTAATTTACCACTGCTTTAGAAAACAACTCTGTCCTGGAAAGAACCAGCAAAAAAACTAACACGACTATTTTGAAGAAAAAAAAGAACAGTTTACAATCATTAAAGTTACACAATAATTACCAACACAAGACAAATTAGAAGAATCATTCATAAACTCCTTAATATATAACGACCTTTTTTAATTTATTCTAGGTATCTTTATTTCATAAAGTTTTTCAACATGGCTGAAGTCAAATTTTGTATATTTTTTAGGATTTCCTTATAAAAGCTGTAATGCAGTTGTGTGGATCGGCCCTATAGACAGTACATGTGTATCTTGTGCTTGGCTTGCATTATGGGTAACGCCCTAATACAGAAATTCAAAATAACGAACTACACATATAACTTTTTAGACTTGGTCGAGGATCCGAACATTTTGTTTTTGGAGGCCCTTGATATTGAAATTAGCGGGAAGTTCCAGGGATGGCTTGCAGGATCAACCAATTCTTTTTTTGTAAATATAACTTTGGTTAGTTCTTCCGTAAAGTAAGTAGTTTTAATTTTTGAACTGTTGATAGATTTTGATTCCATAATTTAATTCAATTCAACAAAAGAAAATTAAAAGCAACGCATCTGCAATCTGCCTGATGTTGCAGCTGTTCATGGGCGGCGGTAGTCACACACCATCAGGTGAGCCGTATGCTCGTTTGCTCCCACTCCTTTAAAAAAATACCGGCATTTACTTTAAATTATTCTTAACATTCGTATTAGCTATAAAGTGTTATTGGAAAACAATTGTGTCGCATACCTCAGCGGCGGGCTCGGGGTCGTCGCGCGCGTTTGACAGAGACTGGAACAGGCACATGACGTACATCATGATGGACTTCTTGTCGGGGTTGGCCGTGTTCACGTCTGCAACAGGAGGCGGCAGGGTGAAGTCTTGGTTTGCGGTAGCGCTATATGACGGCCGTAACGAAACGGTGAATGACGACCCAATAACGTTGTCTACGTAAACAAGATAACGTCAAAAACTGTTGCCGCCATTTGCGCGACGGCTGTCTTGACAGTGCCTGATAGTTCATTACCGTTTTTTCTAAAGATTTTTACGTGGTAGTGTCACGCTGCAGCTATATTATAGTTCCTGTTGAACCTAATCAGGATACTGGGATAAATTTATTAAATTAATGTATTATCATCAATCAAATATTCAAGTCAATGGGTAGTACTACAAGTTCCCGTACGGACAAAGTATGGGATCAGATATGGCGGCTCATAGAGCCCGTACCGTCAACATGTACAGTACTAATAAAGAAAAGCCGCTAATAACGATATATCGTTATAACGTTATATTATTCGGTTAATTGGGAACTTTCTATTAATGAGAAATATTTGAAAAAACTGTACAAGAAATTTGGCTTTGCCTGGATGGTTTCTAATAATGTGGCGTTCTTCAGACTGAAGATAAACATTAATGTCCATTTATCTTATAAATATTTGTATTTTAGTTAAATTTCTAAATTTTCAGGATAAAATTTAGACTAGATCACTCCTGCTATGAGGAGAAAAGGTTCTCGAGTGGCAGCCTCATACCGGCAGGCGAAATAAAGGGCGCCCGCCCACTAAATGGAGTGACGACCTGGTAAGACATGCAGGAAGTCGATGGATGTAGATGGCTCAAGACCGTGCTTTATCGCATTCCTTGGGGGAGGCCTGTGTCCAGCAGTGGACTTGTGAAGGGCTGTAATAATAATGATAATGACTCCTGGTAATGTAATAATAATGATGAGGACACTCTGTTCCTGAAGTTTTGTTAAAAAATGCTTGTAAAATGTTTGTAAAAATAAGGATTACGCTACTTTCTGTTATTTTATATTTTAACTTTATGAAAGAACCGTAATCATAGGAGAGCAGAGCACGAGAGCGAGGGGTACTAGGGGTTTGGGGAGAGAAGACGGGCTCGGCAGCTCACCTTCCGGCTCGAGCACGCGGTCGATGGCGAGGTGCGAGTGTGTTGAGGGATGCTAGGGGGTGATGGGGCGAAGGGAGTGAATAGCTCACCTTCCGGGTCGAGCAGGCGATCAATGGCGAGGTGCGCGTGTGCGAGCGCGAAAGCGTGCTCCAGGCGCTGCGCGGGCGGCGCGCGGCGCACGGCAGCGAAGTCGAACAGCTGCGGCCGCCAGCCGTGTAGCAACGCGTTAAACGCCAGCCCGTCCGACCACGACGTCGTGAAGTTGCGCACCTCCACGCCCGCGTACTCCTGCAACGCGACCCACTGTACTGCCCCGCAGCCCGCGTGCACCACACGTGCACCACGCACACGCTGCACCGTCTCACACGCAGTGGTGGCGATGGCGGATTAAGTACAGCCACACGTCACACTTTCAAAAATCTTCAGCATCTTGATCGTTAGCAAGCCACCGCTTTGCGTTTTACTAGTGCCACTACTACACACGACCACATCGTGAAATTAAACGATCTTCTTAGAATGAAACTAAGGCTTTCTAACAAGCAGACAAATAACTTGCAAAGCTGCTGGTGTTGCAGATATGAATGGATGGCGGTGTTCGCCAAACATCAGGTAAAGCAGCCGCATGCTCGTTTGCCGACTTCTTCTATAAAAAAAAGCAATGACAAACGCCCGTAGTACCTGCGTATGTTTTTGGCACCACGCCAACAGTGTCT
Organism: Parnassius smintheus behrii; assembly: GCA_036936625.1. Classification (NCBI taxonomy): domain Eukaryota; kingdom Metazoa; phylum Arthropoda; class Insecta; order Lepidoptera; family Papilionidae; genus Parnassius; species Parnassius smintheus. The sequence goes on from JAUPFT010000015.1 coordinate 45,527,049, forward strand.
TCTCCAGGTTAGTTTGCTGCAGTTCCGACATGAGATCCTTAAGATGGTAATGCACCTGCCAGTGCAGGATTATACTCCATACCAGACCTAAAAACGTGCCCATATATTAAATATACAAAAAATTGTCTCCGAAAACACAAAATGACAGACAGAAAAAGACAGACTACGTGCCATGTACTGTTATCATTTTCTATTAAAATTTATAAATTTGATAAGGTACATGAGAGTAATATGATCACCTTAAGCTTCACCGCCCTATAGAATCAAAACTAGGAGGACAGAGACCAAAACAAAAAGTCGTATATTAGAGCTAATATATTAAAAAATATAGCAAATAAGCTTTAAGAATAATTAGGAATACTTCCAAAAATTAAATTTGAAAAAAAAATCAGTTAATGACCATATTTATTATAACGTCAACTGTCAAAATGACTTCGATAAAGCAGCGCCTTTTTTAAATTTTATTATTTGATTGACTGGTGAAGAGGTATCTTATCACAGAGCCATCATCATCGTTATGCAAACAAGCCTGTAGTTTTTGAGTTATAAGAAAGTGACTATAAACATCGGATGACCATATTATCCTCACGAACGCTAGATAATAATCTCTCTTCATTTAATTTAATTAATAGGTATGTTTGTTCGACTAGAATTTATTAACTGAACACATATTATCTTTTAAATTACATAAGATATTAACTAAAAATTTTACCAGATTTCATGTAAAATCAACTAAGTTTTTAGCTTTTCAGTAATTGTACATATTTATTCTGGTTTCTGGTTAAGTATGTAATATCTACACAAATAGGTTTACACCAGTTTGTGAATAAAATTCAAGCAATCTGTCTCGCTTAGTTCCGGTCGTTGGTAATTATGAATATAAATGGGCGGCAGCAAGATAAATTGCACGAGGCTCAAATGCGGTATGTGAAGCAGTAAGGTTGTTACCGAGGATGAGCTTGGGGTTGCCGTCGACGATGTCCGCGCCGCTGATGTTGACGAGGCGCACGCCGGCCGCCTCGAGCGCCCGCAGCGCGGCGTTCACGTTGTTCAGCTGGTGCACGCGCATGCGCCCGCGCTCGCGCCTCTGCACGCACCACACACGCACACACGCACAGAACGTTACGTTACATCACTATACTAACTTTTTTTATAAACTAAGTATGACAAACGAACACACAGTCATGGTAAGTGGATGTTATGACCCATTAACACCTACATTTATCTTTAATTAAGAATCAAAATGCAGATGCCTTGCTACAGTTAAGGACTAACAAAAACACCTCATTTCCACTTAATAATCTCCGGTTCTCTATACTCCTAATACGAAACACGGCAGTATTAAGCTATTTTACGTTCGTATTCTGTGAGAGCGTGGTCAAGCCGAGCAAGTCGTACGCGTACGTAGTTGTACGCCGCCTACAATCATAATAGCTGCAGCGTGGCTTTACCACGTGTAACAGTTTACCTGACCCTAAGACTTCTGTGTACGAGCATCTATTGGGCCAGCAACTCAGAACTGTGTCACAACTGTGCATCGCGTAGGCGCTGGCACGGTAAATATGCCACACAGTTGTATTTTCATTAATGAAAGTTACTGTTTTTAGGCAAATACGAAATAAAGTTACAACTTATCTGAAATCAACTGCAAGTCACGTTGACAGTATGCACATGAAAATGTAAAGCCTTTTATTTGCCACATTAAGCAAAATCAGTGTAAGATTGTCGAAAATAATCGTTGCGGTGTACAGAGCAAAGAACTAGTCTTCTTGTCCGCTCGCAATTGACTAAACAAGTTACGGAGAATTGACTGTATCTTAGTGCGCAGTGTATTGGTACCGCAGTGTCCACCTAGTAGTTTACAAGACTAGTATATAATATACATAAAAGTCTTTGACAAGAGCTAACAGTTAATGCACGTACAGACGACCGCCGTAATAAAAATTACCTGATATAGCTAAGCGATAGCTATACAGTGGTTAAAACTAGACCGGGGAAAGATTAGATCTCACACAATACCAGCGTAAATTAGCAGTTTTCAATGCTGCTGTGTTTTTTATAGTGAGTCTAAATAACCGAAGACCCTTTTCCCTGGAAATGAGGCATTCCATCTTTGTCCTCAAGGATAACAACACATCTACATTTAGATTCTTAACCAAGGATGGATGTACCTAAATGTCTATGGTTCACAGTATCCACTTACCATTCGGTGGACTGTGTGTTCATTTCTCACCCTCATTCTAAAACAGCGACAACAAAATAAACGTAAAAATGCTCAGTTAGATGTGTGACTAGGATAACACGGTGATCTAGCCACAAACTATGATCTCAGCTTCACAGTGTCATTACAAAAAGTGTCTGTGAGAACGTTAGTGTCAAGGTCGTAGAATAATGATTCAGATTTGAAACCGACAAACAAAAGCAAATAAACCGAAAACAAATTGCAAGAACTCATAAATCGTCAGCTGCTTATTCCCATTTTAAAATTCAGTTGATGGACACTGTATCGTATTTTGTTTGTGCACTGTCAAACTATAAATATGTTCAAATAAAACGTGTTTGACATTTCATAGTACATAACATGTTTTCCAACTAGTTTTGGAAATAAAAGATTTCGACATAAATATCATACGATATTACTTTGAGTGTGTTGACACAAAAACGTGTAGGAAGATTTGTTTGCATAGTACATTTACTTGCATAGGTAATGTTTTTACGTGGTATCGCCACGCTGCTACCATATTACAGTTGTAGCACAAATGAGTCGGCTCGACCGGGACCACGCTCTCACAGAATACCAGCGTAAAATAGCAGTGTAATGCTGCTGTGTTTCGTATGTTGAGTGCAGAGAACCGAAGACCCTTTTTACTGGAATTGAAGCATTTCATCATTCTCAGATGAATGGCAGGCGTAAGAACGTAACATAAAAGAATATCTACGAACAAATAAAAAAAATTATGAGCACGCTAAATAATATCGTAAGTAATTGGATACATGGTATAGGAACACGTACGGGACAAAAAATATTCATGTACATATAGATAACATGCCAGATACCTATATATTTGATACGGCTCGTAAAAGAAAACTAAGCGTTTTTAAATATAACAACTCGGTATAAGGTGCGACTATGGAAAATGATCAACAAATCTTGTAGCTGCCGACACATGGTGCATTGCATATTATAGTTCACGATACCAGCGGTGACTCCGCGGAGACTAGCCATCTGCGTTCTGCGCAGGACAGGATTATAGTGCCTCTGTTCCCTCACTGTCATAGTCCGATGGGCCGGCAGTCCGGCACGACTAGATAGCGATCAAGCGCGGAGCCTATAAGTCTACGTGCTTTCCGCAGCATGGGGGGGGGGGGTGAAACACCGCCAAACTTTTGATTCCGGGCTGCTCCTGACAATTTCTTGACAAAAAATCTAATAGGTAACTGATTTTAGCCCGACCCGTGATTCGATCCGCAAACGTGTTTACGACTATACAAACGAGGCAGTCAGAAAAAAGAAAGAAAGAATATAAATAAAACTATGTCGATGTTGATATTTTTCACTTGTAATAGAAATGTTAGGAAAGTAGAAATAAAATACAAAATTAGATCTCACATATTGCTGCGCGGTGAGGATCTCGAGCAACGACAGCAGCACTTCACCGTCGCGCAGGTCCTCGAAGAGATCTTGCACCAGTGGTTTGTTGTTCTGCCAATACCAACATTAATGTTCCTTGTAACGATTTCTCGAACGTACAAATATATATACTGGATGACCTTTTTTACCGTCTGGAAAAAATAGGGTATAACATGTGAACGGAGTAGAAGCCTATGGCAATATTTTACAAAAAAATAAAGACAAAAATTTTGAATTAAATTAATTAATTAATTGAAATCTACCGAAATTCAAATCATATCCACCCTACTTTACGAACGGCAATAAAACAATAAATTTATTAAGCATGTTTGACCTTGTCACTTCGCAGGGTCAAAGGCTCAAGAGCAAAAGGCAAAGTAATTGCGCAAAAAAATATTTTTGAAACACTTAGTTTGTTTTTATTTTTGTAAAATATCAGTGCCATAGGCTTCTACTCCGTTCACATGTGACATCCTATTTTTTCCAGACGGTAAAAAAGGTCATCCAATAATAATACATTACCTTACTCAACATATATAATTTTACTTCATTTTCTTTAAAGACCATCACTTTGGTCTTTCTTACATTAACATGCTTAACCTTTCTTTTACTGATACATGCTTAATGCATAATGTAACCATCGTTTGCAACTCGCCCACCGATGACGTAAACTAATTAGCAGCCTCATTACACGGTAGTTTTTACAGTTCTACTATCCGCTTCGACCCTTTTCCTTTATAATTAAACAATATTGGATTTGCACCAACCTCCTCCAACCTCTAAGTATACTCGCTTAAGTTCCCAGCATAAATTAAAAAGCAGAAAAAGCAGGCGTGCCATCACTCCCTCCCCAGCCCCGGGCCTTTCTAATGACACTCTATCATACCTTGTTGCCTTACATACTTTCATGCTTTACTTGCTTTTATTATTTCATTCATACTTATCTCACTACTTTCTTTTCTTTCAGTTTTTTATTAATTTACTTCAGATGTTTCCTCACATTTAATAATGCTTTCAAAACATTTCTTCCATCTCTTTAAACTCGAAGCTTCTTCATTCAAAATACAGCCATTGTTGTCTCGCACAGCATTCATTCTAGACTATTCCCTGACAGTTCTGACGAGCTCACTCATTTTGTATTTAAAAAATCAGCATATAGCCCACCTTCACCAACTGTGAGTTGATCCATTTGGTGAACGTTTTCTTCTGCACGTCCTCCCGCTCGTCTGCAACAACAATGCAATCAGATCAAAACGTGGCTCTCGACGTGTCACATTCAAATTATATTCACTCCTGAACCACCACCACTCAGGAATTGCTATTTTGCTAGTCCTATATTTTATATGTCCTGTGCTGTCCTGTGCTTTAATGATATTAGGTAATGATAAAACAATTAACCGTGTAGTGGCGGTTGAGAATATCCACTACCCCATATCTTCCCGTGGGTGTCGTAAGAGGCGACAGAGGGAGACAGGCAGGAGATGGGCAGCAGCATCTTCCTGATAACAACTGTGAGATAATAAAAAACTGCGGTTGCCAACCCGCTCGCCAAGCGTGGCAACTATGGCAAATATCCCCCCATGAGCAACGACGCAAATAAACAGCCCCCAGTCCCTGGCGGCCCCGCTACTCCTGGCTACGGTGGCGACCATGGTAACGGCGGGGCAGGGGGTGCTAAGAATCTCCGGTGGAGGTTCGGTTGCCACCTACGACGACTCGACCTGGCAACGTATAACGCACGCACCCTGAGGACTGACGAGAAGATACTGGAGCTGGAAGAAGAGGTAGACAAGTTGCGCTGGCATATTATTGGATTATCTGAGGTCCGAAGAGAGGGGGAGGACACGGTAATCCTCGATTCCGGCAACTTGTTTTATCACCGGGAGGGCGACCATCTGTCCCAAGGAGGTGTCGGATTTATCGTCCACAAGTCTCTCGTCAACAACGTTGTAAAGATTGGGAGTGTGTCGACGAGGGTCGCGTACCTGATACTCAGAATCACCAAACGGTATTCGCTGAAGGTCATACAGGTCTACGCACCAACCTCGGCACATCCCGATAAGGAGGTGGAGGAAATGTATGAGGATATTTCTAGAGCCATGCATTCCTCCAAATCCCACTACACGGTGTTGATGGGAGACTTCAACGCAAAACTAGGCACAAAAGAAGGCGGTGAGCTGAAGTTAGGGAAATTTGGAGTAGGGCAACGGAACCGTAGGGGCCAGCAGCTGGCTGACTTTATGGAGAAAGAGGGACTCTTTATGATGAACTCTTTCTTCCAGAAGCGGTCCCACAGGAAGTGGACCTGGTCGAGCCCCGACGGTTCGACAAAAAATGAGATTGACTTCATTATGACAACCAGACGCCAACTGTTCAGTGATGTCTCAGTGATCGCAAGGGTGAAAACCGGCAGCGGTCACCGAATGGTTAGAGGCACACTGAACCTAAACGTTAAGTTGGAGAGGTCTCGTCTAATAAAGTCAACGCTCCGTCCCCCTCGTGCTCTAATCCAGAATCCCGAAACCTTTCAGATCGAGTTACGTAACCGCTTTCAGTGCCTAGAAGTTTGCAATGCAGTGGACGATATGAATGACAAGCTCATGGAAACTGTCCATGCGGTCGGAGCTAAGTTCTGCAAGACCCGCCGCAGAAGAACACAAAAACTCTCCGATCACACTCTTAATCTCATGGCTGTTAGACGGGAGATGAGGCTGCAATCGTCAACAGATTTGACAGCATACAGGCAACAGAACAGACAGATCTCCAAATGCATGCGGCGAGACTTACGCAACTTTAATGCTGCTCGTATTAAAGAAGCGATCGAGAGGAACCAGGGCTCCAAAGTCTTTGCCAGAGATCTGTCTACCAGAAAGAGCCAACTGTCAAAGCTGAAGACTGAGTGTGGCAGCATCGTTTCCGGGACACCTGAGATGTTGAGTGAGATTGAGAGGTTCTATGGGCAGCTGTACACATCATCGTTGGAGCCACACGCAAGTGTGAGTAACGATCCAAGAGCAAGTCTTACCCGACACTATTCCGATGATATCTCGGCGAGATTAGAATGGCTCTCCAGCACCTTAAAAACGGCAGGGCCCCAGGCGAGGATGGAATTACAGCGGAGCTTCTAGAAGCGGGTGGAACACCGGTACTTGAAGTCCTTCAGAAGCTCTTCAATTCCGTCCTCCATGGTGGCACTACTCCGGAGGCGTGGAGCAGAAGTGCGGTGGTCTTGTTCTTTAAGAAAGGCGACAACGCTCTCTTAAAGAACTACAGACCGATTTCCCTTCCGAGCCGCGTCTACGTGCTGTTTTCGAGAGTCATTACGAATCGTCTCGCACGCAGATTCGACGACTTCCAGCCTCCCGAACAAGCCGGTTTCCGAAAAGGTTTCAGTACCATAGACCACATACATACCCTGCGGCAGATTGTACAGAAGACCGAAGAGTACAATCTGCCACTTTGCCTGGCGTATGTGGACTATGAGAAAGCCTTTGATTCCGTCGAAATTTGGGCGGTGCTACAGTCCCTTCAGCGGTGCCAAGTTGACTGTCGGTATATCGAAGTGCTGAAGTGTTTGTACAGTAGGGCTACGATGGCTATCCGAGTACACTCGGATAGCCATCGTACTACTGTACCTACCTACTGTGTGTGTTCTGTAGAACCAAAGTTCGAAACCTATCCAAATGCAGAGAGGTGTAAGACAGGGTGACGTTATATCCCCGAAACTCTTCACCGCTGCGTTGGAAGACGTTTTCAAGCTACTGGACAGGAAAGGATACGGTAACATCAATGGCGAGTACATCACTCATTCATTCGATTTGCCGACGATATTGTCCTTATGGCAGAATCGCTGGAGGACCTTATTAGCACTATGCTCAATGACCTCAATGGTGTCTCCCAACGGATAGGTCTTAAGATGAACATGGACAAAACAAAGATCATGTTCAATGTCCATGTCACACCTATGCCGGTAGTTGTTGGGAGCACTTTGCTCGAAGTTGTTGACGAGTACGTTTACCTGGGACAAATAGTCCGACTAGGTAAGTCCAACTCCGACCGAAAGGTCAATCGACGGATTCAACTCGGCTGGGCAGCGTTCGGGCAATTACGACACATCTTCTCGTCAGGTATACCTCAATCTCTGAAAACTAAAGTGTACAACCAGTGCGTGTTGCCAGTGATGACTTACGGATCAGAGACGTGTTCCTTCACTGCTGGCCCTATGAGGACGCTCAAGGTCGCCCAGCGAGCTATGGAGAGGGCTATGCTCGGAGTTTCTCTGCGTGATAGACTCAGAAATGAGGATATCCGCAGTAAAACCAGAGTGACCGACATAGCTCAACGGATTAGTAAGCTGAAGTGGCAATGGGCCGGCCATATAGCTCGAAGAACCGATAACCGATGGGGAAGAAAGGTTCTCGAGTGGCAGCCTCATACCGGTAGGCGTAGTGTAGGGCGACCCCCACTAGATGGAGTGACGACCTGGTAAGACATGCAGGAAGTCGATGGATGCAGGTGGCCTAGGACCGTGCTTTGTGGCATTATTTGGGGGAGGCCTATGATCAGCAGTGGACTTGTGAAGGGCTGTAATGATGATGATGATGATGAAAACTATTAAATTTTTATGAAATTGAAAGTGTAATATAGGATCCTCATGATAAAAACCATAAATTGCACGTAGTAGCTATTTATACTGAGCAGACATAATGCTGTCACGCCAACAATTCGACGTCAGCCATTGATGCGAGCTGATCAATAAAGAAATATGAAGGCTGAGTGTAGACACCCACTCCCGTCGTTATTGCCGCAGAAGTATTTAAAGAAATATTTCCGGCAGCGACAGGAGCAGTAGCAGTGGATGGGTCATACCACCAAGCAGGTGTTAAAACCAAGCGTCACCATTAGGAGCTATTCTAATACGTTTGCTATGTAAACATCATATTTATTTCGTTTAGTGTTTAGAGTTTCGCTGTTATACAAACATAACCCTTATCTTACCTTGATTTAAACCAAATTAAATAAAAATCTAATCTCTAAAAATATATGGGTGTTGGAATTAGATCCAAATTTTAATATCAAAAAGTAGTATAATTCATAATTTCGGTAGAGGCAAGACCGTGAGACAGACCCAAAAAGCGCTAGCCAGATGATGTGCGATGTGATTGTAATTCAATGGACTCACAACCGAGGACATTAAACACTAAACAAGTAGGAGACGTACTAAGTAAATAACGCTGAGAGGAAAACGAATAACACGCAGCAATTATACTTTGAAAAAAACTAATTATAACGACTCAATTCGGCAAATGTACTTCCTCAGTCCTGGCTTTTTTATATCGCCGGTCGCTGTAAGTGTGGAGATAGACCAAAATCCTTTGGTTGTCCTTATGACAATTACAGTTCTAAGCAAATCTTTCCATATTTATGTAAGTTAAAATTACGTGTAAATTGAAATACTCGTATAACTAATATCTTGCGAATTATTCGAAAAATTTTCAGAATAATAACACAAACCCGGGCCATCACAAATACTCAATTTAATACCCACTATTAAAACATTTAAAACAAACCTTTTATAAAATTCGTTCGTAAAAAAGAAGGAAAAACAATGACCGTGATGATAAGTAACGAGGGTTCTGAACGTTTGCTGTAAACGTGACACAAGGCTTGGAGAAATTGTCGATTTTTATACGTGAAACAGCCACGCTACAGCTATATTATGCTTGTAGCACAATGGGTCGGCTCGAGCGTGGTAGGACCATGCGCTCACAGAATATCCAGTGTGAAATAGCAGCTTAATGCTGCTGTGTTTCGTATGGTGATTGTATAGAATCGGAGACCCTTTTTATTGGAAACGAGGCAATCCATCTTAGTCCTCAGGGATAACAATGCATCTGATTATGATGCTTGATCAATGGTAATTGTAAATGTGTATGGGCCACAGCATCCACTTAGCATCAGGCGGACTGTGTGCTCATTTGTCACCTTCATTCTATTTTACATTAGTCATTAGGAGCAGGGTCTACAAAATGTTGACGCTGCGTGATAAATGGGAGAGGACATGTCGAAAATGCGTGAAAGTATTCATATACGTAGGTATACGAGTATTATATATATATATATATATATATATATATATATATATATATATATATATATATATATATATATATATATATATATATATATATATATATATATATATTAACGTATAATAACATCTTTAGACTACGAGGATCTCGTTCAAGTTCAGCAAAAGCCGCACCTAAAACGAACCTCTGTATTTTTATATTCACATCCAAACCTCGTCGGAGCAGTTTCGTGGCCGCACAACCGTCGATAGTTTTAGCTTTGAATAGTAAGGTGGTCATCACAACTCCGTATCGAGGCACTCCCGAAACTACACAACAATAAACTCTCTACCAAGACACAGACACTTTACAAGATCTGCTTTATTCGTATTAACATCGTCACTGTGTTATCGATTTCCCACAAAACTCTCGCGATAAATAAATCACTGTCACTGTCACTGTCCACATTGAACTAAAACTGAGGCGTTAACTGTGTTAGTCATGCAGATTATTACTCTAAATATTCGTATGCCTACGCCAGTGTTCATATCATCATAATATCTACGTGGTAAACATCAACACGGCCCGTGTTGTTGGTTTGCATACTTCATTTATTCGGTGATACCTCTATTGTGTATACCGCTAATGCGTTCCATGAATTTTCTAAAATTAACTCATTAGTAATATGCGTACGTTTATTTAAATACTTTTCATAATATCTATATAATAATAAATTTGTTTATTTTGTGTTGTTCATTGTAACGTACGTGATTGTAAGCTATTATTTGAATAAAAAAAATTGTCCCGCTGGGTTTCTTGCTAGTTCTTCCCAGGACAGAGGTGTTCTTTGCGAACCAGTGGTAAATGAAAAAAGTAACTTTCAATAAGTATTGTTTAGAATCTAATTGGAATAAAAAAGTTTCTGTTTTTGTTTCAATCTCTAATGATTTTTTTTTGATTCACTCAGTTTTGTTTTTACAGTATTACTTTGTAAAATATTACATTGGTTTAATAAGAATTGTCAAAGTATACTATTGAATGATTTTCCATTTCTACAAATGGTTTAAAGACATCAATTTTGTTTTCACTATCGGACATAGTTTCAAAATTCTTATTTAAAATGACATTCTTATTTTATGCCATAGTTTTATATTTTTGTCTATTAAAATTCATCGTCGTGCTATCTCACAACATCTTATATCTTGCATGATATTAACCAATAATTCAAAATCGTTGTTCTTGTTCGGCTATTAGATGAGTGTTCAGTGATTATAAAACTTTAATTATTAACTGTTTTAACAAAAAAGTTTCTGTTAAAAAAATTATGAAACAATTAAAAATACAAGATTAAATACGTTCTGTTGTAAGTTAGGTTAATGAATTAGCATAATTCGAAATTATGGTTAAGGTACGAAAATACGTGAATTAACACAATTGTTATAATTATTGTTAAACTATAGCGAATGCTATGCGAAAAATATCAACGCCAGCAGATACGTACGTTTGGACCGTACAACCCTCCATTATAATAAAACATAATAATGATATTATGTTCACGCCTGAACTACGCGCTGGTGCCGTGAAAACTCACACGAAATAATTTAGCTGTGCATCGGCGCGGCGGCGCGGCGGCGCGGCGGCGCACAGCAAGCACTGTTGCAGCTACCATTCGGACCGAACGCGATTTTCGTTTGTATACTTACATGTAAACACTTAACAGCGTAAAATAGCAGCTCAACGATTCTGTTTCGTATGGTGAGTGAAGAGCACCGGAGACCCTTTTTACTGGAAATTTGTTAATCGCAATTTTAAGTACTGAATTTATCACGACGTGTGTGTCGTTCGTACACATGAAAATGAAGAAAAATCTCGAAAACGGGAGAGGCGTATCCATTAGATATCTATATATGGTCTTTTCATTCAATTTTATTCTTTATCCTTTTGTGTATGGCCTAGTGGTAGACCGTTTAGCGTCAGCCACTGGTCCCCATCCTGGAGGATGGCCCGCGCCACACGTGACGATCTTAACATAAGCGCCTCTTTCACATGCCGCTTATACTCTTAAGTGAACACGAACGCACCTACTATCCGAACAAGGATACTTAGTACTATTATATGTTCTGTGACAAGGGCCAGTGACGAGCTTCAAGCGGTGTTGCAATGTTTTATTCACAGACTAGCGACCCGGCCCGGCTACGCTTGGGTACGACCTATTGATGTGCAGTAATTTTCATTTAAGGTAATAATTAATTAATAATAATAATAATATTAATTAAAATTAATTAATAATATAAAAATTAATTATCTTATTTTTTTTTGATTTCTCAAAAATTATGTTCAGCCATACCAGACAGATTTAAAAAAATGATTACTCATGTCTTAATAACATGCAAATAACCCATTCAGCTTAAAAGCTAGTTATTTCTTTGTTACAGACACTTCAATTTCATTTATTTGTTTAGATATAGACTATATCCCACTATAACTTCAAATCACAAGTCAATTTAACAATTAACAAATCAACAACTATATATTGAATTATATAATAAATAATTAAACTAATTAACTAACTAATAAGCTAATAACAGTTCATAATTTTAAATATTACACACAACTTGATCAGAGTTCGAAACAACAATAACCGTGCTCTAAGAACTTCAATGACACCGATTAAGGTGATAACTCGAAAATTTGGTGGTTTTTCTATTTCACATATTTTTTAAGCTTTATGGATTACGAACCAAATGTTTGGTATGTTATTTTTGACTATATGACCTTGGATTCCATAAAAGAAAAGCACGATAACATGTTTCTCGATAGAAAAAAATTGCTAATTAGGCTGTAAATTAGTTATGTACATTTCTCCATGAAACCACAATATTTTTACGAATGATTTCATGTAATTATTTTTAAAGAATAGTAAATAATCATATCTAAGTTCTTGTTACGCAGCCCTAATCTAGGCAATCTGCAGCGTTGCATCAGTTTACGACAACCACGAGGCACCGCGTCAGCATAAAGTGTGTACTGTGTAATATTACCTGGTTCTGATATTTTACCGTGTGAATTCATTCTAGATTCAAACTTCGAATTAGAGTCACCTCTTTTAGTTGTAATAATTAATTGTAATAATTATTGTAAATTAAATATATTTTAAATAAAGATTGCTTTTTTTTGCAACCTCTGGCTGGAGCCCACATAATTGGCGCAGTCGGTAGGATCTTCTAAAGTAGAGTCAGTGAATCAAGAGTGACTAAGAAGATACAGAACCTACGGGAGCACCAGTCCAGAGGCGAATCCAGTGCCAGTTTACCGAAACGTTATCAGATCGCGCTAAAAATGTTTTATCCCGTCTTCGCACCGATCATCTTAATCCCGAAGAGCTAGCAAACCTACAACGGCTATGCGCCTCGTATGCCGACGTGTTTTACCTTGATGGTGAACCTTTAACATTCACCAACAAAATCAAACATAGGATTAGAACGCACGACGAAATTCCCGTACATACCAAGAGTTACAGATACCCGTATGTCCACCGACAGGAAGTCCGGGACCAAATTAATAAGATGCTCGAGCAAAATATAATCAGACCATCTGATTCTGCCTGGAGCTCTCCTATTTGGATTGTACCCAAAAAGGCGGACGCTTCCGGCAAAATAAAATGGCGTCTTGTTGTAGACTTCAGGAAGGTGAACGAAAAGACTATCGACGACAAATATCCTATTCCTAATATAACCGATGTACTAGATAAACTGGGCAAGTGTCAGTACTTTACCACGCTCGATTTGGCTAGTGGATTTTATCAGGTGGAGATGGACTCCGCAGACATTCACAAAACTGCTTTTAATGTAGAGAATGGGCATTACGAATTTCTTAGGATGCCAATGGGTTTGAAAAATAGCCCATCAACCTTTCAGAGGGTGATGGACAACGTATTAAAGAACCTGCAGAACGAAATATGTTTAGTGTATCTCGATGACATAATTGTGTTTAGTACATCCTTACAAGAACACATGAATAACCTGGAAAAAGTATTTAAAAGGTTGCGGGAATCCAACTTCAAAATTCAGATGGATAAATCAGAGTTTTTGAAGCTGGAAACCGAGTTCCTAGGCCATGTTATTTCAAAGATGGGGTTAAACCCAATCCAGACAAAATTAAAGCCATCGAAAAATACCCACTACCAAAAACTACAACCGAAATTAAGCGTTTTCTAGGACTATTAGGATACTATAGAAAATTTATACCGGACTTCGCACGTCTCACGAAACCACTCACTCATTGTCTTAAAAAGGGATCAAAGATAACATTAGATCAAAATTATATTAACTGCTTTGAACGTTGTAAAACTCTTTTAACAAATGATCCAATCCTACAGTATCCAGACTTCAGTAGAGATTTTATTTTAACAACCGATGCTTCAAACGTGGCGATTGGCGCAGTTTTATCACAGGGGACAGTCGGTTCAGACAAACCCATTGCATACGCTTCCCGTACACTTAACTCCAGCGAAATTAACTATAGCACGATAGAAAAGGAACTTTTAGCTATCGTATGGGCGACTAAGTATTTCCGTCCATATTTATTCGGCCGTAAATTCAAAATTATTACAGACCATAAACCCTTACAATGGATCATGAACTTAAAAGAGCCCAATTCGCGTCTAACCAGATGGCGCCTTAAGTTGAGCGAGTACGATTTTAGTGTCGTATATAAGCAAGGCAAGTGTAACACGAATGCCGACGCATTATCGCGCATCGAGCTCCACAATGACGAGCTAAGACCCATAATAGACGAATTACTTTCCATTTTACCTAATCCCTCCGAAGGGGTACGCACATTAGATGACTCTAGGACTATAACGGCTACCGAAGTCGCGGACGATTCCAGAACCATCACCGTTCATACAGATAAAGAAAACCCCATCCTCGAAGTTCCGATTTCTGACGAACCACTAAATAAATTTTCTAAGCAGATAATTTTGAATATAGTAGGGGACATAAAAGCTAGACCAGTTGTCACTAAGCCATTCGAAACACACACTCGCATTACTATTCAAATAGCTCAATCGAACATAGAGGAAGATGTCGTTAACGCTATTAAAGAATACGTCCATCCAAAAATTAGGACAGGATTACTTATCAACCCAACATCTGCTATGTACACTGTCATACCAATTATACAAAAGACTTTTAAAAGTTCATCTCTTAACCTCTTTCTAACAAAAAGTGAATTAGAAAACGTTAGGGAATATCTAAGACAGCAAGAAATCATTCGTAAATATCACGATGGAAAAACGAACCATCGAGGCATTAACGAGTGTTTCGCGGCCTTATCCCGTAAATATTACTGGCCGAGAATGAGAGAGCATATCACTAAATTTATTAATGACTGTACAGTATGCGGACAAGCTAAGTACGACCGCAATCCTGTTAAACAGAAATTCCAAATTGTACCACCAGCTTCTAATCCTTTTGAATTAGTTCATGTAGATTTACTAACCATTCAAGGGGAAAAATATTTAACAATAGTAGATTCTTTTTCTAAATATGCTCAAGCTTACTACCTGCGAGACGGCACCGCTGTCAGTGTAGTACAAGCTTTGCTGATTTTCTGCACACATCATGGCATTCCGATTACCATAGTTTCCGATAATGGGCCGGAGTTTACCAACCAACTTATTGCAGAATTCGTTAAACTACATAAAATTCAGCACCATAGAGTAGCCCCACATGCTCCTAATGAAAATGGTATTGTTGAACGATTCCACGCCACCATATTAGAACATCTCCGTATTCTAAAGATAAATCAAAAGAATGAATCCGCTATTAACCTTATGCCTTATGCCCTATTAGCTTACAACCATAGTATACACAGCTTTACAAAATGCAAACCGATAGAAGTAATCACAGGACATTTTGACCCTCGCGATCCTTTTGACATAGATCTATCCGCCCATCTACTTCAACAGTATGTAGTAAACCACAAAGACAGAATGACTGAGACCTATAAAACTATTCACGACCTATGTAACGACATGCGTAAAGACTTGACTAATATTCGCAATAAAAACCGAGAACCGGAAGCTGAGTACTCCCCGGAACAACAGATATTTATAAAGAACCCATTCGCATCCCGTCAGAAATTAGCTCCTCGATACACACATGACACAGTAATGGCAAACCTCCCAATTCACATCTATACAAAGAAAAAACGAGGCCCCATAGCAAAAACCCGATTAAAGAGAATACCTAAAACGAACCAATTGTTACAGGACTCTCCTGGTACTTCATCTCCTTCTGGGACCAGCTCTAACGCAGGAGATAAGACTTGAAAGTCTTAGTGACGGACCTGGTATATTACCCTTCAAACTAGGCCCCACTCGAATCCTATCCCACTACCATGCATTTCTAAAGTATGTAGATCTTCAAGAATTAGGAGACAAAGTAAATTCTGTTAAAACACAGCTAATCAGTACTACTCCTTACCTTAACAATATAACTAATTCCTTATTTCAGCCTCATATTGATTACCTTAAAAATAAGCTTGAAAGCGTCACTATACAGTTGCAAAGCTTTAAAACGAACCGTGAGAAAAGAGGACTTGTAGATGGTCTCGGTTCTATTATAAAAAGTATAACCGGTAACCTTGATTATACAGATGCAGATCATTTTAATCGCGCAATAAAATCCATCCGCGAAGACGAAAATAAAATGGTAACGGAATTTAATAACCACGTAAGCTTAACTAAAGACTTGACAAATCAATATTCCAAAATAATAGATAGCATTGTGGATAATCAAAATAAATTGGAAATATTAATAGGTAAAATAAATCAATCCGATGCTACTAGAGACTACGATTTAATTAAATATGCCCATTTTGCACAAGTACTAATGATCCTTAGTGATAACGTTGATTCCATCTCACAGGAATTAATTAAATTACAGAACTACTTAGCATTTATAAGAGCTAACACTATGCACCACTCTATAGTCAATTTAGAATCTATCCGAATAATGATTAACCGTGCAACCGAACTTTATGGAGGTAAGAAGGTAGGAGATTTAGATATTAGAGAATATTATGACATTATTAGATTAGGCTCATATTATGTAGGAAATGAAATAGTTATAGTATTTAAGTTCCCGATTCTATTACCCCATATATATGATATGTATAAGTTATCTATTGTTCCTAACAAGAAAAACGAAATCCTTACACCACCCCATCCATTCCTAGCCATTTATCAGAAGGATTTTCAGTACATAGAGGCAGAATGCCCGAAGACCAGTAAATGGTACATCTGTAAGGATAAGCGGAACCTGAGAGGTCAAACATCTCCTGATTGCATCCATCATCTCATCACAAAACAAAAGACGAATGCAGTATGTAACCCGCTTACAGTCACCCTGGATAAACCGGCTTACGAAGAACTGGACGACAAGCATTACACCATCACATTCCCTACACCAACGAAAGTACGTCTATCATGTGGCCAAGATCTCTTCAAAATACTTCAAGGTAGTTATATCGTTGTTGTCCCGCTGAAGTGCTACATAGAAACGCCTCTATTCTCGATCTCAAACACTAAAGACCGATTGAAGGGACAAGCCTTAAAAATAATGGACATACCTGAGGAAAACACCAGCATCCCATCTCCTATTTCGGCATATAAACTAAATTCAATAAACCTTCAACATCTTCATGCAACGAACACCAAAATATCCCAGCAATCACCAGTGAATCTAAGCAGGAACGATGACCACAGTCTATATCATACTACAATACCATTTTACGCATTAATAATAAGTGCAGGTGCACTGATTCTATATATGTTATACAGAAAGTACAAGTTGAAGCCAACTGAGAGTACGCAAAGGAATACAGAAGAAGACCATCCTAAATCATTAAGGATATACGCAGTTCCAAGCACTGAGAAGGTTGATCCCGATCAACTACCAGCTCAATTCACGACCAAGGTCTTCCATAGTCGCTGTTCTTCGGGGGGAGGTGTTACGCAGCCCTAATCTAGGCAATCTGCAGCGTTGCATCAGTTTACGACAACCACGAGGCACCGCGTCAGCATAACGTGTGTACTGTGTAATATTACCTGGTTCTGATATTTTACCGTGTGAATTCATTCTAGATTCAAACTTCGAATTAGAGTCACCTCTTTTAGTTGTAATAATTAATTGTAATAATTATTGTAAATTAAATATATTTTAAATAAAGATTGCTTTTTTTTGCAACCTCTGGCTGGAGCCCACATAATTTTCTCATAAACCATTTTAATCCATAACAAAGTTTTGTTCTAAAACAGGTTGTTTGTCGATTATTTAGGTTTTTTCCGTGCGAGTGCTCGATATAGCTACCTATCTCATAATTTGCGTACATAATATTACGATTTACGAAGTTTTTGCGTGACTTTCATTTTGACTCAGTTGTCCGCGAGCTTCATCGATAAAGGGATAAGCCACACTCCCAAAACGACGATTCATTTCAAGGTATCCTCTTCAAACATTGTTATAACTATTATATTTATCATTTATTATTATATCCACAAATTGAAATGTAGCACGTTAACCTAAAAAATACTAGTAACATTACTAATACTCCCGTTAACCAAAATAAGTAAACTTAAAATGCTTAAGTTAGAAATTTATAACCACAGTAGTCGGACAGCGGATTTGAACCCACGACTTTCCAAGTTGCACCCCGCACACAATTAGATGGAGGAGTAAATATTATGAAATTAATAAAAAATACTAAAATCAAAATGAAGGTAAACATTTTGCAGTGTATTTATTCGTCTACGGTCTACCTGAAGACAATAATCGTAAACTGTGGCTGTAAGATATACAGTGGCATCTGTAATATTCTGTGATGTTGATGCTGTTAGGCTTTTGACTTGCAGCCTTATCCGACTCAGCGCCCGCACACTGAAAGGTTGCAAACTGTAAAATATTTGATTGCCCAGGAAGCGCTGCATCCGCAGCAAGCTTGTAGGCTTGCCAACTCTACGACTGGCATTTGTTCGATTTCTGCTGCGGTGATAAACAAAGAATCGTACAACGTTTAATCTCTTATGGCCAAATACTGAAACGCTATTCAATTTTAATATGTCACGCGTGGTGTCACTCTCACTTTGCCCTAAAGTGATAGAGACAGCATGAGACGTAACTGTGTTTTAAAATTGAGTAGCGTTTGAGTATATATTTGGGCATTAATTTTTTAATAGATGGAAAACAATTTCACAATATTTTCTAAAATGTTAACATTTTTATAGTTACTAAAATGAGATGATTGATTGTTCAATGACTCCCGGTAAGTTAGGCACTTGTTGAGATGGCGTTTATGTTCAGATGCGGAACGTCCTGGTAACAGTTGGCAATCATAGATACGAGCTACAGCTAATTTACGAAGTTCATAATTACACGTGGGTTGATCCTTGCACTCAGCGAGCGTGCCAATGATAGCCTCCCAAGCCTTCAGCAAACTCAGCATTTCATCGCAACAATTTCCAATAGACACCCACTACCAAATTTAGGGACACACTGGCACCCGATAAGTGTTACGCAACTAAATTTGAAAATGTTCGACTATTCGACTAGTGGTTCGGTACAGAGGAGCACGCTGGCAATGTGACCAGACAAACAACCGGCACGTGTGTGCGAAGTGCGCCCGGGGCGGGCCAGATGGAAGTTCCGTTAGCACCGCTCGAGTGCGCATTATTGCACTTTGTCTAACCTCGCCTAGTTGCCTCCGACCTTGAGAAAAAATTGACATTGAAGCATCAGTTACAAATTGTAGGTTATATCAAAATTCGGTAATACTGTCTGCCTGTCGTAGAGTTACGCAATGGAGGCAAATAAACTCAGTAAGTACGATTAAATACTAGTTTATGAAAAAAAGAACTCCGTATTAATGTAACGGCACTTATCACCACGCGTAAATATTTGTGACACTGTGATAAGAGCATTCAGAGCTCAGACTTTTTGAAACGCCCGAGCCGCGAGCTACATTATGGGCGGCGCGGCGTTCAGTCGACTGCAAAGCAACGTGCCTTGCTAGGTATACCAGCAACTAATTATCTCATTGAGTGCCTTCCAACTGGCCTAGTATATCCAAAGATATGTATGGTAGAGGTATGTATTCAGGACTGTCGCCAGTTTGTTCCTGTGCCTTAGGTGTGTTCCTCTTAGAATTTGCAATTATCGAGTTTACAGTATTAACTTTCCAACTTTTTTATAATATTACTATATGAGTTCCTTTCTCCCGCTACACTTATTAGTTCCATAAAGCGCTTGGTTACTTACTAATAATCAATATGTACATAGGAACGAATTTAAGAGTATTAACATTTTTATTGGTTGACATTTAAAAATCATGTTGTTTTAATCAAATGCAGTTTAGATGATCTTGTATGGCAATATTGATATATGAAGACAACAACGACCACTATGGATTTACAGTAAAGTTGTTCATTCATTCCAAAAATCAAGGTTTCAATTATATTTAGCTCAATGGCATCTCGAGCAAATATTTACTGTTAAATATCAATTGTAATAAGACACATTTTGCAAGGGACACACCGTGTAAATAAAAATAAATTAGAAAATAATATGAAGAAAGCTGTCGGCGTCTAAAACGAAACCCATATGAAATAACTAATATAAGTTCATAAAACTAGTGAAGCAATAGCATGATATATTAGTCGTGTCGTCGCGCCATAGGCAGTTACAGCACTAGGCGCATTTAGTGTTGTCCGTTGCCGTGCAGGTGGTACACATGCATTCGCGCTTCAGTTTCTTTCTTAAAGAACTGAGGCTGAAGTGTCAAGCGAACTAACAGTTCCCCTGGTGTTGATTACAACTACTTACGGCTAGTATAGACTATAAACACCTGCAATCAACCTAAAAAACAACTTTAAAAAAGGCTTCAGACTCGTCGTCAATTCTGAGGACTAAGACGGAATGCCTCACAGCCTATATTTATATGGGCTCTCTATACACTGACCGGACCGGAACACGACTGCATGCATTACGCACTACTATTTACCTCAACCCAGACACGACACCAAGGCACACAATTCCTACCAATCAGTGTACTCAATATAGTTCAAAATTGGGGCAACGTATCGTACGTTAGTATAGTGCAAATATCGTATACGTAGTGGCTTTCTAGTTTAATTCTAGATAAGTGTGTCACGTGCAGAGTGACGTAATCTCCAGCTCTATCTTATATAAAATCTAAATAACGTCTGAAATCTAAGTAACCTATACACCTGTTTTAAATATATATGTGTAAGAAAATTCGAGTACGTGAATGTAGAACTTCTTTTCTTACTAGATAACTCTTATTTAACATCAAGCCCTTACCATTTCTGCTAGTAAGGTACAAAGTAGCAAAGCAAACTGGAACATAGCTGTGCATTCACTGCTATGTTCCGATCTGCAGGGCAAGAGGTCAAGACTACTTTTATTTAAATAATGCCTCAAAAGCTTTTAGGCATGTAATCTTAGTCGTCAAGGCATACGCGTCAGTGGCTTTGCTTGAAGTTAGTTGCAGGTGTTCATCATGGCCTGCAGAAGCCACTTGCTGCTAGGTAAGTGGAATGTTACCACGCTTGTCACTACGATGTTACAGAAAAAATCAAAGAAACCCTTCACAACATTAAAAACATTATAACTGCATTGCAATATTTTATCAATATGACTAGTCTTATCATTGGTCACTAACTATCGATATTTTAGTCAGACGTTCTGTCCTAGATGGCGTTAGTTTTATTCAGGAATCTTAAAAACAGTTCCGGTCTTTTAAAAATGTCAGTGTCATTGGTTTGTTTTAAACGAAATGTAATTTAACTTAAAAAAAATCGTTCCTCAAGTTACGTAGATAAATCTTTTACTCACAACGTGGTGCCAGGTTTAGACAACTCAAGTTAAGTGTTTTTAAATATTCCTTCACCAAGTTAACATTGACTTAGTGATGTAATAATAAGTGTCCGAGTGTGCATTGGAACAAAGGTCAACATATTGGGGAATTAAACCACGCTTGCGTTACATTACGTAAGATGCTTGGATTAATACGAGGAGAATAAGATTATAAGAAATTGAAAATGCAACAAAATTGTTCTATAAAGTTACCACTACGGTAATCTCAGATATTAAATACGTAAAAGAAAATCTTTGTAACCCTGTTTAAGCATATTGCGCACCCGGAGGAGTGTGACGTTTGGCATGGGGAGAACGAGTGCAGATTAATAAAATTTATACCAAAGTATCAAGGAGTATATATGTTCGCGACGGCCTAACAACGTTAAGAAACCAAGTGATAAAGAATATTGTTTTTTGTATTAATAGTGAAATAACCGAGAAAACTGAGTGAAAACGTGTATTAATATAGTTATTTAGCATGTTTATATCTCTTAGTATATTTGTATAGAATGTCGTTTTGATAACAAGTGATATAAACAACTTTTATTATATACCAAAAAATCGACCAATCACAGCGCGTCTTATCGTGGAAAAGTTTTTAATTAACTGCGTAATAGTTCATACTAAAATAAGGAAAATAATTTTATGTTCTAAAAGAGTTATAAATATGACATTCAATTAGCATATGGCTTATAGATTAAAGAAGTATAGGGATATTTTTGTATAATTAAACGCATTTCGTAGTTATAGAAAAATCAAAGAATCAATGTACCCAAATATTATGAAAATTTTGGACATTTCGTTTAATAACTTTTTACATTGTTAATATTTTGAGAAACCTTTATGATCTACTAATAAAGTACCAGACTACCGATTTAATGATGTATAGTGTTAGTGTAGCAATTAGTTTTGTATAGAAAATATTGCAATTTATGCCATTTGTATAGTGAAAAGTTTATGCAATAAAGAGGCAAACGGAAAATGGCAAGCGGCTCACTGCAAAGTATTGCCCAAGTCTACCTTAGGGGCTCGGGACCCAGTACCAGTAGTAGTGTGAAGAACTACCAGTGACAGTGAAGTGAAGTGAGTGGTATCCGGTGGTAGCTGAAGTGACTAGTAGCAGTATATAGTGAATAGTGAAAGTGTTAGCTAGCCGAAAAAGGTCGTAACTGACATTCGCAGTTACATATCGTGAAAGTGTTAGCTAGCCGAAAAAGGTCGTAACTGATATTAGCAGTTACATATTATAGTGAAAGTGGTAACTGATATCCGCAGTTACACAAGTGATAAAATCAACTAGTTTAGTTGATAATAGCTGCTAGTCAGTAGTGTTAGAAAACCAGCTACTACCAATAGATCTTTGATACCACCGTACAATTTAAAGAAATCTTTCGAAATATACAGTGACCAACCAATAGTGAACAACCGTAGTTTAACAACCGTGATCAATAGTTATAGTTATAAAATTTCGCGACTAATCAATCAGTCGAACCGCTGGCCACTACCTTGCTATTTGTATTTGTTAATCGTGCATTTTGATTTGAACCACAGTCCACAATATTTCAGCGGCACCCACAAAGACGGCGGTGAAAGTACCCACCGGAACCTATAGGTGTAGGACGTGAGCGACTCGCGAAGTATCTTCGACAACATTTACTCCGGAGAGTTTCGCCCGTCCGGCACATTCGTTGGTCCTTCGAGCCGGATCTATCCGTTTGTATTTCGGAACCGGGTAAATAGTCACCACCGTATTAAAACCGCAGAATTTTTCAGATTCAAGATGCCGATCACCCGTTCGCAAGGAAAGGAAGCCAAGGCGTGGACCGTCGGTCTGGAGGGAGGTTCGTCGGCCAGTAACGCCGCCGTCCACCACCAGATGCCACCACGCTCACCGTCAACGATAGAGGGCGCTGAGGCGCCATGCTGCCCCCCCGAGGGGGGGATACCCCTGCCCGCGCCGACCACTACGGCCCGCACAACGAAGCAGAGGGAACATATAGAAGGCAACGATGACTTTAGCCGTGCATCATCGCCAACAGCCCGGGAAGACACCCAGAACGAAGAGCCACCGAGGGGCCACACCGATTGCAGTACGAAGTCAAAGAAGACTGCTCGGCCCAATAGAAGAATTTTGAAGGCTCGTGAAGAAGTATTGAAGATCAAACTAGAACTTGCGCAGATCTCTTTACAGATGGCTGAAGAAGCAGACGAATCAGACGACTATGATGAAGATGGTCACTCCAAAAGTGAGTACGTTCGATCTTGGCTCGAAAACTCTGTAGCCAAACAAAAGTCAAATCAAGGCGCAACCACCGGAGGGAAGGCCCCATTTAATAAAACTGTCACAAAGCCAACCCCGGACGTTGTCGACCTCAGTGAGCCCCAAAAGGAGCTCACGAACCAGGATTCCTATCCAGAAGACGTACAAAGGGATCCCATGCCACAGAAGCTCAGCCAGGAACCCATCGTTAATGAAGACAGGGGGCTCCTACCGATTGTATCAGAGCTCACATACCAGGATTCCTATCCAGAAGATGTACAAAAGGATCCCAAGCCAAATAAAGCTAGCCAGGAACCTGTCATAAGTGAAGACAGGGGGCTCCGTCCATTTATATCGGAGCTCACATCCGCTATAGCCGCACTCGCTGACAAATCAAAATTAGAGAGTGCGCCACTATCGTCGCATACTTTCGCAGCGTCGAAAGCTATAATGACACTGCCAAGCTTTAGCGGAGCACATACCGAGTGGCTTTCATTCCGTGCCATTTACGAAACAACCCGAGGCTACTTCAATGACATTGAAAACACAGCTAGACTAAGACGAAGTCTACAAGGAAGAGCCTTGGAAACAGTTAGTTCTGAACTTATTGGGCATGCTAAGCCAGATGAGATTATGCGAGAACTGGAGCTACAATTTGGGCGTCCAGATTCAATCGCGCAAGCAGAAACCGAGAAGTTACGAGGATTAGCACGCTGTACAGAAGCACCCAGAGACATCTGCACATTCGCGAGCAAAGTGAGGGGAAGCGTCGTCACTCTTCGAGCCCTAAAGCGAGATCATTACCTCGTCAATGCAGAGCTGCTACGACACCTCACCGACAAACTGCCAAACTCTATACGTGCCCAGTGGTATAGAATCTACACCGAAAAATATGACTCTAGACCAGACCTCGGCTGCTTCAGCGATTTTATTACCGAGCAAGCTCGCTTCTGCAGTGCATTTGCGCCTCCAGAAATTATCAACGAAGCACAAAGCAATCGTTCAGTACATAGAGCACACGCGGCTACTACTAAGCCGTCTCCGAAATGCAGAGTGTGCGAAAAAGAGGGTCACTACGGATCCGAATGTAAAAAATTTAAAGAAGCAGATATCAACAAAAGATGGGAACTCGCAAAGCAAAATAATTTATGTTTCCGCTGTTTACGCTATAGAAATCAGACACACAAATGCAAAACAAATAAGTGTGGAATAGAAGGATGCACAGCGACACACAATCGACTTCTCCATAACAATACAAAGGAGAAGACCGAGGTCAAACAAAAAGAACCTCAAGAAACTGTTGCTAACTCATTCGGTGTGTCAAAGCATCAAGCCTATTTAAAAATAATTCCAGTGCGAGTAATTGGACCGGCGGGAGCTGTAAACACACACGCCCTGCTGGATGATGGGTCAACAGTTTCACTAATGGATGAAGAGATCGCCAAACAAATTGGAGCTAAAGGGCGGTTCGACCCGTTTAAGATCACCGCTATCGGGAACACTACCCTCGATTCACCGGAATCCCGAAGGATCAAAGTATCGCTGAAGAGTCTCCACAGCAAAAGGGTGCCATTCAGAGCACGCACGGTCGCAAGCCTAAACTTGGGGCCACAGACTGTGCGTGCAGTAGACATAGCCAAGTGCAAACACTTGAAAGACCTAAAGGAGCAGCTAATATATGACTCCGGCAACCCAAGGATCCTAATAGGACAGGACAATTGGAGACTTTTGATAGCCACTCAAATCCGAAGAGGTCCGCCGCACCAGCCAATCGCCTCGCTCACAGAATTAGGATGGGTGCTACACGGGGCACACACTAAAGCCCCGTATCAGCGCGTCCACGCGGCCAATGAGCTGCACAAGAGCGAGGAAACTATAGATGACCAACTCCGCGAATATTTCGCGCTGGAATCTCTTATTATCAATCCGAGAAGACCAGACTCTGATCCAGAGAAGAAAGCTGAAGATATACTAAATAGCAGCACCCGTCAGTTACAAGACGGGCACATAGAAACAGCGCTTCTCTGGAAGGAAAAGGATATCGAGATGGCTGGTAATTATGAAACAGCAATAAAACGGCTCGTTTCCATCGAAAGAAAATTAGATCGAGACGAAGATCTAAAAAGGAAGTATGATGAACAAATGAATTCCCTTGTACAAAAAGGATACGCCGAGATAGCACCGAAAACTAGCACACCGGGAAGAACATGGTACCTACCCCATTTCGACGTCCATAACCCAATGAAGCCAGAGAAGTTTCGAATAGTACACGATGCCGCAGCCAAAACAAAGGTGGTGTCGTTGAATGACTTCCTGCTCACGGGTCCAGACCTACTGCAATCACTACCAGGGGTCATGATGCGTTTTCGCCGCCATAAAATAGCTGTCTCCGCGGACATAGCCGAAATGTTCATGCAGGTCAAAGTTAGACCCGAAGACAGAGATGCCTTAAGATATCTCTGGAGAGGGGATCGACGTAATGAAGCTCCACAGGAATATAGAATGACGTCGATCATTTTCGGTGCAGCTAGTTCACCCTGCACAGCCATATTCGCGAAGAACTGGAACGCTAAAAAATACAAAGACAAGTATCCAGAAGCCGTAGAAGCTATCATCCAAAACCACTATATGGATGACTATCTCGATAGTTTCCAGTCTCTGGAAGAGGCAAAGCGAATATCGAAGGAAGTACGCGACATACACAAAAACGCGCACTTCACCTTAAGAAAATGGGTTTCCAACGCACCAGAAGTTGTAAAAGAATTAGAACCTGACCATGAAGCTTCTGAGTCAGTCGATCTGGGAAACAAAGGAACCGAGGAAAAGATACTCGGATTAATCTGGAAACCGGGTAATGATCAGCTGAGCTTCAACCTAAAGCTCGCTCGACTTCCAGTCAATTTGCTGCATAAAACACCAACCAAGAGGGAACGTCTCATACGGTGCGTGAAGACGGCACTATACACCGTCCTTCATGAGAGACATCCGCATGAGGAAGTATTAGCCACGCTGCTCTGCGAGGTGGAGTACACAGTAAATAGCAGACCATTGACTCACATCTCTGTAGACAGCGACGATGACGAATCCATCACGCCAAATCACATCCTTTTAGGAGGATCTGCGAGACTGCCGACACCTGGAGTATTTGATGAAAAGGATATGAATAGTAAAAGACACTGGCGACGCTCCCAGATACTCGCTGACATGTTCTGGCAGCGTTAGGTCCGAGAGTATTTACCGGAACTTCAAAACCGGCGGGAGGCCCATGGGCGAGGTCCCAATCTCCAGGTGGGCGATCCAGTCCTCATAGCTGACGGCCAGTTACCTCGTAACACCTGGCCACGAGCGAGGGTGGAAGCTGACCCCGAAGCGGACGGACAGATCCGCACTGTGGAGTTACGCACAGCAAACGGCCTAATCAAGAGGCCAACCAGGAAACTCGTGCCGCTGCCGAAGTAGAAGCAACGTCGCTCACCGAAATGGATGCAGCGCCGCTGTGAGAAAATCGTCGCGACGCTGCACGGCGGGAGAGATGTTCGCGACGGCCTAACAACGTTAAGAAACCAAGTGATAAAGAATATTGTTTTTTGTATTAATAGTGAAATAACCGAGAAAACTGAGTGAAAACGTGTATTAATATAGTTATTTAGCATGTTTATATCTCTTAGTATATTTGTATAGAATGTCGTTTTGATAACAAGTGATATAAACAACTTTTATTATATACCAAAAAATCGACCAATCACAGCGCGTCTTATCGTGGAAAAGTTTTTAATTAACTGCGTAATAGTTCATACTAAAATAAGGAAAATAATTTTATGTTCTAAAAGAGTTATAAATATGACATTCAATTAGCATATGGCTTATAGATTAAAGAAGTATAGGGATATTTTTGTATAATTAAACGCATTTCGTAGTTATAGAAAAATCAAAGAATCAATGTACCCAAATATTATGAAAATTTTGGACATTTCGTTTAATAACTTTTTACATTGTTAATATTTTGAGAAACCTTTATGATCTACTAATAAAGTACCAGACTACCGATTTAATGATGTATAGCATGTTAGTGTAGCAATTAGTTTTGTATAGAAAATATTGCAATTTATGCCATTTGTATAGTGAAAAGTTTATGCAATAAAGAGGCAAACGGAAAATGGCAAGCGGCTCACTGCAAAGTATTGCCCAAGTCTACCTTAGGGGCTCGGGACCCAGTACCAGTAGTAGTGTGAAGAACTACCAGTGACAGTGAAGTGAAGTGAGTGGTATCCGGTGGTAGCTGAAGTGACTAGTAGCAGTATATAGTGAATAGTGAAAGTGTTAGCTAGCCGAAAAAGGTCGTAACTGACATTCGCAGTTACATATCGTGAAAGTGTTAGCTAGCCGAAAAAGGTCGTAACTGATATTAGCAGTTACATATTATAGTGAAAGTGGTAACTGATATCCGCAGTTACACAAGTGATAAAATCAACTAGTTTAGTTGATAATAGCTGCTAGTCAGTAGTGTTAGAAAACCAGCTACTACCAATAGATCTTTGATACCACCGTACAATTTAAAGAAATCTTTCGAAATATACAGTGACCAACCAATAGTGAACAACCGTAGTTTAACAACCGTGATCGATAGTTATAGTTATAAAATTTCGCGACTAATCAATCAGTCGAACCGCTGGCCACTACCTTGCTATTTGTATTTGTTAATCGTGCATTTTGATTTGAACCACAGTCCACAATATTTCAGCGGCACCCACAAAGACGGCGGTGAAAGTACCCACCGGAACCTATAGGTGTAGGACGTGAGCGACTCGCGAAGTATCTTCGACAACATTTACTCCGGAGAGTTTCGCCCGTCCGGCACAATATACTTTTATTATGAAAATGAAATACAGCTTGCTTAATATACAAACCTAAACTTTGAATGAATTACGGTCGAGTTTCAACAACTAGACGACCAGCAGAAATAGTAATTCGTCGGTTCAGCACTTAACAAACCCCTATCTTGCTCTTATCAAACCCGCATTGAGACCGTTATCATTTGCTCTCTTTAAAATATACTTTGAAATAGTAAAAGCAATAAACAGGTTAAAAAAGTTACGTACGTACGACCCAGCTCACATTACTACACTTTTATATTAATTTATTAAGCTCTCTTTTATTGCCAGGGCTGAATTTTAAATACTGGGGGTGCACAAATAAATCTGAATAAGTTTTTACAGTTTTAGAATCATTTTCATTTTTATAACAGTGAAGTGACTGCTGCAGCCCGTGTGCAGGTGCAGTCAACCTCAAACAGAACAGGCTGCAGGTGCACCGTCCTGAGGACTGAAGTGGAATGCCTCACAGCGTGTAATTGTACTGGCTCTCTATCAGGCAATACAAGCACTGCTGTGTGGCGGAGGAAATAGACAAGAAGACAGGTACCCAGGCGACTCCTCGACAAAAATGACTCCTACACTCTTTGAGCATTTTTAATGCAATTCAACACAATTGTTTCTTCATATTGCGTCAGTATTATGCTAACAGTACTTCACAAGACCACCACTAGACATAGACCTCCGTCAATAAACGCCATAAAGCACCGTCCTGAGACACTTGCGTCGACCACGCCTGCACGCCTTACCAGAACATGTAGTGGCAGCGCAACAAAATCCACAAGCCCATGTCATGCCGCGGTTGTCGTGAGAGATGACATAAGGAAACTATATAGGTACCCAAAATATGTGCTGGAGTTATTTTGCTTATATTATAGTTGTAGCACGAATGGGTTGGCTCAACCCGGGGTAGATCACGCTCTCACAAAATACCAGCGTAAAATAGCAGCTTTTCGAATGGTGATTGTGAAGAACTTGAAACATTTTTTATGAGAATTGAGGCATTCTATCTAAGTCCTTATTGATGACAACGCATCTTTATTTCGAGCCTTAACTAAGATAAATGTATATGTCTATGGGTCACAGCATCCACATACGATCGTCACTCTTAGTCTATAAATACTATGAGATAGGCAGCAACATAATCCTGATAAAATTTAACGAATAAAATACGTTTTAGTTAAAATCATTCACGGAAATCTTGTTATGGAGGCCACTCGATTATGGATGCTCCGGGGCTTTAGCCCTTATTGCCCATCCATAAATCTGGCCAATGTGTACTGAGTACTGACTAACATAACGGCATGGCATAAGCTCACATTGTTTGCTCTCACATAAAATCTTGCACCGTCCACATGTTGCCACAGACACCTTACACGGTAAAGTTCCTCGCTAAAGCGCGATGTTTAGTTTAACTTTACGTACTCGTACAATAAATTAACTTACAGTCCCCATGATGGTGAATGGTTACTGCAGGCCACGGACGCCGCCACCCGACATCAGACAATAAAGCCTATTGACATGTTGTCACCCCTGAACACGAAGATGGTACGCCACACAGATTGTAATTATATAGGGGTTCTCTACACTTCAGATACACACAGGAGAACACGAAAACATAGCTCAAATTGAGAACCTAATCCTGTCTGTTAAAATAAAACATTTCTTAGCATGCTTCGTGTGCACTAAGAACAAAATTCAAATCGTTTTTTGCAAGAGATTCACTGTTCACTAAGTAAAGATGTAGGTGATGATGGAGTAGTGGTTACGGGGATATAGTGCAAGCAATTGAGAGAGGGCGGGAGGTGCCCTTCAAACTAGGTAAAATAAACCATTTTATGTTATTATGCGGATCTTAGCAAATGAATAATTAACATCTTTAATATAATTTATTTTCTCAAAGTAACGCCCGATTCCATTAATAATTAATTAAGTAAATCACTGTTCGTAGGAATATAAAAAGGAAAAAACAATATCGTGATAGCCACATGAAATGGATCGATGTTAATGCACTGAATAAACATGGTGTCAGCATTCCAGGTGGCCAAGCGACCGCGAGTCATCGCGAGTACGATTTCGTCTTCTACAAAGCATCACGAATCTATAACGAATTATTTCAACAGAAAACCGATTTAATGCAACTCAAACTTCAACAAAGTGCGACTTTTTATCAAGACTGAACAAAACCTTGGTTTCAACGACGAAACCTTGGTTTCCAAACGTATTTTTGTGCAGCTTTAACAATGTTTGCATTTTACATGAGACGTAATATAGAGACGTTATAATATACTATGTGATACCGACATATATCGGAGGTCGTGAAACTTTTCATACTTAGTCCATTCTGTAGACTTAAAGAAAATTCTTTATAATTAATCATGCTAACGCATTCCTGTGACAGCTATCATATAAATATGTATATTATATGTATCTATACCTCGAACCTAGCAAGCAGAAGAATAATATTATAATATTGTTGTTATTTAGAACACTGACACTGACGGCGAAGCGTATAGTGTGAATGTAACTTTTTCTCGATTTTTTTTTACTTCAGCTTATATTGCCAATGTACTTAACATTTTGACGATTATTATTTTCATACGGAAGCACCGGGCAGCGCGGCGTAGCAAGTCTGGCGATAGCCACATGAGTTGTACGACGTTGCTTATGCTTTACGCTAATAATTTATTAACATATGCATTGTCAATGCTTAATATTACAGAGAGAGTTCAAATTTTGTGAGTTTGTGTATATGTGGAGGGTATTCTCCTAAACCACTGCACCTATTAGAAATATTTTTTCACCATTTGAAAGATTCGTTACTCCAGATGGACATAGGACTATATACATATATTTGTCAACTAAGCCGGAAAAGTCGTGCCTTTTGAGAGCTTACATAGCGTAAGCTGAGTCACTAGTTGAAGTTGGACAAAAATAATGTACTTATGGTTTTATTGGGATTACTCTGTGGCAACCCCAGTGACAAGTTGTAAAATAATAGCTCCCAACTATTTAGCAAAATTAAATATTGTAAATTGATAAAATCCACCTCAATTTCTAGTTGAGGTTGTTAAATAAGACTTAATTGTGTTTGTAAAATAAGTACAAGTTTATACGTGGTAGAGCCATGCTGCAGTTATATTAGTAGTATAGTTGTAGCACGAATGGGTCGGCTCGACCGGGGAAGGACCACGCTCTCACAGAATACCAGCGTGAAATAGTAGCTTAATGCTGCTGTATTTCGTATGGTGAGTGTAGAGACCCTTTTTACTGGAAACGAGGCATTCCATTTTAGTCCTCACGGGTGACAACGCATCTGCATTTTGATTCGTAATCGAAGATACGAGGGTGGATTGAAAAGTACTCGGCCTAACCAAGAAAATAAACACATACTAAATCAGTTATATTTTTATTTTTCTACATAATCACCATCAAGTTCAATACACTTTTGCCACCTCCCCTTCCAAGCATTTAGACCGTTGAAAAAAAAATGATTCTTCCTTAGAGTCAAAATATGCGTCTACAGCTGCTTTGACCTCGTCGTTTGTTGAAAATCTTTGACCTCCCAAGTGCTTTTTTAGGTTAGGGAACAGAAAGAAGTCTGATGGTGCCAGATCAGGTGAATACGGCGGATGCGGTAACAGTTCAAAGCCACAGTTGTGAATTTCAGCCATTGACTGTACTGACGTGTGAACACGGGCGTTATCTTGATGAAACAGGACTTTTCTTCTGAGCATTCCTCGATGTTTTTCTTTTATTTCCTCTCGTAAACGACGTAGTAAGGTGCAGTAGTAATCAGAGTTTATAGTCTTACCCCTTTCAAGATAATCAATCATAATCACACCTTTCGAGTCCCAGAATACTGAAGCCATCACCTTATTTGCCGACAAAATTGACTTAGCCTTTTTAGGGGGTGGTGAACCAGGTCTTCTCCACTGTTTTGATTGTTGTTTTGTTTCCGGTGTACAGTAATGAACCCATGTTTCGTCCATAGTAACAAAACGATTCAAAAAATCATCTGCATCGGCTTCAAATAACTCCAAACAGTCGCGTGAAATAGTCAATCGCGTCCTTTTTTGTTCAACTGAAAGCAGTCGCGGAACCCACCACGCAGACACCTTGTGGAAACCCAACTCGTTGACAATGATGTTTTGAGTTCGTTCATAAGAGATGCCTATAATCTCGGCTATCTCTCTAATTTTTAATCTGCGGTCTCCCATTATTAAATCAAGTACTTTTTTAATATTTTCGTCAGTAGTTGACGTCGAAGGCCTTCCAGAGCGGGGTTCATCTTTCACACTCTCTCTACCACGCTTAAATTCTGCTATCCATTTTTTGACGGATGAATATGACAGAGCACAATCGCCTAATGTACTGACCATGTCATCATGGATGGCTTTTGATGATAGCCCCTTCTTATCGAGGTACTTAATGACGGCACGCTGCTCGATTTGCTCCATTCGCGGAAATTATGTCCGATTACCTTGTTAATAAATTTATAAAATCACAACTAATTATCGCACACGTTTCGAACTTCACACAATTAACTAGTCTGAACTGAACTAAATAATGTGGGTAGATTTGATTTTTAGAATTGAATGGATCTGTGTTAGGCCGAGTACTTTTCAATCCACCTAGGTAGATGTAGATGTCTATGGGCCGCAGCATATATATACAGTAATCTATGGGCCGCAGCAACCACTTACCATCAGGTGGACTGTGTGCTCGTTTGTCACCCTATTCTTTAAAAAAAAAAGTAAAAGTCATAAGAGTTTTAATTAATAGTGTTTTGTGCTTCAACTAAAAGTAACAGCTATAACGAACATCATTTAAACTTTCTGTAAGTTAGTGTAATTCTTGTTATCCCTTTAATATTTTAAGATTTACCTTTTAAATTAGTGCTGTTTCGGATTTCAATTTGAATTATTTACCTGATAATTTAATTTGAGATCTGTAAGTAGACCCATAGATCTAGATATTAGCTTACTCTGTTTCTTCGGTTTTCTTTCTTTGTTTTCTTTTGCTATTTACACATAATAGTAAAATGAATACACGCAACGCCAAAACGCGCCAAATGGAGAACCAACTTCAAATGGCGCTTCTAGAACTTAGGCGTCAACGAAAAGGAAATAATAAATATAATTGCAAAAAATAGTCAACTAAAAAGTGATATGGTTAAGTTGCATAAAGACTATACAAGTGTTTTACAAGAAAGGGATCAGCTTCAGGGAACAGTCGATGAGTTTGACCGATGCAGCACAGAATATGAGGAATCCCTCAGATTAATTGCTGCATTGCAGTTGCAATTAAGTGAGGCTAATGAGCAGATTGTGCAATTAAAACAATACTTGGATGAATTGAAAGTGTCCCAAACTCAAAGTCTGTTCAATGAGCTCATAGAATGTAAATCTTCAAAAACATTGCAACCCTCCACAACAATCGATTTAACTGGTGATGATTTTGTCACATCAAGAACAGCAGAAAGGATTACATGCAGTAGAAGAAAATTAAAGAAATACATAAAAATTAATAAATTTGTTAGGAAAGTACAAAAGTTAATTAAAACAAAAATTAATACAAAAAATTATATAAATATATGTAAGGAAAAACATGAATTAATTAATAAACTTAAATTATATTCAATTGAGGTTGAAAATATGAAAAACTGTTATGAGACTGAAATAGAGTGTCTCAATCCAGAAGTTTTGTCGCTTAAAAACTCCTTACATATTATCTCAAATAAATATGCATCAACTCAGGTTGAGATAAAAGAACACATATTGGCCATGAATGATCTGGTAAAGTCATGTAAATACAATGAGGAGCGCTATGACTCCTTAATAAAACATCAGAGTGAGAATCAACGCTCCATACCATGTTCATCGGGGACAATATGTGTAAATAGCAATGACTCCTTACTTTCACCAACACTCTATGACGGTGCCATAACAAAGAATAAAACCTTAAAAAGTAGTTTAAATATTAAAAAACATAAAGTTATTATGTATTGTGATGACATAGGTAAAAATTTGGGCATGATGTTAAATAACCATTTAAAAGGACAATTGATTAGTAATTATTGTATGCCTGGAGCATCCTTTAGTCATATAATGAAAAAGTTTTAACTAGTAAGTTTTGTCCTAATAGCACGTTAATAATTCTTGTTGGGAGAAGAGGCAATGTAAACAAAAATCAATTATTAAAATATATTGATTACCTCAATACATTAAATGTACATAAAATTATCTTGTTTGCATTGCCTTACATACAGGGTTGGCCACAGGAGAATAAAATAAGATATTGTTACGAGCTTGAGGTTCCTGACAGTAAAAATTGCCGATACAATTACCTAAATTAACACTTTACAACAATAACAATATGATTTATTAATAAATAATTTATTATGTAACAATAATTTAAATTTGACATTTAATTGTGACAATTATGCCAATAGAATTAATTTAATAGATATTGTTACGAGCTTGAGGTTCGTGACAATAAAAATTGCCGATAAAATTATCTAAATTAACACTTTAATTTACATTAAACAAATTAAAACTTAAAACACTAATTATTAAACACACTAATTCACTTTATTCCGCTCCGAAGCTTCGCTTGTGTCGCCAAATCTAATACTACCTCGATCGCATCTTGCGGCGCCTATTTATTTAAATTAGCAAAGAAGCATCCGGAATATTCAAGTAAATGCGCGCAAAGGGACGAGTGTGCGAGTGTAGATTTTCTAGAAACTTAGTTCTTCGGATGGCGCTGTCGGTTGAGAGATTTGTGATGTCATTTTCTGCAAAGCTCCCCTCGCTCTCGTTCCTGACACTAGATGGCGCTAGTGTATCGTCAACTTGAGCGCGTAACACTGCCACCTCCTAAGACATGCTCGTCCCGAGCATTATCGGCCCCATAATAACGCGCCAAGCGATCCACATGGACGATCTTAGGAGTCCCTCTTGCGCCTTTCTGTAACGGCTCCGCAATGTCAAGGGCTGTCCTATCCCGTGGTGCACCAACATTGTACAATTTCGATGCTCCTCTACTCCGTGTCTGAGGTCCCCTCACAGCCGCACATCTTGTACATGTACGACACCAATCCTCGACATCGTCACGATAATGGACCCAGTAAAACTGTTCTCGGACCTTCAGTAGAGTTCGTTTACCTCCCAGATGGACTCTTGAACGACCATTATGGCACAGCTGTAGAACATTCGGCACTTTAGCTTTAGGGACAACCATTTGCAAACGACAGCTGTCTCCTCGACCATTGTCCCATTTACGGCACAGGACTCCATCCCGAGCAGCAAGCTGTCCCACTGGGCCCAATAGCTTTTAGTGGTCGATCTCATTGCTGAGACGTCCCTCCACTTAGGCTTGGTAGCACGGGCCTTCGGATGAAGGCGTGCTTAGGGCAGCTGGACCGAAGATGGCCCCTTTCCCCACAGCCATAGCACCTAGGGCTGTATCCTTTGTTGCGGTCGCGAACTGTAGCTGCTGCAACCTCCCTGACGCGATGGGAGCGATGATCCTGCCGCACGGCTTCTACCTCCAGTGCATGGGCCAAGGCGTCCTTAAGCGTCTCGTGGTGCCCGAGCCTCACAGCAGCTCTGACTTCCAGGTCGCGGATGCCGTCGATGAATGTCTGCACCAGGTTCCCTTCAATGAGCGCAGGTACAGACCGGTATGCTTTTCGCACCAGCTTCTCCACTTCTAGAGCCCACTGCTGCAGATTTTCATTGATGCGCTGCACACGATCTTTAAGCTGCGCACGAAAGACGTGTTCCAGGTGAGCGTCGCCATATCTCGCCTCCAATGCCTCAAGGAGTTGCTCATAAGTCACTTGCTCACCGAGAGCTTCCAGAACTGTTAAGGCCTGGTCGCGCAGGCCTAGTGTGAGAGCAGTCATGGCCTGACTTTTATTCCAGCCGTTCGCCTTCATAACAGCTTCGAACTGGATTTTGTAGGCTGACCAGGAAGAGGTACCGTCGAACGGTGGCACCTTGAACCCACGTAGCGAAGGTGTTGTAGCTACTACGGGAGCTGTAGCTCCATCTCCAAGTTTGAGTTCGTCCAGTGATTTCTTCATGTCAGCCATTACGTTGTCAACCCGATTGTTTACTTGGCCGATTCGGGTTTCAGCTTCCGACAGGCGGTTGCCATGTTGAGCAACCTTATCCTTCACCTCCCTTATCTCTTTCCCGAAGGTAGCGTGAATGTCCTTAATGAGAAGCATCTGCTCTTCCTTACCGCGCTTAAGCTGCTCTTCCAACCGGCGGGCCTGTTCCTCCTGTCGGCGAGCCTGTTCATCCTGTCGGCGAGCCTGTTCCTCCTGCTGCTCTTTCAACCAACGGGCCTGCTCCTCCTGTCGGCGAGCCTGTTCCTGCAGCATCACCATCAGAGCACCTAAGTCAGGTGCTGCAGATGTAGGAGCTACTGACGGGCCTGCAGCCGGCGGCTGGCCCTCCGATGTCTGCGGCGTTGCACCACCAAATCTTCTTTGGTCCGTCTCCTGCTGGCGTTGACTTCGGGTACGGACACCCTCCGTTTCCTCCTTAGGTAAAATCGGCATGATTTTATCCCACTTCTGACACCAATTGTTACGAGCTTGAGGTTCGTGACAATAAAAATTGCCGATAAAATTACCTAAATTAACACTTTAATTTACTTTACATAAATTAAAACTTAAAACACTAATTATTAAACACACTAATTCACTTTATTCCGCTCCGAAGCTTCGCTTGTGTCGCCAAATCCAATACTACCTCGATCGCATCTTGCGGCGCCTATCCTATACTATTAAACGAGCAATTCTTGTATATCTCGGAAACGGTTCCAACGATTTTCATAAAATTTAGTGTCCAGGGAGTTTCGGGGATAATAAATCGATCTAGCTAGGATTTATTTTTAGAAAATGTCTTTTTGTCCTTGTTTTTAGGCAATGAAAAACTGCTACAATATCGTTAGAATAAGAAGGTAAATTTTGACAGATTGTCAATGATTATACATAGCTTAATTGGTATAATCGGCGGTCACGGAATCGTAAAACCCCGGTTCGAGCCCAGACCGACCGACCAACTTTTTTAATTATTTTTTCGAGTTCCTTTCTTTTTTGAGAAAATCTATTTTTTCGAGCCCTTTTTTTAGTATTTTTTAAAAACACGAAAATTTAAATTAAAATAATTGCACTCATAATTTTTTATTCAAATAACCAGTTCCGTTTTTTCTGTTATGTCGCTAGGATCGAAAAATATTATTTATATTTCATCAGTATGTAATTTGTATCTAAATATAATTTCCAAAACACAGGAATTAAAAAAAATCGAGCGAAAAATACCGAGCAAAGCTCGGTCAACCCAGTACTTTATTTAAATTAGCAAAGAAGCATCCGGAATATTCAAGTAAATGCGCGCAAAGGGACGAGTGTGCGAGTGTAGATTTTCTAGAAACTTAGTTCTTCGGATGGCGCTGCCGGTTGAGAGATTTGTGATGTCATTTTCTGCAAAGCACCCCTCGCTCTCGTTCCTGACACTAGATGGCGCTAGTGTATCGTCGACTTGAGCGCGTAACAATATTAATAATTTAATTAAGAAATTTTTGACTACAGATAGGTATTACCTATCCAAATATAATTTAAGACAGATAGCAAATGTGCTATCATATTATTTATATATTAACTCAGCCAAGGACTTGGCTACCCAGACATCTGCTCCTATTGAGCAGCATAATGATTTGATATGTAATTTGGCATCCGTTCCAAGTAATTTAAATTAGAAAATGAGACAATAGAGGCTCGAAACTCTAGCAGTTATAATCATTTAAATAATTTAGAATGTAGCTTACTAATCCTTAATAGTTGCAATTGTATAACTCCACAAAATGATAATAAAAATTATTTAAACCTGGTGCATCAGAATATACAAAACATGATAGGCAAAGGGCTAGAAATTGAATTGTTCTTAAATAGCAACATTATTCATATTTTATGTATTACTGAACATTGGTTAAAAGTTCATAATTTAATGTTTAACTTCAGTAATCACCAGGTAGTCAGTTCTTTCAATAGAGAAACAATTTTAAGAGGTGGCTCCTTAATTTTAGCTAGTAAATTATTATCATGTAAAGAACGTAAAGATATTGTGAGCCTCTCTGTTGAGCGAACTGTAGAAATGGCATGTGTTGAGTTTGAGCACCTAATTGTTGTGAGCGTTTACAGACCCCCGCGTTCTTTATATGATACTTTTGAAAAAAATTATGGAGGAAGTTTTCGCTAAGCTTAATAAACAGAATAAATCTGTTGTAATATGTGGAGACTTTAATATCAATCTCCTAGAAGCTTCCTCCACCGATATTAAATTTAGATCATTGCTTAAATCTTATGGTCTTTTTAATTTATTTTCGGAGCCAACACGTATTGCTGAATCGAGTGCAACATGCGCATATATAACATTTTTACAAATGTTAAGCCGTTTAATAAATGTATATTTCAAAAATTGAGCTCTGGTCACTGTGGACAATTAGTTTCATTACCTTATGTTCACAAAAAGCAAGTAGATATAAAAGTAGTGTTTGTTCCAGTAAATGCACGTCGCTTGGAGAAGTTTAGAAGTAACATAGTAAAAAACTTCCATTACTTTCATACCAAAATAATCCAAATTTTTTGTATGGAACATTATTTAAGTTCATTTGCAATGAATTTAATAATACTTTTAATTCTAAAACATTCTCCTTGAACATTGAGCTATTATGTACTACGTACTAGAAGCGACACTGCATTCAGCTACTCTGTTCCACTCAACTGCGGTGCATACACCGCACTTTAATCAGTCACTCGCTAGGCACCTGTAGAGTTGTCACGTGTTGTGTTGATTTAAAAAAAAAATCTCTTGATAAAAATACGCCGTCGTGCGAACTTAGATATTGCACAAATAATTCAAGAAATGTCAGTAAAGACCAAGGTATTACTTTTCAACGGTTAATAAGACACTTAATCAATAAAAAATTATTATAACTTAATAAGTAATAAAACAAATTATTTCTAAGACGCCATCTTGTGTCATGTAATATAGATTATGAAATTAATTTGTTCAGATGCGACATTTCTGTGGGTACTTAAGTATAGGACGAATATATTATTATACACATTTTTTTTGTAGAAACATATATGAGTTATCATAATTAGGCCAATTTTTTATATTTAAATCTGCTCATTATTCTTTTATATTATGTTTAGGTTTCCACATCAAAGTCAAAGTGGAATAAATTCGTCCATTTTTAACTCCCGCGTGCCCAGCATTTATGAACGACGCTTATTCTAATTTAAATATATTTGTAATTTAAATTTTATATTAATAAGTTTTGTTAAACATACATTTAGTATGTTTTTTTATATTTGACATAGATACCTTTTAAAATATTCAGATAAAAATATTATTAAAATGAAATTGTGATATAATATTATGTAATATTATATTAAATAAGCGAATATATTATACAAAATAAATGACAAAATTTGAAAATTGTTCTCTATATAATTTACCTATTTAACAATACAATCTATTATTACCTACTGATCATTCTACCTATGTTTATTCTATAATAAAAAAACAACCGCGCGAACACAGAGTATCACACATGATTTGTTTGAAATAGCTGTTCTAGTACGTAAGTACATATATTACTTCAATGTCCTTGAACAATCGCAAGGCATTTAATGAATGGGCGACAGTAGGAGTCCATAAGAGTAGACAAAGGTTATATGAACTTTACAATGAAAGGTCATATAATCCTAGCATCGAATTTAGGGAATATGTAAAAAAATATTCCAAAATATTTAAAAGAGTGTGCTCCTTAGCCAAATCATTTTATTTGAGCAACAAAATAAAGACTGCTTCTAATAAAATTAAAATGACATGGAGCATAATTAATAGTGAAACTGGTAAGGTCAACTCTCGCAATTCAAACTACCAGTTAAGTTTTAACAATAAATTAACTAAATCAGATCAGGACGTTGCAATCGTTTTTGAGAAATATTTTACTGATATTCCGATCTTAAGTCATTGAATTCTTCTCCTGCCGTCGCCGAATCATTACTTCAACAAAATGTAAATGTGTGTACAAAGAATTTTACATTTCATAAAGCGTTATCAAAAGATATTGTAAAATATTTTAAGACTATTGATATTAAGAGAACCGCCGATCTGTGGGGGATTTCTGTTAAAGTTATTGCGTCTAT
Organism: Parnassius smintheus behrii; assembly: GCA_036936625.1. Taxonomy (NCBI): domain Eukaryota; kingdom Metazoa; phylum Arthropoda; class Insecta; order Lepidoptera; family Papilionidae; genus Parnassius; species Parnassius smintheus. Next base: position 45,568,059 of record JAUPFT010000015.1, read on the forward strand.
AATAGATACAATCGCACCTCAACTATCTATTATTTTTAATACTAGTATCGAATCTGGTGTGTTTCCTGATTTAATGAAGCATAGTAAAGTAATACCTTTATTTAAATTTGGTAGTACATTGGACCCCGCTAATTTTAGACCTATTTCTGTACTGCCAACACATCAAATGTAAAATTTTTTAATGTAAATAATTTACTTCATAAAAATCAATTTGGTTTTACAAGGGGTCGCTCGACAACTGATGCTGGTGTTGAGGTGATTAAATATATATTTAATGCATGGGAGAATTCACAGGATGCTTTAGGTGTGTTCTGTGACCTATCCAAAGTCTTCGATTGTGTTCACCATGAAACATTAATCAGGAAACTTCAACACTACGATGTAAGAAGCGATGCTCTTAAATTAATTACTTCATATTTAAGTGACAGAACGCAAAAAGTTGTCATTAATAGTATGAGTTCTTCTGGGTCGATTGTACAAATGGGCGTGCCTCAGGGCTCAATTCTCGGCCCCTTTCTGTTTTTTGTATATATTAATGACTTACCTTACATAGTAGGGGATAACCACGATATAGTATTATTTGCTGATGATACTTCATTAATTTTCAAATTAAAACGACAGTTATTAAATTACGGCGAAGTAAATAATGCTATAGCTAAATTAGTTAATTGGTTTAATGTTAATAATTTGCATTTGAATGGAACTAAAACTAAATGTATGAAATTTGTAACTCCTAATGTTAAACATGTCAATACTAATGTAATTTTAAATGGGGAGGAACTGAGTCTTGTTGATACCACCATTTTTCTTGGAATCACACTGGACGCAAAGCTTCAATGGCTCCCCCATATATCAAAACTAGCTAGCAGACTTAGTTCTGCAGCATATGCTGTAAAAAAGATTAGAACTCTTACCAATGTCGAAACAGCTAGAATAGTTTACTTTAGTTATTTCCATAGCATTATGTCGTATGGTATTTTGCTATGGGGACACGCGACTGACACTGAAACTATATTTATTTTACAGAAGAGGGCCACTAGAGCAATATATAATTTAAAACCAAAAGAGTCACTGAGATAAAAATTTAAAGAAATTAGTATTTTAACTCTGGCCTCTCAATACATTTATGAAAATGTAATGTACGTACACAAAAATAAAAGTAGTTTTGCGAAAATAGGTGATATTCATTCTGTAAATACTAGGAACAGACACAAGCTAGTGGTACCAGTTACTCGACTCCACCGAATCAGTAATTCATTCTTGGGGCGATGTATACGCTTTTATAACAAAATCCCAGAAAATATACAAAATTTATCATACACAAAGTTCAAAAATGTTATTAAACTAAGTTTCTATAAAAATGGTTATTATAATATTAAGGAATTTATGGATGATAATAACCCCTGGGAAGGGTGATCGCTACCAAGCTATTTCTAATTTGTCTTGTGTTGCTAATTGTAAACATGATTGTAAGCTATTATTGGAAAAAAAATAGTCCCGCTGGGTTTCTTGCTGGTTCTTCCCAGGACAGAGGTTTTTTTTGCGAACCAGTGGTAAATGAAAAAAGTGTCTTTCAATAAGTATTTGTTATAATCTACATTGAATAAAAAAGTTTCTGTTTCTGTTTCTATTGTTCCTCTTTACAAACTCGTTACGTTTTAAAACTACTTTTAAGATAAGTCCACGATAACATATCTAGTGTCTACCTTCTGCGGAATACTCACAGTAATAATTTTTATATAAAATCTCACGCGCGACAAAATACGTAATGATGGCGGTCGGAGAGTATAGATAATTGTTTAACTCGGGTAAAGGCGGGCGGGCGCTAGTTAGCAATGAAACGACGAGCTCTCAACCGCCCGCAGTGCGCGGCTTCGAGAACCCGGCACAACTTGCGATGAATACTGCAGCGGATTTCTCACAGCTATTGAACTAAGTAGTAGTAGTCAAATTGTTGCTTTTTATATTGTGATGCATTTTTTAATTGATGTGTCTATAAATGTTAAAATTTAAGTGCTTAATAATGTTTGTGGCTACTTTTAAAAACATCTTAGTTGTGGCGTCTTGCAAATACATGTTTCTTTCTTTCTTTTTATAGAAGAAGGGCGACAAACGAGCACGTATATCACCTGATGGTAAGAGGACGCTGTGCCCCATATACATCTTCAATTATCCTCAATTATGAATCCAATCCAGATGCATTGTCATCTCTGAGGATTAAGATTGAATGCCTCGTTTCCAGCAAAAAGGGTCTCCGGTTCTCTACACTCACCATACGAAACACAGCAATATTGAGCTACTGCCCCGCTCGAGCAGACCCGTTCGTGCTACAACTAATACAGCTGCAACATAGCTCTGCCACGTATAGTGAGTAGTAGAATCAGTTTCTAGCAGAGTAAAGAAAACAGCCTAGAATTATACCACAGTACGCAATATCTTGCTGATTTTTTATTCATTTGGACAGTATCCATTATTGTGGCGTTGTTTAGATTTAAGATAATCAAAGGCCATCTATTTCATAAATTTTCCGTTTTGTCAAAAACATCCTTCCTTTTTCAACATGTTTCCTTTTGAATTTCATCATAATCGGATCAGCCGTTCCCAGGACTAGCTCGGACAGACGGACAGACAAAATGTTATAAAGCTGTTGTTAATGTCTTCATAGCAAGCGAATAAACCCTGAGCTTCACAGAAGCCAGATATTTCAACATTACAGACACTTCAATTTTATTGATTTGTGTATAGATTAATTGAATTTTAAGCAGTTAAAAAGTACGTGCCTGCTAGATATTTAATTCTACGATTGTTCAGTACGGTGCGGTGCGACGCGCTAAGAACGGCATGGCTTACGTCACCACAAGATCATCGCGTCGCGTCCGGAAGCGCTCTAAGGGGCGTACGGTTAGGCCTAGTGTTGCCAGGTCCAAAACACCAAATTACGAAACATTTATTTACCCTTAGAGTATACATAAGCATAGCTTGGTTGATGTACATTCTTAGGACGTTCTCCATTAGGAGCGCGTACATTTAAAAAAACGTGTATATATGCATATATATATATATATATATATATATATATATATATATATATATATATATATATATATATATACACGAGGAGTGATCCAAAAGTAATGATAATGAAAATAAAACACGGTAATTAAAGTTAAAATAATAATTTATTTTTCTACATAGTCTCCTAACAAATCAATACATTTAGTCCATCTATTTTCTAAACCCTGGATTCCCTTTGAAAAAAATTCTTTGTCTTGACCCTCCCAAAACGCTTCAACAGCGGCCTCGAAGGCGTTCCTTGAGCCGAGGAAAGAGATAGAAGTCACTAGGAGCTAGATCTGGCGAATAGGGAGGGTGTTCGAGCAGTTCGAATCCCGTTTCTTGAATGGCAGCCATCGCAACTGCGGCTTTGTGAGCCGGTGCGTTGTCTTGGTGAAACAGCACTCCAGCTCGCAGTTTGCCGCGTCTTTTTTTCTTAATGGCCTCCCATAATCTTCTTATTTCGTCTGCGAAGTAAGAGTCCGTAATAGTGGCTCCCTTTTCCAAATATTTCACCATAATTATGCCTCGAGCGTCCCAAAAAAAGGATGCCATCATATGATCATAACCTTTCCCGCCGAACTTGAAACTTTGAATATCTTTGGCGTCGGTGAGGAGGCTCGCTTCCAAGTCATCGATTGTTGTTTCGTTTCAGGATCAAAATGGTGGATCCTGGTCTCGTCCATAGTTACAAAACGGAACAAAAAATTTCTTGATCTGCTTGGAACTTTTCGAGATTCACCCTCGAAATGTCAACTCGATTTTTCTTTTGCTCGTCGGTTAACATTCTGGGTACCCAACGCGCAGAGACCTTTTTCATATGCAACTCGTTTGCAAGGATTCTTTGAACGCTGCCATATGAGATCCCTGTGACCTCAGCTACATGCCTGATTGTCACTCTTTGATCTGCCAACACAACATCTTCGACTTTTTTCACGTTGTCTTCAGTAAGGGACGTGGATGGGCGTCCTTCGCGATGTTCATCTTCAGTGGATGTTCTGCCCAGTTTAAACTCCTTGGCCCAGCGTAGAATATGGAGGAACAGAGTCCCACAATATTTACACTAAGTCACTCTGTGTATGTCTTTTGAAGACATTTTTTTCAAACAGAGGTACTTGATGACAGCTCTAATTTCGTTTTTCTCCATGTTGATGTTATCTCTTTGACAGTTCGTATTCAAATGAATGTATCTCCCGGAAATCGTGATCTATTTATATGATTTTTTTAGGCTGACGTAGTGAGTATATAAGCAAGCAAAAAATATTTTTTTTGGATTTTTATGCGGACCTGAAGTAACCGATTATCATTACTTTTGGATCACCACTCGTATATATATATATATATATATATATATATATATATATATATATATATATATATATATATATATATAACCGATTATCATTACTTTTGGATCACCACTCGTATATATATATATATATATATATATATATATATATATATATATATATATTACTTACGGACATGTTACTGTCGTTCTTATAAAGATAATTACTTGAAACAATTGACAAATTCAATTTGTTTTCATCGAGATCATCCCGTGTCTCAAATATATTTTGTTATAACTTGTTTTGATGATTATATCACAAACATGAAAACAGCGCAATGACTCTATTTCTAGGCTTATAACAGCATAATGTGGGATTTTAATGGCTTTTGGAGAAAAAAACAAGAAAAGGTTCCGTATCGTGCGCGCAACCAATTTGTATACTTTTTTATTGACTGAACACTGATCAATCAAAAAAATATACAAAGTAAATAAATCGGGACGTGTCCTCGTACGCCTTGATAACATCACTATAAGTAGTACTACGGTGAGATGAGAGACCCTGTTCACTTTTAGTAATTGGAATGACTTCTGACAATTCCAATGAAATAATCATTATTATTATTTAATTTATTTTTCGTTCCTAATTTCCTGTATTCATTCATCCATTTACTACATTTCATATTATCCAGTATATGGTTCCACTTTTATTACACAGGTAAATAATCAAAGGCCAGTGTAAACTCGTACTGTTTATTATATCATAAATCGCTTACAATGATGCAATTAAGTGTTAATAACAATTAATTATTTAATTACCATTACAGTAGTACCACAAGAAGTCAACATAAATTGATTTTATTGCAGAATTACTTTTGAACAATGTTTGTGTATGAACACTGAATATTAGCTATATTACTTATATAAGAACGTATTTGAAAAATTTGTCGTCATCAATAGCACAAACAATATTAGATAATAAAAAAAGTTTTAGCTGGAAACAACCTATCTAATGGCAATCACAGCACGCGTTGCAACCGCACCCTTAGTACCGCACATATAGACATGTATTCATATTACATTCATATTTCGTATTCAATCTTCACGGCTCTCTCCACAGACCAACATGTTCAAAAAGATTGCGCCTACGAAAATTACATTTCCCGTCATTAGTTGTTTCTGATAAAGTTAGTGTAATAAAAAAATATACGCGTCGACTTGAGAACCTCCTCTGTTTTTTCGTCGGTTGAAAAACTACTTACCTAAGTAGCTTGAGTACTTTGTTATCTTAATACAAGTAACGTATTTTCGTATTTCTTTTTTAATTTTAAATTAGCTAATGACAAAACTACTATTTCAATAACCCGAAACGTCGGGAATTAAAAATTAAGTAAATTATACGCTATAAAATCCGTAAAAGTAGTTTTAATCAATGTGTAGTTTTCGCGTAAATATGAAAAATCATAAAATTATGCAATTTTAAAAAATAAGGGTATGCTAGCGGACCAAAATCAAAATAAATCTTTAGGCAAAAAGGAATGATAAAAAGAATCTTTAACAAAAATAAATAAAAAAAGACCAGCCAGCGTGATCAAAAGCGTGATTAAAATCAAAATTTAAAACGCATGAGGCGACGCATCATTGAATGTACTGAACATTCACTGTAAGTCTTGTATAAAGATCTGCTCACGGGCTGTTTGATAATCAGCCGCAATCGACCCGTGGGCCCATGTCTGACTTGACTGTCTAGACTCTAGACTCTAGACATTGTCACGCTCAAAGTCCGCTGTTCCGCTGACGCGCTTCCGTGTTACCCAGGTACATAATATGGTGACAACACAACCAACCCCATTTTTACTTATGACGGTTATTATTTAGGAATATTTTCTTTTAATAGTGCATGGTATTTTTGTTTGTTTATTTATAATTAAAGTAACGTTTATCTATTTGAGAATAGTTAAAATAATTTGACGTAAATAATACGTGAAACTAAATAAATATAAAACAAAATATACAATTAAATAAATATAAAACATTTGAACGAATATTATATCGACGACGAAGTGGCAATTACTCCTAACTCAAAAACACTACTTTACAGGAGACGAAAAAAACGTTTCACTTAATTTTACGTATACTTTTGGAACATTGTAAAGTTTTAATTTTGTTACAGGAAGATAAGAAATAAGACTGTATTGTTAAATATAGTGAAATATTACAGGTTTCCGAAATATTACTACATAGGAGGAATTGTTACATTTTTTTAATTTTTTTTCTTTTCTTGAGATAGCAGGTATTGCAACGAAAAAAAACTGTATTTTGATTGAATAAGCTTAGTATTTAAAATACTGGACGATATCACATACATTGTATGTTCAAAAATCTACCGTGTTGTTACAATAATCTAAAATACAAGTAGGCACCAATTTTAAAAAAAAAGTAAAGACATAACAAAAAGATAACTTGATATCTGAGAACTACAAATAATAAATCAACGATTAACTGGACCTTATCATGATAAAATATCAACTCAATTTGCAAGAAATATATTCGTGTTAGTAGATATGACTTGCTGTTGAATATACTTACAATGTTCTGATTACCTACCTAACTAAAACACAAATAGAAGTATTCGCTTATAGAACTAATACCCAAATGTCTACAAAATTAGTAAAATATGACAAATATCTAAGAACTTAACTAGGTACCTACTAAAATACAAATTAACATTAGTTATACCTCGTAACATTTGTAAACAAAAAAATGTTGCGTTAATAACAATCATAAACCTTTTAAAAAGATAAATTGTAATTAAAGAAACAAAACACAAGAAACATAATTGTTACAGCCACCTACTACATCATGGCATACAATAGTGCAATTATAAGAAAACACTGCATATTCGAAAGGCAAAGAGTCGTAAAAGGCATGACAATCGTTAGGAAGTACTGCCTTTAATTGCTGAAGATGATTGAATTTTGTAGCTTTTATTGGAATTCCATTCGAATACTTTTGACGACGAATACATTTCGGAACTTATAATCTTGGGTCTCTGTGGAAGAGAAGTCCAATCTTCATCACAGTTGAGCTTTACTTCATCTGTCACTGTGTTGTATATTATGGCTCTTATGTCTACTACTTGTGGATCGCCAGCCGTACGCCCAGGTCTTATACTTTTGTAATACCAATTTTCAGTATCAGCGTAGTTTTTTACAAACTTGTAGTCAACTTGTATAATTTCATAAGGATTTATCCTGCGTGTTTCCTTTGTAATTGTACTGTAATCGCTTGGTAAGTGAATTTTCTCGATTTTTGAGTTTTCCTTCGATTGCCGCATGGAGAGAGTCACACTCCATTTGCGTATGTCCTGGTTCTAGAAACTTTTGAGTTATAGTGATATTATTGTACTTTTTACTTAGAAACAGCAGGACATTTTACATAATAGTGTTACGATATTGATATGTACACCCATCTGAATAAATTACGATCGGTAGGAGTTGGTGAACGCAATGTCTTTCGCTATAATCGACTAAAAATGACACAAATGTGCTTGCAGTTAAGTCAGCCGATTTTTCATCAAACCAATAGCAAAACCAATGTGTACTAATTAAATTGACTTAGTTAAAAAGGGACTACATAACCTTTACAGATTCCAAATCCATGCTCAGTAAAATAAATTTCCCGTCAGCAGCTTTCTTTTTATCAATTTCCTTTTATTTTTTTATTATCTAGAAAGTTGTTTAACGTCAATAACTTTTGCGTATTATCGGATCTTGATGTAGGATTGCGGACTAAGTTTCTTAATTCTTGATGTGGTATCATACCAGTCATTATTCTTTGTCCAAGGACGTACAGTAAAAGTTCCCAGCGAAAGCGTGTTAAGGAACATAGTCCTACACACTTGTACTTTTTCTGATCCGTCACTATTGATAGGCAATAAATATAATGCAGTTTCTGTACGCCTGGAATAAACATTGTTTGTTGTTTTTTGAGCAGTTTTTGAGCGTTTCACTAATGAGTTAACATAGATTTTGCGTTCCCAATTCAATTGCTTCCAAAAGAATCTTTGTATTTGTTTTCTACAGTCTTCACTTATTTTAGAACACTCTCTTAACTTACATTTAACACAATAAGCGGACTTACATCGTTCTCCCGTTATTGGAGTAGATCTTAAAGTATCCTGTAAAAATTTTCTATTTGCTGGTTTTGAATATCCTAAGTACTGCTCTCCTTGCATCCTACGTAATTTGGTTTTGTTTCTCTTCCACGTATTGGCTACGCTTCCTAGCCACGTTGATATCCTCAATATCTGTATCGGTATCAATGTCGTCAGTCAATATGAAAGGTTATCCATGGTGAAGTGTTATCAAGATGAGAATAAACAGCTTCACAATTCTGATTCAGCAGTGGAAATGACATCGTTTTTTTCAAGTTGCTGAAGGGGTTCACGGTATCATCCGTCAAATTAGAAAGCGACCAAGATTTTGTTAAACGGTTGCTGCAATGCCAGTTGTATGATAGTTATTTTTGTATTTTGATATTGTGTCATCATCAGCTAAACAGGAGCTCCGAACAGCTAGTGATTGTGGATGAAGGCAAGCATTAGTTAGTTCAACATAGCGATTTATTTGCGAGAAACTGCCTAAATCATTATACATATTCAAGAACACTTGGACTAGGTGAGCAAGACATAAGATAAGGTTCAATATCAGCCCCTATTAAATCTAATTGATTCTAGATTCTAGATAGATTTTCATCCCATGCACAACTAACTAACTTCAACCAGCTCGATGAGTCGCGCGAAAATTAACCGTCATTCAGTCGGCTACTAGATCACCACGAAAAGGCCGTGCCACAGCTTAGATAGGATAAATTGCCAGCAATTTATTTTTAGAATAACTAAGAAGGTATTGCCACACCTCAATATTTTGCTCAATTTTGACCCTAAAGACCTGGTGTCTTCATGAGGACCTGAATTAGGTGATTTTAAGTATAACTATGGAATAAAAAAAATTCGCAAAAATTGAAATAGGAGTAAATGCCACTTCGTCGTCGATATTAGGAATTTAATTGTAGCATTTGTAAGTCCGGATGCGTAGCGGGCTCGTTAATATTTGAATGTCTTATGTAGCGTGGTGCGTTGTTATGTTACCCAAGCTCAAAGCTCAAAGTGACGCCGAAACCATGCTTTCTTATTGTAAGAATACGTACACCATGCATACATACGCATCTAAAACCAAGTTTTTGGTTGCAAATAAATCATTACAACAAATATATTAACTTGGATGTTCTTCGTTGGTCTGAGGACTCTAAAGTTGTAAACGATGCACTGTACGTTTTAAAAACAAGTTCTGAATAATGAACATTATGTGTCAGTTCGTTACGCGCAGTTCTTTCTTTAAATAACTTCCGTTAAAGTACGCAAACGCAACCAGTGGCCCGGATATTAGGAGCACTGTGCAGAAAAATGATTTTGCACCGCATTAAGCCGTTGCTATAATTTCCAATTATGATGACACAGAAATGAAAACACATTGTACAGGCAGAGGATCGCGCCGCGTATAAGTTCTTTGTAATTTAGCCGGCGTGATTTCGATGGGGAAGGGACGGCCGGCTGCCTTGAATGACTTTTTATCGTAAATAAATTGTGTTAGGTCAGCGGAACATTTTTATTCAACTAAATAACTTATACGTAAACTATGTAGACCGGCGACGGGAACAAGCGTAAAAGTGTAAGAGGTTTTATAATGCGATCATCAATCCTAGAGGGTGACGATCAAAGCAAATACGTTTTATAACGGAAAAGGCGCACGTAGAGAGTAGAGTTTATGGGCTGAATAAAAGTAAGAAATAATTTTACATGATGGAGCTAAGCGCTGTCACACGAATTTATTTGTAGGTTACACGCACTCACAAAAACTTAGACCCAAAGCAATTAAGTATATTAAGGCCAAAAAGTACCACACACAAAATACGCAGACGTAGTTGCGGAAAGTTTTTAACCCCTTACGGCCTGGCCACGGGGATCGGCGGCGCGAACGGTGAAGCGACAGGCGGGGCGAAAATTCCCGCAGCCCGATTTAAGGGCCACGGGAAGTCACGTTTGCCGCCGCGACCAGATAGACCGGGAGTGAAATGTCTTTATCACTTCACACTTCATTCCACAACAAATAGAATGTATCCAGAAAAAAATTTCGAGTAAATACCAGAATGAGTGTTGAAACCTGCGATTATATTCTTGTTAATATTCAACCAGAATTGGAGATAAAACTCAATGTGGATAGAATTTTAAGTTGCTTTTGTCGGCCCGGCATTTTTCGCGGCGAAAACAACTAAAATATTTTGTTCCCTATACTATTCGCCGCGTCTACCGCCGCGATTGCCGCCCGACTCCGTGGCTTGCACCGTACTGATTCATACATTTGTTTCAATCGCCCGCCGCGCCGCCAGTCGCCCGCGCGATTCGCCCGGTAAATTTTGCCAGTCGCGTCGCCACTCGCCGCTACGCGTGGCTTGCTCTATACATTTCTATACATTTGTTTTAGTCGCTAGACGCCTCGCCGTTCGCGTCGCGCGAATTTTCGCTACGGCGAATGTCCCGTGGCCAGGCTGTTACACCCACTGCATAAGTCTCGAGACATTGACGGAAAGTATCAAAATGGAAGCATATTGCAGCTTACACTGTAGCGTGATTTAGCGCTGATGTTGTCGTGCAGCGCACTTAATTCGAGTCTGCAACAGATAGGCACTCGGCGCACAGACTTTTAACTAGCTCTAGCTCTAAGTACTCTACCTCACTAACACCCGTATTCACGAACGATACTTACATAAGTATGGCAGCAACACTATGCTAAGTAAGATATTTCTCACTGCGTTCGTCATGGCAGGCCGTTCATTTCATAAACAATACTTAGTGGACTCTTTGTTGTGCGGACACATAGCATTGAATGGGGCGCCGTGATTGGATAACGTTGTGATGCGACTTCAGTCGAGTTGAATGACGGTTAAACGTCACTCAACCAAGATATTATTTTGTCATTTGAATTCTAAACATAGTTTACTTATACAATTTAATTTTCATTTCGAATACGAGTTGCTTGCCTATAATGAATGCGAAATCACCTTAAATATGGTAAGTATTACATTTTATGTTTCTGTTTGTTTTGTTGTCAATTTCGTGCAAATAATAACACGTGTTGTTTTCTTACAGTTCAAAGAAGTTACCATTTACTTCTTCGGAATTCGGAATCTTTTGAAAACCTACAGCGACTTTTAAATTCATTGGCACTGTAATAATCAAAAGGATTTTGAAAGTCACGTATCACTTTTCTTGTGCTAATCGTTCTTTGCACGTTTATTCTCTCCAGGATATAATTATCAAAATCATCTTCGCTGCTGTAATCCATCGCAATTAATTAATCAAAACAAATCAGCGTATCACAAATCAACAAACACCTATACACCCGTAAACAGTTTGACATAATTGCGTTGCTTTGTCGCACTATACGTAGCGTAAAGTAGCTAGCGAGCTACTTTATCTGTGCGTTCATTATAATGAGCGCATAGTGTCGTTCGTCCCTCAAGTGTTACTACTGTGTACCCTGTGCGTTCGAGCGCACTGTGAGACTGCACAGTAACGATTGTGAATACGGGTGTTTGACACCAAGTCGTAACTACCAGTGTGCAACTGAATATTGCCCTTTGAGCACTGAATTGGAATCACATCCAAAGCCAATAAATATAAATAATATAAAACTAATAAAATATAAGTTGTACTATAGGAACAGCGCTATTATGTAAATCCATGCAATTATTATCAAACGCCTTTGATAATTGATAATTATTATTATAAAATCATATTAGGAGAATTAAGGAGCCTAGCTCTTGGCATTCATTTTTATTGATTCACTTAGCCTATGCAAAGTCCACTGCTAATTATAAGCCTCCGCAATATATTGCCTCCTAGAGGGGGTATTACCACCTATGGGGTGATACGGACTAATTAATGGGTAGCTCGTCTCATTAAGATTCAATAATTAAAAGGGTAAAATTTAAACAGTTTTAGAACATACCGAAATATCATAATCATTGAATTTACATTTTATTTTTGTGCTATAAACAATTTAAAAAAAAAAACAAATATATTATTTGAGTTAGAGAATAAGTTGGATTTTGAACCCAACACTGAGAATTCAGTGATAGCGCTAATGTCTATTACATTTTTAGTATTCTCTGTGTGGTAGAAGCTAACTAGGAGAAATTAGTGCCATGACATCATCACTCAACAATTGTCACCCAAATTAAGCTGAAGTGTTGTTAATTAGCTTGCAACATTTGTCAGCTTATTTGAAATGTTTGATACTCTTGGGTCTGTACGTTTATAGAGAGTAATGTGTTTAAAAAAATTATTATTTGTGATTACAATTGACTACTACAAAATTGCGGTTGCCAAGCCGCTCGCCAAGCGTGGCAACTATGGCAAATATCCCCCATAAGCAACGACGTAAACAAACGGCCCCCAGTCCCCGGCGGCCCCGCTATTCCTGGCTACGGTGGCGACCATGGTAACGGCGGGGCAGGGGGTGCTAAGAATCTCCGGTGGAGGTTCGGTTGCCACCTACGACGACTCGACCTGGCAACGTATAACGCACGCACCCTGAGGACTGACGAGAAGGTACTGGAGCTGGAAGAAGAGGTAGACAAGTTGCGCTGGCATATTATTGGATTATCTGAGGTCCGAAGAGAGGGGGGGACACGGTAATCCTTGAGTCCGGCAACTTGTTCTATCACCGGGAGGGCGACCATCTGTCCCAAGGAGGTGTCGGATTTATCGTCCACAAGTCTCTCGTCAACAACGTTGTAAAGTTTGGGAGTGTGTCGACGAGGGTCGCGTACCTGATACTCCGAATCACCAAACGGTATTCGCTGAAGGTCATACAGGTCTACGCACCAACCTCGGCACATCCCGATGAGGAGGTGGAGGAAATGTATGAGGATATTTCTAGAGCCATGCATTCCTCCAAAACCCACTACACGGTGTTGATGGGAGACTTCAACGCAAAACTAGGAACAAGAGAAGGCGGTGAAATGAAGTTAGGGAATTTTTGGAGTAGGGCAACGGAACCGTAGGGGCCAGCAGCTGGCTGACTTTATGGAGAAAGAGGGGCTCTTTATGATGAACTCTTTCTTCCAGAAGCGGCCCCACAGGAAGTGGACCTGGTCGAACCCCGACGGTTCGACAAAAAATGCGATTGACTTCATTATGACGACCAGACGCCAACTGTTCAGTGATGTCTCAGTGATCGCAAGGGTGAAAACCGGCAGCGATCACCGAATGGTTAGAGGCACACTGAACCTAAACGTTAAACGAGAGGTCTCGTCTAATGAAGTCAACGCTCCATCCCCTTCGTGCTCTAATCCAGAATCCCGAAACCTTTCAGCTCGAGTTACGCAACCGCTTTCAGTGCCTAGAAGATTGCAATGCAGTGGACGATATGAATGACAAGCTCGTGGAAACTGTCCATGCGGTCGGAGCTAAGTTCTGCAAGACCCGCCGCAGAAGAACACAAAAACTCTCCGATCACACTCTTAATCTCATGGCTGTTAGACGGGAGATGAGGCTGCAATCGTCAACAGATTTGACAGCATACAGGCAACTGAACAGACAGATTTCCAAATGCATGCGGCGAGACTTACGCAACTTCAATACTGCTCGTATTAAAGAAGCGATCGAGCGAAACCAGGGCTCCAAGGTCTTTGCCAGAGATCTGTCTGCCAGAAAGAGCCAACTGTCAAAGCTGAAGACTGAGTGTGGCAGCATCGTTTCCGGGACACCTGAGATTTTGAGTGGGATTGAGAGGATATATGGGCAGCTGTACACATCATCGTTGGAGCCACACGCAAGTGTGAGTAACGATCCAAGAGCAAGTCTTACCCGACACTATTCCGATGATATCCCGGACGTTAGCCTGAGCGAGATTAGAATGGCTCTCCAGCACTTTAAAAACGGCAGGGCCCCAGGCGAGGATGGAATTACAGCGGAGCTTCTGAAAGCGGGTGGTAAATACCGGTGGTATTTAAAGTCTTTCAAAAGCTCTTCAATTCCGTCCTCCATGGTGGCACTACTCCGGAGGCGTGGAGCAGAAGTGCGGTGGTCTTGTTCCGCCGGTTTCCGAAAAGGCTTCAGTACCATAGACCACATACATACCCTGCGGCAGATTGTACAGAAGACCGAAGAGTACAATCTGCCACTTTGCCTGGCGTATGTGGACCTTGAGAAAGCCTTTGATTCCGTCGAAATTTGGGCGGTGCTACAGTCTCTTCAGCGGTGCCAAGTTGACTATCGGTATATCGAAGTGCTGAAGTGTTTGTACAGTAGGGCTACGATGGCTATCCGAGTACAGAACCAGAGTTCGGAACCTATCCAACTGCAGAGAGATGTAAGACAGGGTGACGTTATATCCCCGAAACTCTTCACCGCTGCGTTGGAAGACGTTTTCAAGCTACTGGACTGGAAAGGATACGGTATTAACATCAGTGGCGAGTACATCACTCACCTTCGATTTGCCGACGATATAGTCCTTATGGCAGAATCGCTGGAGGACCTTAGCACTATTCTCAATGACCTCAATAGTGTCTCCCAACGGATAGGTCTTAAGATGAACATGGACAAAACAAAGATCATGTTTAATGTCCATGTCACACCTATGCCGGTAGTTGTTGGGAGCACTACGCTCGAGTTGTTGACGAGTAGGTTTACCTGGGACAAATAGTCCGACTAGGTAAGTCCCACTTCGACCGAGAGGTCAATCGACGGATTCAACTCGGCTGGGCAGCGTTCGGGAAATTACGACACATCTTCTCGTCAGGTATACCTCAATCTCTGAAAACTAAAGTGTACAACCAGTGCGTGTTGCCAGTGATGACTTACGGATCTGAGAAGTGGTCCTTCACTGCTGGCCGTATGAGGACGCTCAAGGTCGCTCAGCGAGCTATGGAGAGGGCTATGCTCGGAGTTTCTCCCTACCCCCTAGATGGAGTGACGACCTGGTAAGACATGCAGGAAGTCCATGGATGCAGGTGGCTCAGGACCGTGCTTTGTGGCGTTGCTTGGGGGAGGCCTACGTTCAGCAGTGGACTTGTGAAGGGCTGTAATGATGATGATAATGATGACAATTGACTACAAACTTTACTTATGACTATTCTCCTCTAGTAAGCTTCTTATACGGAAAACATTTTTTTCAGTAAATGATCACATCATTAATCTGTTTCATTTCCTTTCTTCATCCACATAGAATAGTCCAAGCTCATAGTAGATATACCATTAAAAGTTAAATTGCAGTCTATATGTGTACACCTCCCATGTTCACATAGATCACAGATTTCACATGTCCCCAAAATATTTTATTTTCTTAATGGATATATATTGAAATCAAAGGGCATATCGTTTTGGAGATCTCGCTATGAGTGAATGAGTCAGTGGGATTTTTCGCTTAAATATATATAAATTTGTACAATATAATAACTTATTTTGTTTTTGAGGCTACTTATTTCAGACAGGATTCAGTAAGGCCTCACTTCCACAAATACACAGTTCGGGACTTGGTTACAAGTGTTTTTTTTTATAGGATATGATGACAAACAAGCACGCAGTCCACCAGATGGTAAGTGGTTGCTGTGGCCCATAGACATCTACATCTATCTTCGATTACAAATTATAATTCAGATGCGTTGTCACCCGTGAGGACTAAGATGGAATGCCTCTTTTCCAGTAAGAAGGGTCTCCGGTTCTCTAAATTCACTATACGAAACTCAGCAGCATTAAGCTACTATTTTATGCTGGTATTCTGTGAGAGTGTGATCCTTCCCTGGTTGAGCTGATCCATTCTTTCTACAACTTTTAATATAAATTAATTAATAATTAATTTATATTAAAAGTTGTAGAAATAATAATAATTTAATAATAATAATTTCCTCTAGACCGAATTTTGGTCACGGCGGCCAGCCACAACGAAGACCAGCCAATGGCGCAGGACAAAATTATAGTGTCCAAATGTATGCGCAAGCTCAGGTGCACTCTCTATTCCCTCATTCTCAGTCTGATGGGATGGTAAACCGACAAAACCGGAGAGAGATCAGGCGCAGCAACAACGGCTTTACAATAATATACAATAACTTTATTTCAAGCATCGAGTACTTAAAAATTAAGAACATTGGCCTATAGCAATATATACCTTAACCTAAAAATATATACAAAATATAAATATAACATTATTTAGGGAACTTTCTTCTTTGGCGCGTCCCTGTATCGTCGAAAAACTACCCCAGAGTTCCAGAAATCGGAAGCAAGAAATATCTCTTTGCATTTTGCAGGAACCTGGAGTACATAGGATTTGAAGTTCGTGGACCTCTTAGACTCCAGACGCTTCAAATGTCATCATCATTCTCTAAACCATTTCCCATTATCTGGGGTCGGCGCAGTAAACCTTCTTGTTCCATTCCTCTCTATCAGCCGTCATTTCCATACTTACTCCTTTCATTCTCATATCACTCTTCACACAATCGATCCATCTTTTATTCGGCCTTCCTCTGCCCGTGTGTCCCTCCACATTCATATTCAACACTCGTATTGTGACATGACTTTCATTCCTCCGCATCACATGCCCAAACCATGCCAATCTGCTTCCTCTCACCTTTTCTACCACTGGCGCTACTTTCAGGCTTCCTCTTATATACTCATTCCTTATCTTATCCATCCTTGTCACACCACACATCCATCGTAACATTCTCATTTCATTCGCATGCAGTCTATTTTCATCCTTCTTCTTGACGGCCCAGCATTCACTTCCATACATGACGACAGGTCGGATGATCGATTTGTAAATTTTCCCCTTCAGCCTTATTGGCATTCGGGGATCGCACGTTGTGGCTGTGACCTGTCGCCATTTCATCCACCCTGCGTTAATCCTATGCTGCACAGCTCTATCTATTCCGCCGTCGCCTTGAATGAGGGAACCGAGGTACTTGAAATCTGAGCAGGTAGGCAGTATAGCGCCATCCAACGACATGGGTACAGGACTGGAAAGACCGCCGAAATCACAGCACAGATATTCGGTTTTGGATCTGCTGATCTTCAAGCCAACACTTTCCAGCCTCTGTTGCCACCCCGTCAGTCTGCTCTGTACCTCGATGCCTTCTTCCCCGACAAGCACGATGTCATCGGCAAAGAGCATGCACCAGGGTGCCTCATCCTGCAGGTCCGACGTCAAAGCGTCCATAATCAGTAGGAAGAGGTAAGGGCTCAATGCCGACCCTTGGTGCAGCCCTACCGCCACATCGATACTGCCCGTAGTTCCCGCGGCAGATCGTACACATGTACGGGATGCTCTGTACATAGCACGGACCAACCTCACATACTTCCCAGGCATACCTTTCATCTTTAACGCCCACCACAAAACCTCACGGGGAACCCGATCGTACGCCTTTTCAAGGTCGACAAAAACCATGTGCAGATTTTTATGCACGCGCTTGTACTTTTCGCACAATTGGCGTAATGCGAAAATGGCATCTGTCGTACCTCGACCGGGCATGAATCCGAACTGGTTTTGTGTTATCTCACACTCTTCTCTCATTCTTCTCTCTATTATTCTTTCCCAGACTTTCATAGTATGTGACATGAGTTTTATTCCCCGGTAACTGCTGCAGTTTTGAACGTCTCCTTTGTTTTTAAAAATGGGGACCAGTATACTACTGCACCATTCCTCAGGTATTTGTTCTTCCTGCAACAATTTACCGAAAAATAAACTCAACCACTTCCATCCATCCGCACTGAGCAACTTCCACACTTCTACTGGTATTCCATCTGGGCCGACTGCCTTCCCATTCTTCATATATATATATAGACGCTTCAAATGTAAAGAGATCTATTCCTCTATGCGGCATCGGCTTCGTTCTTCCACGAAACGCAGGACGTCTTCTCCTGACGCACTTTTGTCCAAACGGGAGATGTAGAGCTGTATGGTGGGCTCCACAATACGCAGATTTGTACTTGCGTTTATTTTGGCGGTCCCATTATATGCTTTCCGAGGCACGGGGGTGAAACACTACCTTATGATGAGCAGTCACACTACTACAACTACTAGACCAACGAGACAGTCTACTGTACGTACTAAAACTATACTACTTCCCAAATAAAACTATACTACATACCAATTTTTTCGAAAATACCAATTTTTTCGAAAATATTTGAAAAGGCGATGCATAGTAGAATTTACAACTACTTGTCTAAATATAGTATTCTCCGTAAAGAACAGAACGGATTCCAAAAATGAAAATCTTTTTTTTTTTTTTTTATAGAAGAGGTGGCAAACGAGCATGCGGCTCACCTGATGTTAAGTGACTACCGCCGCCCATGATCAACCGCAACACCAGGTGAATTGCGGGTGCGTTGCCGGCCCTTTAGAAAGGAGTAAGCTCTTTTCTTGAAGGTCCCCAGGTCGTATCGGTCCGGAAAAATCGCCGGTGGTAAACTATTCCACAGAGAGGTTGTACGTGGAAGAAAACTCCTTGTGAAACGTACAGTGGTGGACCGCCAAGCATCCAGATGGTGTGGATGGTATCGGGACGTTTGCCGTGTAGTGCGTTCACGAAATTTGGCGGCTGGGATTAATCCGAACAATTCCTCAGAGCACTCCCCGTGATAGATGCGATAAAATACGCAAAGAGATGCAACATCTCTTCGCAGCGCCAGTGAATCGAGCCGATCGGAAAGCGAGTGCTTTCCGTCGTCGACGATTCGAGCCGCTCTGCGCTGGATGCGGTCAAGTGGAAGGAGCTGGTACTGGGGAGCCCCAGCCCAGAGATGGGAACAGTATTCCATGTGCGGCCGAACCTGCGCCTTGTAAAGTTGCAGGCGGTGTGCCGGCATGAAATACTGTCCCGCTCTGCTGAGCACGCCAAGCTTTTTAGAGGCCAATTTGGCCTTCCCTTCCAAGTGACCACGAAACTGCACGTCACTCGATATGTCGACGCCGAGGATTCCGATACTGGCTGAGGCAACAAGGGGAGTGCCTTGAAACTGAGGGGATACGACAAAGGGGTCCTTTTTAGCGGTTAACGCGCAAACTTGTGTCTTCTGGGGGTTAAACTGGACTAGATTTAGTCGTCCCCAATCCGAGACTCTGTTCAGCAAAGAATCGACTTCAGACACAAGTTTGTCCCGGCACTCGGAGACGTTTTCCCGAGAAATATTGGCTCGGCCGGTGTAAAGAGCATCACCAGTGCTGTCATCCGCATAGCAATGAATGTTACGGGTATGCAACATATCATTGATATGCAGAAGAAACAGCGTTGGCGATAGCACGCAGCCCTGTGGAACACCAGCATTAATAGGCTTGCAATCGGAGCTTGCACCGTCTACAACGACCTTGATGCTCCGATCTGCAAGAAAGCTGGTGATCCAATCGCACAATTTCTCGGGAAGCCCATAGGAAGGGAGCTTCGAAAGAAGCGCTTTGTGCCAAACCCGATCGAAGGCCTTCGCAATGTCCAAACTAACGGCCAATGCCTCCCCCTTGAACTCTACTGCCTCCGCCCATCTGTGAGTGAGGTAGACCAGAAGATCACCAGCTGACCGACCACGGCGAAAACCGTATTGGCGGTCACTAATCAGCTGGTGATCCTCAAGGTACCTCATGAGCTAGCAGTTTACAATGGACTCCATTGTTTTGGAGAACAAGGAGGTGATAGCGATTGGCCGGTAGTTGGACGGGTCTGAGCGGTCGCCTTTTTTAGGGATCGGATGGACGAAAGCCGTCTTCCATGATTTTGGGACTACGCCTAGGGAGTAGGAGTACCGGAAAAGACGCGTTAAAATCGGTGCCAACTCTGCAGCACACGTCCTCAGCACAATTGGGGGGATTCCGTCAGGCCCACTCGACTTGTGGATGTCCAGCGAGAGGAGTGCTTTGCGAACCGAGCGCTGTGTGAACTGCACTACCGGCATGGAGCACTCACACCGCGGGATGGTCGGCGGCGTACTCCCCCCGTCATCGAGAGTCGAGTTAGACGCAAAGAAAGAACCTAGAAGATCGGCTTTCTCCTTTGCAGTATGGGCCAGTGAGTCGTCCTCCCTGTGCAGAGATGGAAGTGATGGCTGACAGAAATTCCCCTGGACAGCCTTAGCGAGAGACCAGAATGCACGGGTTCCAGAAGGAAGGCGAACTAGTTTCTCGCCAATTCTGCCTATGTGCTCTGACTTTGCCTTGGCAATGACTCTTTTGAAGGACCTAGAGGCGGAATTATACTTCTTTTTTAGAGCGCTGGTGTTTACATCCCGGGACGCTGATGCATCAACCCAGGCTTGGTAGCACTCCTGCTTATAGCATGATGCTATATTACAGGAGCGACCAAACCATGGCTGAGATTTGCCTCCAATGGGCACCACAGAGGAAGGAATAAAAAGTTCCATACCCTGAAGTACCACATCAGTAACAGAATCCGCAACAACGTTGGGATCATCCAGCGAGAAGCAAACCCGCCCCCAAGGGTAGGATGCAAAGAAAGACCGCATCCCATCCCAATCGGCTGACCTATAGTGCCAAACACGGCGGCAGCCTGCAGAATGCAACCGCGATTTCAGCGTGAGTGGCACAACACTCCGGACCAGACAATGGTCCGAGGAGCCTAAAGGGGCGTCGACGGAAATCTGATATCCGTCCGGGTGAGAGGTCAGCAGAAGGTCCAACAGGGAAGGTGCATGATCCTCCACATCTGGAATCCGCGTAGGCGAAGTAACCAGTTGTGTCAGACCATATGCCAAGGCAAAATCATGAACAGATCTCCCCGCATGATCGGTTAAACGTGAACCAAGCCATTCGGCGTGATGGGCGTTAAAGTCGCCGAGGATCACGATCTCTGCGAAGGGGATCTGCTGTAGCAACGAATCTGCAGCCATTTGGACGTGGTCGAAGAGTAGGTCTCTTTCGGCATTACCGCTATGGGACCTATAGAGGCACCCGTAGACGCGCGGATGGTCGTCGCTGTCTACGCGTAGCCAAAGGATGGACAGGTCCGAACCTTCAAGTCTGCCGAGGCGTCGAGAACAGATGTCCTCTCTGACGTAAACGCAAACTCCAGCCCGAGGCACAAAGGAGTGTTCCAGTTTGTACCCCGGGTAGGAGAGATACGAGACATCAGCCGGAGAGGACACCTGCGTCTCGGTCAGAAAGAGCAGAGCCGGCCTCGCCGTCTCGAGATGGTAGTGGACGGCGTTTAGGTTAGAGTGAAGTCCCCTGATATTGCAGAAATTCACGGAAATCTACAATAAATGCCGCATTTTCTTTAATACATACAGTAACTGAATATATAAACAAAAAAGTACCGGTAATTGCCATATTTCATGATATGTCAAAGGCATTTGACTGTGTTGATCATATTATTCTAATAGATAAGTGTGAAAGATATGGCATTCGTGGACCAGCATTAAATTGGCTGAAATCCTATTTAGAAAATCGACAACAATGTGTTGAAGTGTCACGTATTGATGATAAGCAAAATCGCACGTCAATTAGATCTTCTTTCACTCACAATAAAAGTGGCGTGCCACAGGGCAGTGTATTGGTTCCACTGTTATTTCTTTTATATATAAATGATTTACCGACTGCGACACCTCATCAGTCTATACTTTTTGCTGACGACAGTTCCATCGTCATACCCAAACTAAATAAAGAATCTACCGTAAGTGACTTCGAAATGACGTTAAATTCTTCTATAGCATCTACAATGTGTCCGGTTTCCGATGTCCGATACTTTAAGGGGTTAAAATACAATTAATTTTATCGACAAATCAGGGATCAATGATTTTTTTCGCCATCAATAAAAAAATGGCAGCACTTTAAAAAAAATTGTTGGCGAAGCATAGATGCTTGTATTAATTTAACAATATCTACCCAAGTAGAAGATTTTCAAAAACAAAATTGGTCTCAAATGTTAGTTAATAGTGTTGACAATAAATCTAGATTCAAAATATTATTTTTTAATTTTTCAGTATTAGTAAAAAACATTTTTGAAAAAATAAATTAGACAACAAATTGATGTTGTTTTTCAGATTCTTAGCTTTAAAAAAAACCATCGTGTTAACCAATTTTTTTTACTTGTTTTTATTATAATACAGAATATTTGCTATAAATGTTTAGGAGCTATGACAGTGTAAACATACTTACTTGAAAAGCGCGGATACACTAGCAAATGAAATAAAACAAAATAATTTATATCAATTGCATTTAATTTGGCAAAATAATTACAAAAACTGCTCAAAGTGACCTCCTTGTCTCTGCAGACATGCTGTTGCTCTTAGTGCAACGTGTTGCGTAGAGCGCTGGATCATTGCCTTGTCTTCTCACAATTCGTTTGCTGCTTGAATTATTTTTTCTGCTAACTCCTCTCGTGTATTTGGCACATTTACATACACTCTTCGTTTGAGTGTGCCCCACAAAAAAAAATCGAGAGGTGTTAAATCCGGCGACCGCGGTGGCCAAGCAATTGTTCCTCCGCGTCCAATCCACGACGAATAGTGTGCATTTAAATGATTCCGCACAAGAAGCGCGAAGTGTGCCGGAGCACCATCCAATTGCAGAATCATTCTGGCCCTGTAGGCCAATGGTAACTCCAATAAAGCATCCAAAAAATTCGTTTCCAGGAAATTTAGGAATCTTGGGCTATTCATTGTCTCCGGTAAAATGATTGGTCCAATTAGAATGTCATCAATCATTCCGGCCCAAACGTTGACAGAAAATTTATGTTGAAAAGAACTTGGGCAGATCGCATGTGAATTTTCTTGAAGCCACAGGTGTTCGTTACGGGAGTTCGTATACCCTGATCGCGTGAAAGTAGCTTCATCTGTCCACATAATTCTTTTTAAAAAGTTTGGATCATATCGCGTTTCGCTCAATATCCACGAACAAAATATTGCTCTTCTTACATAATCCGGTTCCAGTATTTCTTGCACCCTTCGAAAATAGTAAGGATGTAATCCTTCTCTTTTTAAAATTTTCCACACCGACCATTTTGATAGACTGAGACGATTAGCTATGCGTGTAATGCTCAGGCTAGGGTCTTGAGTAATCATTTGCAATATTTGATGTTCATCTTGGAGCGACATAACACGAGTACGTTCGTTACCGAGCCTTCTTATTCCATTTTCCGCAAGTCTCAAATGAATTCTCACGAAAGTGCGAGCATTCGGCGTACGTCTGTTAGGAAATCTGCGTGCATACTCTACAACAGCTCTATTTGCACTCCCGTTACACAATCCATACACGAAATGGATGTCAGCGATATGCTGGCTTGAGTACTCGTTCATTGTAATAAACAAAAAGTAACAGTTCAACAACAAAACAAAAACGTAACAAAGTCTAACAACAAACAATAATTATGTACAGTAAGTAGATTTACTTAAAACCAGGAATGTTATCACAACACGTTTAGTTATCTAATATCGGGGTAGAGGCACTTTGAACAGTTACATTCAAATTATCATAGCTCCTAAACTATCTAACTCAGAGTTAAGATTTAAATGTGCATTTATAGCAAATATCCTGTATTATAATAAAAACAAGTAAAAAAAATTGGTTAACACGATGGTTTTTTTTAAAGCTAAGAATCTGGAAAACAACATAAATTTGTTGTCTAATTTATTTTTTCAATAATGTTTTTTACTAATACTGAAAAATTAAAAAATAATATTTTGAATCTAGATTTATTGTCTACACTATTAACTAACATTTGAGACCAATTTTGTTTTTGAAAGTCTTCTACTTGGGTAGATATTGTTAAATTAATACAAGCATCTATGCTTCGCCAACAATTTTTTTTAAAGTGCTGCCATTTTTTATTGATGGCGAAAATAAAATCATTGATCCCTGATTTGTCGATAAAATTAAGTATCGGACATCGGAAACCGGACACCCTGTATAATGACCTGGCTAGAAACCAATAATCTGCGTGCGAATGTCTCAAAAACAAAATTCAATTCGTTTTCGAATTAGAATACACCAAATGAAAAATAAATATTTCATATAATAATGAATATTTGAAAGAGGTTTTGGAAATCAAATTTTAGGACTACATGTTGATCACCACTGCAACTGGAAGTTGCATGTAAAACATGTCTGCACCAAATTAAATAAATTTGTATATGCACTGCATAGGTTACAATGCGTTGCTGGGAAAGGAGCTGTGCTTACTTCATGTTACGGATACATCGAATCTGTGTTGAGGTATGGTCTGTTGGTATGGAGAAACTCGACTGACATAAACAAAGCATTTACCAGTCAAAAGAAATGTATATGAGCTCTATGTAATGTTGGGCCTCTGGAATCATGTAGACCTTTATTTAAAAATAATAATTTGCTGACGCTGACTGGACTGTATATATTAGAGGTGTAGGGTATATTTGTCAAAAAAAAAATCAGTATTTATTTCATAGCGCTCGCGACAATTCCATTATAGGTAAAAGGGACCCAACTAGATTGTTAATGCCTGCCTGCAGGACAGCTTTGTTTCATAAAAATTGTTACATAATGTGTATAAAAGTATTTAATAAGATACCTAAACCGATTAGAGAGTTACCAACTATGAGAATGAAAACTCACCTAAAAAAATGGCTCATCCAGCAATCTTTTTACTCAATTAAAGACTTCTTTGCACATAAGTAGGCGATACTTTGAGTTTGACACAATGTTTAAAATAATGTATGAATTATGGTATTTTTATAAAATTAAAAATTTTATTTATTTAATTAGTAAATTAGACATAAATATTGAAATAAATTAATGACAATTGTGTATGTAACATTTATAATTGACTTTATATAATTATTGACATAAGAATATGATTATTTGACAATGAACCATACTAATACCTACTAATACTTATACATCTTAGTAACATTTTTTTTCTGACACTGTTAATTAATTAATTATCAAATTGACTGAGTAATGTTAAAAAAATTTTGTGTTGTTAAAAATTCGATAAGTATTGTTGTATAAGTTATTTGACCATTAATATTTGCACACCACTGAGGTAGAATATGTAACGAATTATACTCGAACACAATTGTACAACCATATTCATGCAAATAAAAGAATATTATTAGTATATTATTATATATAAAAGAATATTATATTATTATTGTATTACTAATATAACTGCAGCATGGCTCTACCATGTACAATTGTCCACTGAAGAAATGAAATAATTTTTAGGTTTATGTGGAACCTACATATTAATTTACCTTGTTTGTTCTGATGTTGATATTCATAACTTTGTATTTTTTATAATTTGCTTTGGTATTGTTTCTTTTTTTTTAGTTTTTGCTTTCTCTTTTTATAACTTTTAATCCGAATCGTTTTTTTTAATATATTTCTAAGGGATAATTAGTTTGTTTTGTGTATGAAAATTGAATAATTTATTATAGTTAAACAAATCTAAGAAATACCTTTTGAAGTTTCACATTAATCATTCCGCAATAACTTTGCACAAGCATACTCACACGATTTAAAATAACAATCCGAAGAATTATGAAGTTATCTATATTTCATTACAACATGTATAGTTTTTATCACTTATTTAAATTTGAATTTTTCAAAGAAAGCAAAATATTAAAAAATAACCAGTATTAACTTTTTTTACTTGACGTCGTTTCAATGACATGTCGCTATGTATATTACCGTAGTGTTTGGATGATTAAAATTTATTGTTATGCGAATAATCGGCAAAAATATTCAAATAATCAGTAAAGTATTCAATTAATCAAATCATTAATGTTTTAATGTATTATTTGCTTGATTTAATTTTTATTTTCAAAATTCCTTAAATCACATGAATCCTGAATAAAACAAGTTTATTTTTTTTTTACTTTGTCAAAGTAAATTTTTGTAGGAACAAAACTCATATACAAGGCTGCGCTAAAATAACCACTACATAATTTCAATATCCCGCCATTTTGGTACCACTTACTGGACTCCACAGAATCAGTAATTAATTTTAGAGGCGATGTATACGCTTTTATAACAAAATGCCAGAAAATATACAAAATTTGACGTAAGTGTACACAAAGTTCAAAAACTTTATTAAACTAAGTTTGTATAAAAAGGGTTATTTTAATTTTGAGGAATTTATGGATGATATCAACCCCTGGGAAGGGTGATCGCTACCAAGCTATTTCTAATTGGTTTTGTGTTGTTAATTGTAACACGCATGATTGTAAGCTCTTTTTTTTTAAACTAGTCCCGTTGGGTTTCTTGCTGGTTCTTCTCAGGACAGAGGTTTTTTTTGCGAACCAGTGGTAAGATAAAAAAAGTGACTTTTATTAAGTATTATTCATAATCTATATTGAATAAAAAACTGTTTCGAGAGCTTACTGTGCGTAATTTTGTAATTTTGTGTTTGTATTCTTATTTTGTGACTCGGCTTTAACTTTTTGGACTGTTTCTTTTATAATAACTTTTTGTACGTGGTAGAGCCACATTACATCTATATTATAGTTGTAGCACGAATGGGTCGACTCAAACAGGGCAGGACCACGCTCTCACAAAATACTAGCGTAAAATAGCAGCGTAATGCTGATGTGTTTTATATGGTGAGTGTAGAGAACCAGAGACCTTTTTTACTGGAATCTTAGTCCTCAGGGGTGACAACGCATTTGCATTTTGATTCTTAATTGAGGATAAATGTGTATGTCTGTGGGCCATAGCATCCACTTACCATTAGGTGGACTGTGTGCTCGTTTGCAGTGGCGAAGTCTCCATAGAAGCCGAAAAGCCTGGCTTGCCTTATCAAACTGAATCAATCAATAATATCAACTAATAAAATAACTCATAAACTGTTTCAAACTATTTCAAATTTTCCGCGCACTCCACTGTTCGACACAGGTCGACCGATGACCTCGTATTGCCTTAGCGATACTGCTGCTGTCATAAAAAATGAGTTTTAATAGAGCGATTAGTTGTCTCTCTTACTCGCGTGGGCTTTTACGGGGCTTTCGAGAAGACGATCGCTCTCTTTCTAACCTATGGCAAATATTCTATATTGAGATATAACTACAATTGTATATATAGCAATTAGTGTAGAGATTTACGGTTACGGTTTACGTGGTAGAGCCATGCTGCGAGCATGAGTTATATTAGTAGTATAGTTATAGAACGAATGGGTCGGTTCGACCGGGGAGGAACCACGCTCTCACAAAACACCAGCGTCAAATAGTAGCTTAATGCTGTTGTGTTTCGTATGGTGAGTGTAGAGAACTGGAGACCCTTTTTACTGGAAACGAGGCATTCCATCTTAGTCGCATCTGCATCTTGATTCGTAATTGAGGACAGATGTAGATGTCTATGGGCCACAGCAACCACTTACCATCAGATGGACTGTGTGCTCGTTTGTCACCTTATCCTATAAAAAAGGATTTAAAGCCAGGCTTTAGGAATGAAGTTGTCAAAAGCGGAGGCTCGCGGGCAATAGTTTGCAAGATCAGTTCACATTTCAATGTTTATTTACTCTGTGTGTTTAGCTTAAGTGATGTAATATTGCGAGTTGAAAATTTATGCTTTTTTAAAGGTTTTTAGTCAAAATGGAGGATAATAGTATTTCTTGTGATGAATTGAAGTTTGTTAAAGTGCTAATCGGAGAGGAAAAGGAAAATCTTTAAACTTTGTTGAGATAATACACAAGGTCAAGAGTGTATTTTAGACTTATCAATTATCGCAATTAAAAAAAAAACAGTTATTGGTACAATTAAAACGATCACCAACATTTTACGTGGACATAATTAAATCTTTCCTTAAGAAAGAGAGACAATTCCTTTCCTTTTAGTACATAGTTTGTACTTTGTTCATGTTTTACTTTTGTTCATGTATTGTATGTAAATAACTTTTTCTTTCACTCAAACAAACCCAAACGGCTTTCATCAAAGCCACCGAAGCTATACCATTGTTGATATGTAATACAATATATCTAGCAGTAGTATGCCTTCTGTGTGCTTTGTTAAACACATCCTTGACAGCACTGAATATGAAACTGAAGAGTGGCGACAGATCAAGATTTGTGTATTTTTTAAAAACTGCTAAAAACAACAATCTATATTTTTATCAATTTATATCTTGGGCTTGCCCTAGTTTGGAGCTCTAACTTCGCCACTGCTCGTTTGTCACCCAATGCTATAAAAAAAATTTGTTAAAGCATATACCCATGTCACAAAGGACGATTGGGCAAAAGTGGTAGAAAAAACAAAAAATGATTATGGATGACATTGAAAGAGACATTAATTTTGACTACATTATTGAAAAATCAAATAATAATTAATATGAACAATGACATCCCTACTAGTTATATAATAATAATAATAATAATATTCCACAACTATCACACAACGCCATCTAGTCCCAAGCTAAGCAGAGCTTGTGTTATGGGTACTAGACAACTGATAAACATACTTATATATTTCTAAATACATAAATATTATAGATAAATTACACCCAGACACAGAACAAATGACCGTGCTCATCACACAAACATTTGTCCTGGGTGGGAATCGAACCCACGACCTCCGGCATAGCAGTCAGGGTCACTAACCACTAGACCAACAGGCCAGTCAAAAAAGTTGTACCAAAAGTGATTGAATAAATTTATTTTTAATCTAGTTTCAATCTTACATTTATATAACTGTGCCTCTAGAAATAAGCAGTAACAACAAATACAAAGAAACTGATAAATCTGGTGTTGTAAATTACCCGTTTTTAATTTATTCTGGTATTATTCAAACCAAACTGTAAATGTTTACCAACTATAAATAATCGATATTGATTTTTTTAAAAATCGAATATTGTATGTTACCATTTTTTGGTTGGCATGCTTGGTGCAATAAGTCTGACAGCTGTCAAAATTTCTTAGATTTGGTTGACTATAGTGCTTCTTTTATAGACATTGATATATCACTTACTTATTAATTTAAATTTTTAGATAGTCACATTGCTTAGTGTTTTAATGTGTTAACTAAGCTGTAAAGAGAACTATAATATACACTGTACTTACTTTACTTTACCCCTTGATGTTCTTATAATAAACATTTTGTTTCTGTAAACAGTCAACTGATGGGATGATGCATAGTATTAAGTTTTTTTTGTAGCTTAACTAAATATTTTTAAATATTTTGTTGTATTGTTTTATATTATATTTATATATTCATATATAATTATTTTAAATTACGATAATTATGTTAGATAATGATTCATTTCACTCTGCATGTGACTCAGATTCGTTTTCCTCTTGTAGTGATCTCACAGGGGATGACATGAAGTCCCTTCTTGAGCAATTAAATAGTGTTTTGTTAACTTGTAACAAATTACTTGTACCAAAGTAACTTGTATAAATTAAAATTTAACGTTTCTCATATAAATGCACAGAGCATTCCTAGCTATTTTTTCAGATTTTGAAGTATCTTTTTCACAAGATTGTATCCATGCTAT
Source organism: Parnassius smintheus behrii (assembly GCA_036936625.1). Classification (NCBI taxonomy): domain Eukaryota; kingdom Metazoa; phylum Arthropoda; class Insecta; order Lepidoptera; family Papilionidae; genus Parnassius; species Parnassius smintheus. The sequence continues at coordinate 45,597,921 of JAUPFT010000015.1, forward strand.
TTTAATATTTAATCTATAATCGCTTGTTGACTTTTCAAATGCTTTATCACAGTCAACCACAATATCCTTCTATCCATTTTTTCTCACCTCAGATTCTCACCCCCAGCCTTGGAGTGGTTCTCATCCTATCTTCGTGGTCGTTATCGATTGGTTAGATCAGGGGAGCAGTTTTCTGCTTGGGCTGACGTTGAAGCTGGCGTGTCGGAATGCGGTATATTATCTAAAATATTGTTTTTGCTGTTTATAAACTCAATATCAAATGATTTCAGTTGCTCGTACCATCTGTATGCCGATGGCCTTCAACTATATGCACAATCCACCATCGATGATATAAATAATGAAATCACTAAATATAAACTTAGATGCCATCCGTATCTGGTCACATAGATTTGGTGTTTCAGTAAGCCCATTAAAATGTAAAGCAATGGTTGTGGGTAGCTCCAGAATGTTGAGTATGATTGACTATGGAAACCTCGAACCAGTTCTATATAATGGAATTACAATTCCATTTTCTCAATCCATAGTCAATTTAGGCTTACACATTGATCACTGTATGAACTGGGCAGCACAGATTTCGGAAATTAATCGTAACATTGTTGCCACCCTGTTCCCTCTATCATATGAAAAATTTCTTACCCATCAAAACCAAGCTTTTGCTTGTTAATTCCCTTATTCTTCCTATTATAGACTATGCAGATGTGTGCTATCCAGACCTCTTGCAAAATCTTCTTAACAAGTTGGAGTGCCTTCTCAACAACTGTATAAGATCTATCTTCAACTTACGAAAATACAACCACATCACTCCTTTTTATTCTGAACTTAAATGGCTTTCTATTCATCAGAGGTGTTGCTCCAGAATCTTACTAACTCTTTTCTCTATATTAAATGATCTGACGTCTCCTTCTTATCTTAAAGATAACTTCCACTTTCAGTGTTCAACCCTCGACCGTGAACCTCGTTTCTCTAACGTCCTTAAGATTGATTTACCTCAGCATAGTACTGTTTTCTTTAAAGTTCAGGCAATACTTCTCTGGAACGCCTTGCCCGTTAATATAAGAAAAGCATTGAATAAGTACACATTTAAAAAACTAGTCCGGCAACACTATCTTGAGGAAAACTCCTTTTGACCATTCTATTTCTATTCCAATATTTATTTGTATTTATGTTTATATACCTATATTCATAATTTATTTATTATTTTATTTTCTATATTATGTATATTAGTATGTATGCATGTATATTTATTTACAATATATGCCTATTCATTTTAATATTTTTAGCACCTACAAACTATTACATTTCAAATTCTCCCAGGGTTGACTGGTAGAGAATGCCATAAGGCATTAAGTCCACCCATTGCAAACCCTAGATTAAGGTGTAAAACAATAAAGATTAAATAAATAAATAAATAATTCATATACAATAGCAACTATTTTGTGATTCGTATTAGGCTCACTTATAGATATAATAATGAAGCTAAGCATAAACAATTTGTCATCAAGTAAAAGTATATTTAAACATCTTCATTGAGGTCTTTTTAATTTTCTGATTTTCAGACTATGAGTGCCCCTGGGCCACTGCATCTCTAAAATGACTAGCATACATATTACTTATTTAAAGATATTAAAATATGTAAGTTAAGATCTGCATAATAAAACAAGATTATGTGTCTCTTATCTTGTTTTTTACTACGTAGATATTGGTGCAGTTATTCAAGCACAACAAATTACACTCCTCAAACTTCGACATAACAAACAGATACTATTTTTTAAATTTGTTTGTTTTGGTGTTGATATAAACATAAATGGTACAGACAAAAAATTCAGAAATGAAACTAAATCAGTAGCATTATATGACATCATGCTTGTGCAATATTATGCACAGCAACATATTATATTAGATAGAGTCCCGAAAAACATGATCCACTGAAAGGTGAGTATGTCTAAGGTTTCATTTGAGACAGCTTTCTTAAGCACAATTATTAGTGCATAACACATTCTACATTAGTGGTGTGGACATGTTGGACATACACACCCACACACTTTTATTGCTGACATTCATTCAAGTATCCAATTACTTATTACATTATATTATTAATTGTAATGGAAATTTCTTAAATTAAACATATTTAAATGAAGTAAACCAAATAATTAGGAGACCCAAATAAAAACAAAATATTAAGTTTAGTCTTAATGGGTTGTGATTTAGCACCAATATGCCTAAATTAGGTGGTTCAATCTCAATTCAACTCTCTACCATCACTCTTGATCTTGCAAAGTCCAAATTGGCTCCTAATTATTCAGACCAAAGAGAAGATTGATTTCCTTAAAATCATGAATAATTTGCAAGCCAAACAGTAAATTGTGTATTTCATGCTAACATTATAAATTTAATAAGGATCATTATGAAACATGTGTGTTTGGAGCATTGTATAATAATTGTTTAAACTTTAAAACTTTTGGTGAGATAATCTATAAAATGATAGTGGAATGGCTTTAGACTTTTATCAATTTTTGTGTACACAGTCATAGATAAGATAAAGAAGCACAGAAAATTTCTTAAAATTTCTGTTTGGGAGTAATTTTGGACGTATTCAGTCTCATGTTATTTCATCGCACAACATCTTGAATTTTTCTCTCAAGGTCTTACTTATTAAGTTTTTGCGTTGAGTAAGATTGTTGCGTTGCCGCACCCAACCACGGACCAAACTTACCTATAGTACTTATCTCCATTTTCTTAAAAGTGGTATCTCTTTACAACTATGTCTGTTTTCAATCAAGTTTTTACGATGATACAAACTTTCTGAAACATGACAACACAAACACAAAACACTTGATAACTTTTTTCAAACTTTGTCTTAACTTTTTTAAAGCACTAAAACTAGTGAAAACTATAATAACCGATGGTTACCTTATTTTTTAACACTTTCACCTTTAGTAAACTTAGCTAACGAAAAAAATAAACGTAAAAAATTAAGCCCTAACCCGGCCGACACCGAAAACGAAACCACAGACTAAAGCGAACTAGAGAGCAGCGCATGGAGTCAGGGTTGCCGTTCTACAAATTTTAAAGTCCCTAGACTAACAGAAAAAATCCGCCAGTAACAGGATTTTGCCTTTTCTTAAAATCCGCTAGATGTCCCTAGGTATATTTTCGTGGTACCATTGCGTTAACTGAAAAATCTTGCCTAATGGTCAATGAATACCGAAAATCTAAATCTATAAATTCAGTAAAACCTTAAAGGGAGCGGACTCTATTTCAAATAAATCAGTTATTTATAGTGTAGGTTATTGATATGACAACCAAAACAAAAATTATTCATGTACAAAATAAAAAAAATATTGTAAAAAAAATAAATCTTAAATCTTTAAACTACGTTTAAAAATAAAACAATTAGCTTAGTACGTTCTTGTACCTAAATTTCAAAAATAGTGAAGTATGGATCCAAATCTTCAAAAAGAACTTCAGCAGAAGTTGAAGCTTCGCCAATGTCTCCAGTTCACATCTTTGGTTTGCCTTTATCGACTTGGTTGCCAACATCTTTGGGAATATCATTCGTTGCGCAATTATTTTTTAATCCTTAACTGATTTCTAATCAGAAGAATGGAATTTAAAGTTTTTTCTGATAGCTTGCTTCGCAGTTTGCTTTTAACTACATTCATAGCACCAAATACGCATTCAAATTCTGCATTTGAGTGCGGTAGTCATAATATTACTATTGCAAAATTACATAAATCTTCGAATATGTTTACTCTTGCTGCATTTTTGTATGTCGAAACCTTAGACCGTGGTCTAAGGTCGAAACAGATGAAATTGAATGAACGACATTGAATTGTTAGTTTATCTTCGGGAACTCTCGTGAAATTATATATAATATATACAGTGTTACCAACGGTAGATTACAAAATTGGACATATGATAAATGACTTATTTGAAATGAATTACTTTATAAAAAAGTCACCATCTCAAAAGTTCAAATGTCGCTAGAAGTCGCTAAATAATTATTTCTCGCTAAAGCGATTTATTTATCCGCTAAACATTGTTAAAATCCGCTAGATCTAGCGAGAAAGTCGCTAAAACGGCAACACTGCATGGAGTTTAGGAGTAGCGACTTCTAGCGACCTATACTAGAATTATTTTGTCCGTTCAGTTTGGGTGATAAATTATCGATTATATTTCGCTCTCTCTCCCACTCACGGGCCTTAAGAGCGAGAATAGTGATGCGCATTATTGTTGTGAATAAGCGTTATCGATAGTGTATTTAGTTTTGTCATTATGTGGGTTAGTGATAAAAATGAACAAAAATAGATTATAGCGATCCTATCAAAGCGAAGCGAAACTTTAGTGACTTCACATGGTATATTATACTAGTAACAAAATATATTACATATTCGAATTAACTCGAGTTGCGCTCAACTCGATTTTGGGCTGACGGTAATCGAATGAAACCTGCGAGCAAGAGAGAACAGAATTCGTTCTTACACACACACACACACACACACACACACACACACACACACACACACACACACACACACACACACACACACACACACACACACACACACACACACACACACACACACACACACACACACACACACACACACACACACACACACACACACACACACACACACACACACACACACACACACACACACACACACACACACACACACACACACACACACACACACACACACACACACACACACACACACACACACACACACACACACACACACACACACACACACACACACACACACACACACACACACACACACACACACACACACACACACACACACACACACACACACACACACACACACACACACACACACACACACACACACACACACACACACACACACACACACACACACACACACACACACACACACACACACACACACACACACACACACACACACACACACACACACACACACACACACACACACACACACACACACACACACACACACACACGTGTGTGTGTATATATATATACTACAGAATAAATAATAGTATAATTCTGTCGCCTTGAGAGTCAAGTGTCAAGCAATTGGTTCAAGAAATTGTAGAATAAAGTAGATGACGCATTAAAATGGATTATATTTAAGTGAAGCTCTACTCGACTAAGATTAAGGACTACATTCATTTGATATAAAATTTAACAAGTGTCTTAATACTTATCATGAATGAAAATTTCTTTTAGTGTTAATATTATTTTTATTTTAACTGTTTGGAAATGATAATTTGTATCTTAGTGCAATATTCTTAGAGTATTTATTACAGTGTTAAATACTCTAATGGCCCGGTTACACGCTGCGTCTTGCCTGTGAGGATGCATGCACAAAGCAGTTTGCACTTTGCACAGCATTGCACAGGCAAGCGCGTGCGTGTGAACGGCAAGACGGTAGCTCGCGCAGGCGACTTGCGTAATCGTTGACGTGCAGAATATTGCACTGCGCGGGCTTAGTTTGCACGGTTATGCCTGCGAGCTTACTATAGCTACACTTTGTGGATTTAATACTTAGAGTCTATACATAATATTAATAATAATAATGATAAATAAAATGGATGTCGGGGCGGTGGTCGTGGAACCAAGGAACCACTCCTCATTGACGCGGTCATAGGCAAAGTGGTGAAACGCAACCGTCGGAACTTCTCTGCCGCCTGGATAGACTACAGAAAGGCGTTCGACTCGGTGCCCCATACATGGCTAAAGAGGGTTCGAGCTGTACAAGATTGACTGTACTGTTAGAGACTTCCTCGAGCAGTGTATGGGGCAGTGGAGTACGATTCTATGTCATCTGGGCGAGCGGATGATGGCTGCGGAGAACCACATAAGGATAAGAAGGGGTATCTTCCAGGGCGATTGTCTGAGTCCAATCTGGTTCTGCCTCTCTCTGAACCCTCTCAGTACCTTACTGGAGGGCTCCGGTAGGACAAAAGTGACCCACCTTTTCTATATGGATGACCTCAAGTTATTCGCCTCCAGTCGCTCCCATCTTATGGAACTGCTAAACATCACTTGTGAATTTAGCAGTTCCATTGGAATGGAACTGGGGACGGATAAGTGTGCGGTCCTCCATGTTGAAAGGGGAAGGGTTGCTAACTCTGAGGGCATAGACTTGTCTATGCCCGTCAACTTAAGGACCCTTTCCGAGGCTGAAACATACCGATACCTGGGTATGTCACAGAACATCGGTATCGATGAGGCTGGTATGAAACAGTCAGTTTGCGACACGTTTTATGCACGCTTGACCAAAGTGCTTAACAGCCTTTTGTCCGGTGTGAATAAGTCACACGCATATAACTGCTGGGTCATGCCTGTCCTCATGTATAGCTTTGACATACTTAGGTGGACTCAGACTGAGCTTAACGCCCTGGATAGAAAAGTCCGCACTACCATGACGTCCCATAGGATGCATCATCCGAGATCGTCGGTAATGAGGCTGTACTTGCCGCGAAAGCATGGTGGGCGTGGCTTTCTGAGCGCGCTCACCATGCATAATCGTGAAGTGTGCAATCTCCGTCAATACTTCTTGGCGAGATCGGATGATCCATTCTATAATGACGTCATTTCTAGTGATAAAGGGCTTACCCCCCTATCCTTAGCCAACGAGCAATGGCAGGACCCAGCAGTGCTTAGCATTTCCGACCGGGAGACCGTATGGAAGGAGAAGGAGCTCCACGGTAGGTACTACAAGGCTCTACATGAGCCCTTCGTAGATACAGTCGCCTCCCTCAACTGGCTACGTTTCGGTGACCTCTTCGGGGATACCGAGGGTTTTGTCTGTGCAATACAGGATCAGGTTATTAAGACCAACAACTATCGGAGATACATCCTAAAGGATGGCACCGTCGACGTCTGTCGAGCTTGTCGCCATCCCGGGGAGTCACTTTGGCATGTCATCTGCGGTTGTTCGGCGCTTTCTAACTCTGAGTACTTGCACGGGCACAACCTAGTAGCCAGAATTCTACACCAGGAGCTCGCTCTGAAATACGGTCTCGTGGACCGGAAAGTGCCGTATTACAAGTACTTGCCAGAAGCCATGCTCAAAAATGACCGCGCTAGGCTCTACTGGGACCGGGCCATCATCACGGACAGGACTATTCTTGCGAATAAGCCTGATATTATGCTGATGGACCGGGCACAGTCAAGGATATTTTTAGTCGACATTACCATTCCGTATGACGAGAACCTCGTGAAAGCCGAAACCGATAAGCGAACAAAATATCTGGACCTGACCGGACTGACATGTGGGGTGGTCGGCCGACCGAAATTATTCCTGTAGTCGTCTCTGCGAATGGGCTAATCCCAGTCAGCCTCTCGGGTCATCTGAGGCGACTGGGACTCCGTGACGGACCGCTCCGGGCTCGAATGCAGAAGGCAGTGGTCCTCGATACCGCCCTCATCGTCCGTCGGTTTCTTTCCCTTTCCTGCTAACCCTCGGCCGTTTGGTCTCCTCTGCCGAGGGCTTCCATCCGGTTGGATCCTTATTTATTTGTGTATTTTTTGTATTTATTTTATTTTATTGATATTTATGTATATTTATCCTTTCATTTTAATTTATAATTATATATTTATAGAAACCAACCAGATGAGAAAACTATACAGATAAAATAAATAATAATAATAAATCTACTAATAATAAATCTACTAATTTCATTGCATATTTCCAATTTTTTTGGATCAAATATTTAAATCTAGACACCGGTGTATACATTATGTCTATTTCCATTGAATTTGGTATATCGTTGTATAATGACACATCATTCTGATAAGTGGGGAGTTGCGAACCAAATTACACTTACATATATATATATATATATATATATATATATATATATATATATATATATATATATATATACAATAATATAAGGCTCCGTTTAAAAAAAACCCTCTTCTGGCTACATCATGACGTGACGAGCTCTCAAAACACTGAGGTTTACACAGTCCAGTTTGCACGAGCTTACCTGCACGAGCCGTTGTACAGTCATGACTGCACAGGCCTGGACCGTGCAGGCAAGACGGAGCGTGTTGCCGGGCCAAGACAATATTGGTAAATGAAATAATGGTTGTTCTTATTGTTTGTATATTCGAAGCGAGTCTTGTATTTTTTTTAAATGTTTTATTTACTCTTAGTTCATGTAAAAAAGGTACTGTAGTAGGTTATTAGGGAAATTAAGTTATTGTTATTTACCTAGTGCTGTGTTTACTTAAAGTGTAAGAGATATTTTTTAATAATACTGATTCGTCCTACTTTCTACCTTTTTCTAGGAAATATGATTTGGTGTTGTTTAACTTTTAATATGACGAAATAATGTTTTATATAATATACATAATGTGTAATATGATTCATATATCGAATACACTAATGTTATTTTATATACAAAATTAAAAAATGTCAACTTCAACCTGTTGTATTTAATGGTATCCTTATCCCATATAATGAAGTAGTAAAAAAATTAGGTATCCTTTTGGATTCCAGGCTTTCTTGGACTCCCCAAATTAATGTAGTAGCCGAAAAATGTTTGCAGCATATGCTTTACTCCGGAGGCTTAACTACTTTTTACCCCTTTTCACCAAAATTACACTTTCAAAATCTTTACTACTCCCTATCCTCGACTATGCTGACATTTGTTACCTTGATATCACCGAGGAGTAACACAAACTTGAGCAACCTCTGTATCCGGTTCATATTTGGGCTTCGTAAATATGAATATGTCTCGGAATACCGCACTAAACTTAAGTGACTCCCAATTCGCCTTCGTCGGAATACTCATATACTTTCTGCGATCTACTGGGTCTTATTTAATGTATCAAGTTCTCCCTATCTAAAAGAACGTTTTGAATTTCTTAGCTCTTGTCACGAATTTTCCTTGCGGTCCAAAGAAAATCTTTCGCTCCAATGTCCTGTACACTCCTCGACAATTTATGATAAATGTTTTGCTGTTCTGTAAGACTCTGGAACTCCTTACCCTAGTCAATTAAAAGTGCTCAATCATTAAATGTGTTCAAGAAACAGATTAAGGTGTAGCAGCCAGGCTAATCAGCAATAAATAATATATACCCTGCTGCTACCATTACACAGAAGGCGAAGAAAACATTTATTTCCTAACTATCCCCGGCTACTGAGATACTGCGGGCTGCTTATTGATGCGAGATAATTTGACGTATATATTTAACGTTGTAATAAAGAAACAAGAAACAGCCGCAAATATCATTTAGCGCCACATCGTCTTCAACGCCGCAGCTCGCTTCTTCTTGCTGTTCCGAAGCTGTGTCCTACGCCGCCGCCGCTCACCGACTTTTATAGCCCAGTCCAGCGACGATATATAAAAATTGTTACTATTGGTTAACTAACGACGTAGCCGGACTTATAAATATAGGCTGGGTCGACGTAAAATTCATTCTATATTCCATATTCCGTATTCCATATTCAATACTTGATACACCAGTCGTTTGCACATAAATAGTAGTTTCATTTCTTCGCCACTAGACCACTCGGAGTCTGTTAATAGTGGACCGCTTATCCCCACTACTACAAAGGAACACTATTTGTCTCTTTAACTCCTCTCTCTTCCTTCTCTTATTATGTTGTTATTTTAGTATATAAGTTTGTATTTTTTTTTTCTAATTTTGTGCACCCTACCCATTAATCCTATTTTTATTTTAATTAATTTCCTCTTCTAGGTTGTCTGGAAGAGATTTCTATGTAGCATTAAGACCTCCTTTTGTTTTTCCCACATTTTTTGGTCACTATTTGTTATATTTATGTTTCGTTGGTGTACAATAAAGAGTATTGTATTGTATCATCGTCATTATCAACAAAAACCTTTCATAAGTGCACTGCTCAGCTTGGACATCTCCCAAGAAATGTCACAAAGCACGGTCATGTGCCACCGGCATCCATCGACTTCTTCAATATCTTACCAGTTCTTTAATCCATCTAGTGGAGGGTCGCCCTATACTTTGCCTACCAGTACGACGCTGCCACTCGTGAACTTTTTTCCCCATCGGTTGTCGGTTCCTCGAGCTATATGATTGGCCCATTGCCACTTCAGCTTACTAATCCGTTGGGCTATGTCGGTCACTCAGGTTATACTGCGGATACCCTCATTCCTAAGTTTATCACGCAGTAAAACCCCTCTCCATAGCTCGCTGAACGACCTTGAGCTTCCTTATACTATGTGAAGGACCACGTCTCAGATACATATTTATGTCATCACTGGCAATACGCATAAGTTGTATAATCTTGTTTTTAAATTTTAAGGTATATCTGACGAGAAGATATGTCGTAATCTCCCGAATGCTGCCCAGCAGAAGTGAAGCTGTCTGTTGACCTATCGCTCGAAGTTGGAGTAGCCTAATTGGAATATTTGTCCTATATGAACATACTCTTCGACAACTCCGAGTTTACTGCTCCCAACTACTACTGGCTTAGGTGTAACACTGACGTTACACATGACCAATCTGAGCCCAATAAGAATGGCTTTCTAGCATCTTAAATACGGTAAGGCCATGGTTCGGATGAAATTACAGCAGAGCTTTTAAAAGCGGGTAGAAAACTGGCTGTTAAAGTCCTTCAGAAACTTTTGAATTTCTTTCACTTTGGATTGGTGACACTAGATCAGAGGTGTGAAATAGAAGTACGATGTTTTTGTTCTTCCAGAAAGGCAGACAAACTTTTATTGAAAAACTACAGAGCGATTTTCCTTCTAAGTTTGTTTTTCAGAGTCATTACGAATCGTCTAGTCCGCAGACACAACGAACTGCTATTCGAACAAACCGGTTTCGGAATAGGCTTTTAATAAAGACGACATAACCTCTATGTCACAACCGTAATAATCGATTTTCCAAAAATCTAATTTCTCGATTTTATGTTCCTTATGTTACATCCTTATCTACAACACAAGTCATCGCTAAATATTATTTTAGTAAAAAAAATATATTACGTAATAAAGAAAAAAAAAACATTTATTTCTCTTTTTGATAAATCAACAAATTCTTATTATTGTTGCGCACCATAATTAATGCACGGTATATGGCGGATGATTATTAGCGCCATCTAGTATCAAGCAGCAGAAATAGGATCGTCAAGATCTTTCTAGAACTTTCCAACTAGCACCATCTAGTGTCGTTCATCTAGTTAAGTGAACTAAATAATTAGGTGTGATTAATTATTAGTGTGTTTTAAGTTTTAATTTGTGTTCCGCAATTATTGTCAATTTTGGTAATTCATTCGGCAGTTTTCATTGTCACGAACCCTAAGCTCGTAACATTATCATTAAATATCCTTAAGCGACAGTAGCCTCACGGTAGAGTGTGGATCGAAAACTTAAAAGTTCGCCGTTCGAATATTGTTGTGAACTCGAACATTTCAAATTTTTACGATATCCTCGAATGGGGAATGTTAGTAATGTGGAAAGAATTATTTATCTTTTTCATTAAATATTTAAATATACACACTTAGCTATTACTGAATATACTACCATGATTGAAAAAATTATATTGCATGGTGAAATTTTTTTCATGTCATGGAATATAGATTATGAAATTAATATGTTCAGATGCGACATTTCTGTGGGTTTAGGACGAATATGTTATAATAGATATTTTTTTGTAGAAACATATGTAAGTTATTATAATTAGGCTAAATTTTTCATGTTTAAATGTGCTTATTATTCTTTCATTTTATTTTTAGGTTTCCACTTCAAAGTCAAAGTGGAATAAATTCGACCATTTTTAACTCTCGTGTGCCCAGCATTTATGAACGACTCTTATTCTCATTTCAATCAATATATTTGAAATATAAATGTTATGTTAATAAGTTTTGTTGAACATACATTCAGTATGTTTTTTTATAATTGACATAGATGCCTTTTAAAATATTCGGATAAAAATATCTAATTGTGATATAATATTATGTAACATTATATTAAATAAGCAAATAAAATATACAAAATAAATGACAAAATTTAAATATTAAATAATAATTATGTAATTGTGATATAATATTATGTAACATTATATTAAATAAGCAAATAAAATATACAAAATAAATGACAAAATTTAAATATTATTCTCGATATAATTAACCTATCTAACAATACAATCTACTATTACCTACGGATCATTCTACCTATGTTTATTCTATGATAAAAAAGCCAACCACGCGAACACAGAATAGCGCACATTTTTTGTTTGAGATAACTGTTCTAGTACGTAATACATATTACTTCAATGGCTTCAATATATTTATTGCAATATGTATGCGTTTGCGTTTTCTGGTTTTCTACAACCAAATAAACGTGTTATTAAATATATTACACAATTTACTCTAATGCACTCTTCGATTTAATAGGTTATAAACATACAAACAAACATGATATATTTGCATTAAATTTCCATATAGTTCACAGCGGTCGTTTTTTTTTTGTACGAGCTGTTATGCGGTTCAATCAAGACCAGTATCACTGCGACCAGTATTTTTTTAGCGTGGGATAATCCTCATGGATTCCTGCCGCTTTGCGGGCAATGAAAAGGTTATGTCGGTCCCCTACTGGCTAAAACCACATGATGGTTGCCATCAGCGAAGTTACATCACTAGGTATTTGGGACCCCGGCGCGAGTGCCCGCGACCCCAGAGGTCCTGATTCTGGTTGAAGAATACCATCATCAAGTGGAGAGCCGTGACGAAAGCCTGGCGACGTCGGCTTCGAGTGGGATCAGTCCTTTCCCAATCCCGCACAGCAGCCTCCTTCTGGTCCAGTTACGTACGTCGCCGCTTTGGCTATAATTATTACAGATAATATACTGCTAAGTCCTGTATAGTTGCTTCATCATCATCATCATCATTACAGCCCTTCACAAGTCCACTGCTGAACATAGGCCTCCCCCAATTAACGCCACAAAGCACGGTCCTGAGCCACCTGCATCCATCGACTTCCTGCATTTCTTACCAGGCCGTCACTCCATCTAGTGGGGGGTCGCCCTACACTACGCCTACCGGTACGAGGCTGCCACTCGAGAACCTTTCTTCCCCGTCGGTTATCGGTTCTTCGGCCGTCCCATTGCCACTTCAGCTTACTAATCCGTTGGGCCATGTCGGTCACTCTGGTTTTACTGCGGATATCCTCATTTCTGAGTCACGCAGAGAAACTCCGAGCATAGCCCTCTCCATAGCTCGCTGAGCGACCTTGAGCGTCCTCATACGGCCAGCAGTGAAGGACCACGTCCCTGATCCATAAGTCATCACTGGCAACACGCACTGGTTGTACACTTTAGTTTTCAGAGATTGAGGTATACCTGACGAGAAGATGTGTCGTAATTTCCCGAACGCTGCCCAGCCGAGTTGAATCCGTCGATTGACCTCTCGGTCGAAGTTGGACTTACCTATTCGGACTATTTGTCCCAGGTAAACGTACTCGTCAACAACTTCGAGCATAGTGCTCCCAACAACTACCGGCACAGGTGTGACATGGACATTGAACATGATCTTTGTTTTGTCCATGTTTATCTTAAGACCTATCCGTTGGGAGACACCATTGAGGTCATTGAGCATAGTGCTAAGGTCCTCCAGCGATTCTGCCATGAGGACTATATCGTCGGCAAATCGAAGGTGAGTGATGTACTCGCCATTGATGTTAATACCGTATCCTTTCCAGTCCAGTAGCTTGAAAACGTCTTCCAACGCAGCGGTGAAGAGTTTCGGGGATATAACGTCACCCTGTCTTACATCTCTCTGCAGTTGGATAGGTTTCGAACTCTGGTTCTGTACTCGGATAGCCATCGTAGCCCTACTGTACAAACACTTCAGCACTTCGATATACCGACAGTCAACTTGGCACCGCTGAAGGGACTGTAGCACCGCCCAAATTTCGACGGAATCAAAGGCTTTCTCATAGTCCACATACGCCAGGCGAAGTGGCAGATTGTACTCTTCGGTCTTCTGTACAATCTGCTGCAGGGTATGTATGTGGTCTATGGTACTGAAGCCTTTTCGGAAACCGGCTTGTTCGGGAGGCTGGAAGTCGTCGAGTCTGCGTGCGAGACGATTCGTAATGACTCTCGAAAACAGCACGTAGACGTGGCTCAGAAGGGAAATCGGTCTGTAGTTCTTCAAGAGAGCGTTGTCGCCTTTCTTAAAGAACAAGACTACCGCACTTCTGCTCCACGCCTCTGGAGTAGTGCCACCATGGAGGACGGAATTGAATGTCTTCTGAAGGACTTCAAGTACCGGTGTTCCACCCGCTTCTAAATGCTCCGCTGTAATTCCATCCTCGCCTGGGGCCCTGCCGTTTTTAAGGTGCTGGAGAGCCATTCTAATCTCGCTCAGACTGACGTCCGGGATATCATCGGAATATAGTTGCTTAGCTGTGACCATTTTCACTTCTGGACTACGTGCGTAATTTTACAGGTGTGTGTTAATTTTGCGCACCATGGATCCGCAATCAGTTGGGATTGCAAAGGTGTTTCAGGAACGGAATCGGCATATACTTCAGTTGCCCAGTCCCAAGATATAGCTACGTCCTTTTTTAAACAGCTATATCAAATCGGGGCTCTTGCCAAAATACGCTGTTGTTGTTATGGAGTATTCGACCCCTAATCGTGCGAGTTTATCAGCTTGTTCATTGCCTATACTACAATACTCGCATGACACGGTGTTGCCCGGTGAATACGGTCGTACCTACGTAGCGGGCTAAATATGTATTGGTACTTTTTAAATAAAACCAACAGATATCTTGATTAGGTATATGTATTACTTTCTTCCAATATCGTTCACTTTTTTATGAAGCACACAAAATGCCTTATGCAATAATATACCCCGAACCATATCGTGATAATAAAATTAAAAGCTTTAGGTATATTTATTGATCTGATTACATACGAATCGTGAACATTCCGCCCACCAAGGACTTTATCAAAGATATGTCCTTCAATTTTAAAGTAAAGTAACAATAACAAAAGAAAAACATAAAACCATTATTATTCTAAATACACAAAAATCAGGCGAGATGAGAAATATAATCCTCTTAATATAACTAAAGTAACATACTACTATAGTACCATAAGGTTAATACAATTTTAAATAAAAACAAAAAATAAATAACGCAAAAAATTTTCAATTTGTTACAAACAGAAACTACAATTACAATTTCATACATTTACGTTTACTTATTAATCTGATATAGGTAGTATACATAAACGGGATGTTGGCCGTTTAATTACTCACGTTTCTAATGTGACCACTCGAGTGATATTATCGGGGCCGGGATGTTTTTGTAATATTCGACCTAGCAACCAGTGAGCAGGAGGTAAATCATCTTCCTTTATTAATACGACATTCCGATTTGGGGCTCAGGATGCTGCAAAGTCCATTTATGACGGTGTAAATAAGACGTAAGATATTCCTGGGACCACCTACGCCAAAAATGCTGCAACATTCTTTGTACTAGATGCCACCTATTCAAGAGACTAATGTTCACATTTTCATAGTTTTTCCCTAATTCATACTGAGTTTGAATTACCCCTAAATTCAAACAAATTTGCACAGTTCAGAAGCTCTAATTCTGTCCTTCATGGTGGGACTACATCGGAGACGTGCAGCAGACATGTGGTGGTCTTGTTTTTCAAGAAAGGCGACAACGCTCTCTCGAAGAACTACAGACTGATTTTCCTTCTGAGCCGCGTCTACGTGCTGTTTTCGAGAGTCATTACGAATCTTCTCGCACGCAGACTCGACGACTTCCAGCTTCCCGAACAAACTGGTTTCCGAAAAGGCTTTGGCACCATAGACTACATAGATACCCTTCGGCAAATTGTACAGAAGCCCGAAGAGTACAACCTCCACTATGCCTTGCGTATGAGAACTATGAGAAAGCCTTTGATCCAGTCAAAATTTGAGTGATGCCAAAATATGCTTTAATGCACTCGATCCCTAACAAAGGCTACCGCTCAGATCCATCCAACTACAGGCCATCAACTCCTTGTTCTCCAAAATAATGGATTCCATTATAAACAACAAGCTCATGAGGTACCTTAAGAATCACCAGCTGATTAGTAACCGCAAGTACGGTTTTCGTCGGCGTCGCTCAGCTGGTGATCTTATGTGTTACCTAACTCATAGTTGGGCGAAGGCAGTAGAGTCCAAAAGGGAGGCGTTGGGGCCGTTAATTTGGACGTAGCGAAGGACTTAGATCGGGTCTGGCATAAAGCGCTTTTTACGAAGCTTCTTTCCTATGAATTTACCGAGAAATTGTGCAATTGGATTTCTTGTCTTCTTGCAGATCGGAGCATCAAGGTGTTAGTAGACGGTGTATGCTCTGATTACAAGCCTATTAACGCTGGTGTTCCACAAGTCTGCGGGCTATCACCAACGCTGTTGCTTCTGCATATCAATTATAGGTAATTCTGGGAGAAAAATCTGGCAGTAAGGGAGATGTGGCCACTTAAAAAAATCGTGGATGTACTTTCTAAAATGCACTACTTTCTCTATTTCACTACTTCATACTGTGTAGATCGGAACAAAAGTTAAATTTCAATCTATGGTAAATTTTTACAACGACATCTGGACGTTGAACATCTCAGTCCCCCCCCCCCCGCGACCATGGGTGCTGTAAAGTGCTCGAAACATCCGGTATTCAAAAAGTTAAATATACACGATAAAATCCGTAAAAACTAGTATTATATATATATATATATATCTGTGGTGTCTGGGAGAAACCTGATAACTCCATTTTCGTCATTTTTTAGTTTGGTACTATGTTGTTATTAAAAAAAATCATATTTTATTTTGATCTATTGCTGATAAGTGTAACTATCATAGGAGTGGGAGAATCGTACCGATAAAAATGTGACTATTCATGATTTTTTATTAATGGTTTGGTACAAATTCGATAACTAAACTAGTCATGATATTATCAAACGCAAAAAATTAAAAATTGAGATCTTATTTCTGATAACTCCCACATATCAGCTCTGTATCAAATATTTAAAAATGTTTTTACGATTTTCTAATAAAAACATGATTAGTCCCACTTGTCATGTTTGTACCACTTATAAATTAAATAAAGCCTTGCTTCAACACTGATTAACCCCACATAACAAGTTTCTACCAAAATTATTTTTATTTTTTACTTAACTTCTGCAAAACTTATCAAAATTTGATGCTAGTTATTGTTGTGAATAAATGTGAAAAAATTAATAAACCGCCATCTATGCGTATTGTTGTGAACTATTTCGCTTCTCGACCCGGTTAACTGTCAATACTGTCATTTCATTCATTTTTACCCTCTCTCTTTCTTATTGACGGTTTCGTTCGCGCCCTTTTCGCCAACTCTTGTCAGAACAGGTGAAGTTTTTCAAACCAAAACAATATTATTACAGTTTTAAAATGAATAATCGCAGAAACAATGCACAAAGTGCTCGTTCTCGTGGCATAGTAGATTCGGTGTTGCAATTTTCATATGATTCGCATTCCGAGTCTGATTTACATAACGTAAGTGAACAACTTTTGTTGCAACTAAGATTAGTTAGCAAACAAATAAGTAATTTTTACGTTATATTCGATAGCTAGAGCCTTTTCTTATTCATTCAATCTTGTTTTTTTATTGTAGGAAAGAAATGTAGTACTCGTTACCGAAAATGTGTTAGTACATGCAACACAAAATTGGTCTCCTGACAGGAATAAACAAGTTTCTTACTCTCGTATTGATAAAAGTGATGACGACAATTCTAATTAAATAGTAAGTAGATAGTCATTTATAATTTACATGTGTGTGAATTAATACTTTATCTTATGCATCTTAAAGATTTTAGATAACCGTTCGATGCCCATTGAGTCTGAATTTAGAACTGATTATATTAAAATAGAATTGCAAGAAATAGCAAGCTCATCTTTAGATAATATTATGGAGAAGAATTCGTTTGAAAAAACAGCTACTTCCCACTCAGTAAAAACCACAAGACCAACACAAGTCCAAGTAAGTTTATTAAGATAATTAGGGTAGTTTTGATCTCCAGTCTACAAGAATGTAATGATTAATGTACTTTCAGCTCGATATACCTAGCTTTCAGACTCAAAAGAACAATGAAGACAGGACACCAGAAAATATTGATGAACATCTGGACGATACTGTTTTACCCCAAATTGTTTGTGAAACTTCTAATCAAGTAAGTACTTCAGTTTAAAAACCAAATTTTATTTTTGCAATATTATACTCTACGGTATTTATTATGAGTTTAATACTTTCTTTTTTAGAGTAATATTATTCAAAACAATGAAATTGAACCAGCATCATCAGATTTTTCTGCAGAAAAATCAAGAGATGTTTTACAAGATAATACAGGTTAGGTTAGTAGGTTTTTTGATTTTTTATTTAACTTATTTTCTAAGATTGTTCTGTGATTACTTACGTAAAAATTATTCTTAGGGAATAACGACAAAACAAAAGTTGTTGTTAGTACTTATAAAACAGT
This sequence comes from Parnassius smintheus behrii, assembly GCA_036936625.1. Classification (NCBI taxonomy): domain Eukaryota; kingdom Metazoa; phylum Arthropoda; class Insecta; order Lepidoptera; family Papilionidae; genus Parnassius; species Parnassius smintheus. The sequence continues at coordinate 45,616,426 of JAUPFT010000015.1, forward strand.
TTTTTTTTACTTTTTTACAGGGTCAGGATTTTAGCTCTGGCTCTGATGATGAATGGCAACCTGTCAGTCATGATTTGATAACATCTATTGAAAACGAAGAATCTACAAGTAAATCTGACTCCGATGATGGTGATGGTAACGATAATATCCCATTGGCTTTATTATGTAGAAAGAGGAAGAAAGGTTATGGTCCTTATCAAAGAAAGCTACGAAAAGAGCGTACGGAAAAACGTCGAAAAGGCGAGGAATATGTAACTGCAAAAGTAAAATGTATACCAAAGCGTTATCCGGGTGGATTTTCAGATAATTGTAGGGCAAAATGTCAACAAAAGCTTGAGAAAATTAATTTGAACCAGCTTTACATTGACTACAGGGAATTACCGTCTAGAAAAGCACAAAAGAGATATTTGAGTGGATTGATTAAAATAAAACCAAAAGAGCGTACAAGAAGAAATTCATTTATGAAAAACAGAGAGGTATATATATATATATATATATATATATCATTTCTACAACAGTCAAAAGTGCTATAATATAACAAAATATAATTAAAAAGAAAGGGATGTGTACAAAACGCATGAAACTTTATTTATCTACACTAATTTAAAAAAAGAAAACATTTGATTTATTATTTGTTTGTTATGATTTAGATAACTCAAAAACTAAAATCCGATTTCAAAAATAAATTTAACACAAAAATAGGTAAGCGTGGACGAATTTGTGGGAAATTTCTAGTTTAGTTATAATTTAAAAGTGTAGTAGGTACTAAACAGTCAGTCAATTCTTTTCATTTAACCTACCTATAATTATAAATTATTCAAAATGTGTGTTACCCCTGACATAGTATAAAAGAAACATATGTTCCTCTTTCACCGTGAATAGTGAGCCTCGTACCCCAGCTATTGCTTTTGGAGGTATAGATTTTCAAGCGAAAGAAACTCATATTATTAGTTGTTTTAGACTAAAATGGTTAATAAAAAGAAATAATTACAGTTTTCTCCTTATATCATTACATTCAAAATATTTCCAGCTCTCTTTTTTCACCAAACTGTTGGTTCGCAAAAAAAACGCGCTAACTTTGTAGGGGAAACTGGGGACACTTGATCACCATTTTGGTTTCTTGCTTATATTTTTTTCAAATTTAGTTTTATAAAAATAATACATACGTATATAGGTAGTCAATATTGTTTATTATTGTTCCCCATTATTTGATTATAATATTGATGAGTGCTTCATTTATTTTTTTGCATTTTCCCAAAACTTTCCAAAAGGAACAAGTGTCCCATATTCTGGGAGACTTGATCCCAGTAACGGGTAGACTTGATCATAGGGGATCAAGTCTCCCTGATGCAAACTTTAAATTAATGAAAACCTGGTTTGGTTATAAAAGTATCATTTATTATAACAAAATTATGGATATAATTAGCTTTACATGTCTCAATAAATCTGTCAAAAGATTCTATGCTAATATGACTGTCATGATTATCCATTATAATCAACATCGGATACTCAACTGAACATTTGGTGTATTTTTTAAAATGTTGTAAAAACTTTATAAAATTCTCAGAAGTCATCCAGCCTGAAGGAAATATGCTCGCATTTGTCGCACCTGCAGGTGCACCATTCAACATACGATCTTGCCAGTTCTTGCGTGGAAAGATCATGAATGGAGGAATGTATCCTCCCATTGCATTTAAAGCACAGCACGCAGTTATCAATTCACCATGTTCACCTGCTGTCATCTTCCCTATTTGCTTTACACCTTTAGTAGCAACAATTTTCTTAGGTTTATGTATATGCCCTGTCTCGTCAATATTCCGATAGCTTCCGTTCCAAAATGACACTTAACAAACACTTTTTGTAAATTTTCAAAGAAATAGCCAATGTTATGTTTATTGAAGCTGGTCGATCTACTCAGGCTGGTCGCTTCAGGTACACGTAGTGATAATTGTGTATTTCTCTTCATAAAGCTATGGAACCAATCGTACGACGCAATATTGTTGGTCCATTTACATATTTTCTCATCTGGCTTTTGGTTTTGAATAGCCAACTGATATGCTAGCTGCCGAACACACAGAGAAGATAGCCCATGATGGAGTTTGCTAGCTTTTTCTAGGTACATAGCTAAATGCAACTCCTTTTCTTTAGTGAAGACTTGGGACTGTCTATAATTAGGCTCGTATGTAATCTCATTTTTCTGGTCCATTTGTTTTCTTGCATACCTTTTCAGTGTCATTATTGGGACGTTATACTCTTTGGCAGTACCTTCGATCGCATTTCCCTCCAATACCTTGTTCACAGCTTCTTTAAGAATTTGTGGGTTAACACGTATATGTGGTTTTGTACCCTCTTTTCTTTTATATGTTCTTCCCATTTTATAATTAATCTAAAACAAACGAAAAAAGAAAACTGACAAATTAAATGTGTGGGACACTTGATCCCGGGATCAAGTGTACCCCGTCTTGCCGTGATCAAGTGTACCCGGGAGTGCTCTTTTAAAAAAATATTATTTTTCCGTGTCAAGAGAAAACGTTAATTGAATTAAATACATATAAATGAAAACTTTAATAAACTACTTTCAATTGTTCTACTACTTTTAATTCAATGTTTAACACACATTTTGAATAATTTATAATTATAGGTAGGTTAAATGAAAAGAATTGACTGACTGTTTAGTACCTACTACACTTTTAAATTATAACTAAACTAGAAATTTCCCACAAATTCGTCCACGCTTACCTATTTTTGTGTTAAATTTATTTTTGAAATCGGATTTTAGTTTTTGAGTTATCTAAATCATAACAAACAAATAATAAATCAAATGTTTTCTTTTTTTAAATTAGTGTAGATAAATAAAGTTTCATGCGTTTTGTACACATCCCTTTCTTTTTAATTATATTTTGTTATATTATAGCACTTTTGACTGTTGTAGAAATGATATATATGTATATATATATATATAATATATATATATATATATATATATATATATATATATATATATATATATATATATATATATATATATATATATTATATATATATATACATATATATATATATATATATATATATATATATATATATATATATATACCTCTCTGTTTTTCATAAATGAATTTCTTCTTGTACGCTCTTTTGGTTTTATTTTAATCAATCCACTCAAATATCTCTTTTGTGCTTTTCTAGACGGTAATTCCCTGTAGTCAATGTAAAGCTGGTTCAAATTAATTTTCTCAAGCTTTTGTTGACATTTTGCCCTACAATTATCTGAAAATCCACCCGGATAACGCTTTGGTATACATTTTACTTTTGCAGTTACATATTCCTCGCCTTTTCGACGTTTTTCCGTACGCTCTTTTCGTAGCTTTCTTTGATAAGGACCATAACCTTTCTTCCTCTTTCTACATAATAAAGCCAATGGGATATTATCGTTACCATCACCATCATCGGAGTCAGATTTACTTGTAGATTCTTCGTTTTCAATAGATGTTATCAAATCATGACTGACAGGTTGCCATTCATCATCAGAGCCAGAGCTAAAATCCTGACCCTGTAAAAAAAGTAAAAAAAAACTGTTTTATAAGTACTAACAACAACTTTTGTTTTGTCGTTATTCCCTAAGAATAATTTTTACGTAAGTAATCACAGAACAATCTTAGAAAATAAGTTAAATAAAAAATCAAAAAACCTACTAACCTAACCTGTATTATCTTGTAAAACATCTCTTGATTTTTCTGCAGAAAAATCTGATGATGCTGGTTCAATTTCATTGTTTTGAATAATATTACTCTAAAAAAGAAAGTATTAAACTCATAATAAATACCGTAGAGTATAATATTGCAAAAATAAAATTTGGTTTTTAAACTGAAGTACTTACTTGATTAGAAGTTTCACAAACAATTTGGGGTAAAACAGTATCGTCCAGATGTTCATCAATATTTTCTGGTGTCCTGTCTTCATTGTTCTTTTGAGTCTGAAAGCTAGGTATATCGAGCTGAAAGTACATTAATCATTACATTCTTGTAGACTGGAGATCAAAACTACCCTAATTATCTTAATAAACTTACTTGGACTTGTGTTGGTCTTGTGGTTTTTACTGAGTGGGAAGTAGCTGTTTTTTCAAACGAATTCTTCTCCATAATATTATCTAAAGATGAGCTTGCTATTTCTTGCAATTCTATTTTAATATAATCAGTTCTAAATTCAGACTCAATGGGCATCGAACGGTTATCTAAAATCTTTAAGATGCATAAGATAAAGTATTAATTCACACACATGTAAATTATAAATGACTATCTACTTACTATTTAATTAGAATTGTCGTCATCACTTTTATCAATACGAGAGTAAGAAACTTGTTTATTCCTGTCAGGAGACCAATTTTGTGTTGCATGTACTAACACATTTTCGGTAACGAGTACTACATTTCTTTCCTACAATAAAAAAACAAGATTGAATGAATAAGAAAAGGCTCTAGCTATCGAATATAACGTAAAAATTACTTATTTGTTTGCTAACTAATCTTAGTTGCAACAAAAGTTGTTCACTTACGTTATGTAAATCAGACTCGGAATGCGAATCATATGAAAATTGCAACACCGAATCTACTATGCCACGAGAACGAGCACTTTGTGCATTGTTTCTGCGATTATTCATTTTAAAACTGTAATAATATTGTTTTGGTTTGAAAAACTTCACCTGTTCTGACAAGAGTTGGCGAAAAGGGCGCGAACGAAACCGTCAATAAGAAAGAGAGAGGGTAAAAATGAATGAAATGACAGTATTGACAGTTAACCGGGTCGAGAAGCGAAATAGTTCACAACAATACGCATAGATGGCGGTTTATTAATTTTTTCACATTTATTCACAACAATAACTAGCATCAAATTTTGATAAGTTTTGCAGAAGTTAAGTAAAAAATAAAAATAATTTTGGTAGAAACTTGTTATGTGGGGTTAATCAGTGTTGAAGCAAGGCTTTATTTAATTTATAAGTGGTACAAACATGACAAGTGGGACTAATCATGTTTTTATTAGAAAATCGTAAAAACATTTTTAAATATTTGATACAGAGCTGATATGTGGGAGTTATCAGAAATAAGATCTCAATTTTTAATTTTTTGCGTTTGATAATATCATGACTAGTTTAGTTATCGAATTTGTACCAAACCATTAATAAAAAATCATGAATAGTCACATTTTTATCGGTACGATTCTCCCACTCCTATGATAGTTACACTTATCAGCAATAGATCAAAATAAAATATGATTTTTTTTAATAACAACATAGTACCAAACTAAAAAATGACGAAAATGGAGTTATCAGGTTTCTCCCAGACACCACAGATATATATATATATATATAATACTAGTTTTTACGGATTTTATCGTGTATATTTAACTTTTTGAATACCGGATGTTTCGAGCACTTTACAGCACCCATGGTCGCGGGGGGGGGGGGGACTGAGATGTTCAACGTCCAGATGTCGTTGTAAAAATTTACCATAGATTGAAATTTAACTTTTGTTCCGATCTACACAGTATGAAGTAGTGAAATAGAGAAAGTAGTGCATTTTAGAAAGTACATCCACGATTTTTTTAAGTGGCCACATCTCCCTTACTGCCAGATTTTTCTCCCAGAATTACCTATAATTGATATGCAGAAGCAACAGCGTTGGTGATAGCCCGCAGACTTGTGGAACACCAGCGTTAATAGGCTTGTAATCAGAGCATACACCGTCTACTAACACCTTGATGCTCCGATCTGCAAGAAGACAAGAAATCCAATTGCACAATTTCTCGGTAAATTCATAGGAAAGAAGCTTCGTAAAAAGCGCTTTATGCCAGACCCGATCTAAGTCCTTCGCTACGTCCAAATTAACGGCCCCAACGCCTTCCTTTTGGACTCTACTGCCTTCGCCCAACTATGAGTTAGGTAACACATAAGATCACCAGCTGAGCGACGCCGACGAAAACCGTACTTGCGGTTACTAATCAGCTGGTGATTCTTAAGGTACCTCATGAGCTTGTTGTTTATAATGGAATCCATTATTTTGGAGAACAAGGAGTTGATGGCCTGTAGTTGGATGGATCTGAGCGGTAGCCTTTGTTAGGGATCGAGTGCATTAAAGCATATTTTGGCATCACTCAAATTTTGACTGGATCAAAGGCTTTCTCATAGTTCTCATACGCAAGGCATAGTGGAGGTTGTACTCTTCGGGCTTCTGTACAATTTGCCGAAGGGTATCTATGTAGTCTATGGTGCCAAAGCCTTTTCGGAAACCAGTTTGTTCGGGAAGCTGGAAGTCGTCGAGTCTGCGTGCGAGAAGATTCGTAATGACTCTCGAAAACAGCACGTAGACGCGGCTCAGAAGGAAAATCAGTCTGTAGTTCTTCGAGAGAGCGTTGTCGCCTTTCTTGAAAAACAAGACCACCACATGTCTGCTGCACGTCTCCGATGTAGTCCCACCATGAAGGACAGAATTAGAGCTTCTGAACTGTGCAAATTTGTTTGAATTTAGGGGTAATTCAAACTCAGTATGAATTAGGGAAAAACTATGAAAATGTGAACATTAGTCTCTTGAATAGGTGGCATCTAGTACAAAGAATGTTGCAGCATTTTTGGCGTAGGTGGTCCCAGGAATATCTTACGTCTTATTTACACCGTCATAAATGGACTTTGCAGCATCCTGAGCCCCAAATCGGAATGTCGTATTAATAAAGGAAGATGATTTACCTCCTGCTCACTGGTTGCTAGGTCGAATATTACAAAAACATCCCGGCCCCGATAATATCACTCGAGTGGTCACATTAGAAACGTGAGTAATTAAACGGCCAACATCCCGTTTATGTATACTACCTATATCAGATTAATAAGTAAACGTAAATGTATGAAATTGTAATTGTAGTTTCTGTTTGTAACAAATTGAAAATTTTTTTGCGTTATTTATTTTTTGTTTTTATTTAAAATTGTATTAACCTTATGGTACTATAGTAGTATGTTACTTTAGTTATATTAAGAGGATTATATTTCTCATCTCGCCTGATTTTTGTGTATTTAGAATAATAATGGTTTTATGTTTTTCTTTTGTTATTGTTACTTTACTTTAAAATTGAAGGACATATCTTTGATAAAGTCCTTGGTGGGCGGAATGTTCACGATTCGTATGTAATCAGATCAATAAATATACCTAAAGCTTTTAATTTTATTATCACGATATGGTTCGGGGTATATTATTGCATAAGGCATTTTGTGTGCTTCATAAAAAAGTGAACGATATTGGAAGAAAGTAATACATATACCTAATCAAGATATCTGTTGGTTTTATTTAAAAAGTACCAATACATATTTAGCCCGCTACGTAGGTACGACCGTATTCACCGGGCAACACCGTGTCATGCGAGTATTGTAGTATAGGCAATGAACAAGCTGATAAACTCGCACGATTAGGGGTCGAATACTCCATAACAACAACAGCGTATTTTGGCAAGAGCCCCGATTTGATATAGCTGTTTAAAAAAGGACGTAGCTATATCTTGGGACTGGGCAACTGAAGTATATGCCGATTCCGTTCCTGAAACACCTTTGCAATCCCAACTGATTGCGGATCCATGGTGCGCAAAATTAACACACACCTGTAAAATTACGCACGTAGTCCAGAAGTGAAAATGGTCACAGCTAAGCAACTATATTCCGATGATATCCCGGACGTCAGTCTGAGCGAGATTAGAATGGCTCTCCAGCACCTTAAAAACGGCAGGGCCCCAGGCGAGGATGGAATTACAGCGGAGCATTTAGAAGCGGGTGGAACACCGGTACTTGAAGTCCTTCAGAAGACATTCAATTCCGTCCTCCATGGTGGCACTACTCCAGAGGCGTGGAGCAGAAGTGCGGTAGTCTTGTTCTTTAAGAAAGGCGACAACGCTCTCTTGAAGAACTACAGACCGATTTCCCTTCTGAGCCACGTCTACGTGCTGTTTTCGAGAGTCATTACGAATCGTCTCGCACGCAGACTCGACGACTTCCAGCCTCCCGAACAAGCCGGTTTCCGAAAAGGCTTCAGTACCATAGACCACATACATACCCTGCAGCAGATTGTACAGAAGACCGAAGAGTACAATCTGCCACTTCGCCTGGCGTATGTGGACTATGAGAAAGCCTTTGATTCCGTCGAAATTTGGGCGGTGCTACAGTCCCTTCAGCGGTGCCAAGTTGACTGTCGGTATATCGAAGTGCTGAAGTGTTTGTACAGTAGGGCTACGATGGCTATCCGAGTACAGAACCAGAGTTCGAAACCTATCCAACTGCAGAGAGATGTAAGACAGGGTGACGTTATATCCCCGAAACTCTTCACCGCTGCGTTGGAAGACGTTTTCAAGCTACTGGACTGGAAAGGATACGGTATTAACATCAATGGCGAGTACATCACTCACCTTCGATTTGCCGACGATATAGTCCTCATGGCAGAATCGCTGGAGGACCTTAGCACTATGCTCAATGACCTCAATGGTGTCTCCCAACGGATAGGTCTTAAGATAAACATGGACAAAACAAAGATCATGTTCAATGTCCATGTCACACCTGTGCCGGTAGTTGTTGGGAGCACTATGCTCGAAGTTGTTGACGAGTACGTTTACCTGGGACAAATAGTCCGAATAGGTAAGTCCAACTTCGACCGAGAGGTCAATCGACGGATTCAACTCGGCTGGGCAGCGTTCGGGAAATTACGACACATCTTCTCGTCAGGTATACCTCAATCTCTGAAAACTAAAGTGTACAACCAGTGCGTGTTGCCAGTGATGACTTATGGATCAGGGACGTGGTCCTTCACTGCTGGCCGTATGAGGACGCTCAAGGTCGCTCAGCGAGCTATGGAGAGGGCTATGCTCGGAGTTTCTCTGCGTGACTCAGAAATGAGGATATCCGCAGTAAAACCAGAGTGACCGACATGGCCCAACGGATTAGTAAGCTGAAGTGGCAATGGGACGGCCGAAGAACCGATAACCGACGGGGAAGAAAGGTTCTCGAGTGGCAGCCTCGTACCGGTAGGCGTAGTGTAGGGCGACCCCCCACTAGATGGAGTGACGGCCTGGTAAGAAATGCAGGAAGTCGATGGATGCAGGTGGCTCAGGACCGTGCTTTGTGGCGTTAATTGGGGGAGGCCTATGTTCAGCAGTGGACTTGTGAAGGGCTGTAATGATGATGATGATGATGAAGCAACTATACAGGACTTAGCAGTATATTATCTGTAATAATTATAGCCAAAGCGGCGACGTACGTAACTGGACCAGAAGGAGGCTGCTGTGCGGGATTGGGAAAGGACTGATCCCACTCGAATCCCAATAGTATAGTGTAGAATAATATCGAATCCGAATAGTTATGGACCATAACTAGTAAACCAAACTGAAGTGCGTGTGACTATGAACTTTTCTTCAATAAAACAGTGAATGCGAAATAGTTTGAACGGTTTTCAATAGATATCGCTACGTGACTCAGAAGTCACAAAAAATGAAGACACATTTGTGAATTCGACTAGTAGGGGAGACTGGGGAGACTTGTTCCCTTGGGAGACTTGATCACCCAGTGACAAATAAAAAACTAAACGCTTTTTCTAGTTTTTACATTGGAAACATAAGTCTTCGTTGTCTACGGTGAACCAAAAACGTCATTTTGAAATCTTTATATAGACAACTTAGGAGCGGTGCAGCCATTTTTATTTTCCCGTGTCAGCATTTGTTTCGGTAATATTTTCATTTGTTTTTTTAAATAACTGAATGAATAATTCACTGAGTATGTGTCAAAATAATTGAAAGTAGTTTATTAAAGTTTTCATTTATATGTATTTAATTCAATTAACGTTTTCTCTTGACACGGAAAAATAATATTTTTTTAAAAGAGCACTCCCGGGTACACTTGATCACGGCAAGACGGGGTACACTTGATCCCGGGATCAAGTGTCCCACACATTTAATTTGTCAGTTTTCTTTTTTCGTTTGTTTTAGATTAATTATAAAATGGGAAGAACATATAAAAGAAAAGAGGGTACAAAACCACATATACGTGTTAACCCACAAATTCTTAAAGAAGCTGTGAACAAGGTATTGGAGGGAAATGCGATCGAAGGTACTGCCAAAGAGTATAACGTCCCAATAATGACACTGAAAAGATATGCAAGAAAACAAATGGACCAGAAAAATGAGATTACATACGAGCCTAATTATAGACAGTCCCAAGTATTCACTAAAGAAAAGGAGTTGCATTTAGCTATGTACCTAGAAAAAGCTAGCAAACTCCATCATGGGCTATCTTCTCTGTGTGTTCGGCAGCTAGCATATCAGTTGGCTATTCAAAACCAAAAGCCAGATGAGAAAATATGTAAATGGACCAAAAATATTGCGTCGTACGATTGGTTCCATAGCTTTATGAAGAGAAATACACAATTATCACTACGTGTACCTGAAGCGACCAGCCTGAGTAGATCGACCAGCTTCAATAAACATAACATTGGCTATTTCTTTGAAAATTTACAAAAAGTGTTTGTTAAGTGTCATTTTGGAACGGAAGCTATCGGAATATTGACGAGACAGGGCATATACATAAACCTAAGAAAATTGTTGCTACTAAAGGTGTAAAGCAAATAGGGAAGATGACAGCAGGTGAACATGGTGAATTGATAACTGCGTGCTGTGCTTTAAATGCAATGGGAGGATACATTCCTCCATTCATGATCTTTCCACGCAAGAACTGGCAAGATCGTATGTTGAATGGTGCACCTGCAGGTGCGACAAATGCGAGCATATTTCCTTCAGGCTGGATGACTTCTGAGAATTTTATAAAGTTTTTACAACATTTTAAAAAATACACCAAATGTTCAGTTGAGTATCCGATGTTGATTATAATGGATAATCATGACAGTCATATTAGCATAGAATCTTTTGACAGATTTATTGAGACATGTAAAGCTAATTATATCCATAATTTTGTTATAATAAATGATACTTTTATAACCAAACCAGGTTTTCATTAATTTAAAGTTTGCATCAGGGAGACTTGATCCCCTATGATCAAGTCTACCCGTTACTGGGATCAAGTCTCCCAGAATATGGGACACTTGTTCCTTTTGGAAAGTTTTGGGAAAATGCAAAAAAATAAATGAAGCACTCATCAATATAATAATCAAATAATGGGGAACAATAATAAACAATATTGACTACCTATATACGTATGTATTATTTTTATAAAACTAAATTTGAAAAAAATATAAGCAAGAAACCAAAATGGTGATCAAGTGTCCCCAGTTTCCCCTACAAAGTTAGCGCGTTTTTTTTGCGAACCAACAGTTTGGTGAAAAAAGAGAGCTGGAAATATTTTGAATGTAATGATATAAGGAGAAAACTGTAATTATTTCTTTTTATTAACCATTTTAGTCTAAAACAACTAATAATATGAGTTTCTTTCGCTTGAAAATCTATACCTCCAAAAGCAATAGCTGGGGTACGAGGCTCACTATTCACGGTGAAAGAGGAACATATGTTTCTTTTATACTATGTCAGGGGTAACACACATTTTGAATAATTTATAATTATAGGTAGGTTAAATGAAAAGAATTGACTGACTGTTTAGTACCTACTACACTTTTAAATTATAACTAAACTAGAAATTTCCCACAAATTCGTCCACGCTTACCTATTTTTGTGTTAAATTTATTTTTGAAATCGGATTTTAGTTTTTGAGTTATCTAAATCATAACAAACAAATAATAAATCAAATGTTTTCTTTTTTTAAATTAGTGTAGATAAATAAAGTTTCATGCGTTTTGTACACATCCCTTTCTTTTTAATTATATTTTGTTATATTATAGCACTTTTGACTGTTGTAGAAATGATATATATATATATTATATATATTATATATATATATATATATATATATATATATATATATATATATATAGATCTTAAAAGACTTTAGCTGTTCTTCCTAGCAGTCAAAATATTTTACTGAAAATAAAGTATGTCCCTCTTACCCTGACCTTATATATATATGTATATATATATATATATATATATATATATATATATATAAATTTTTTAACTGTTTACTGCCGCTGTCACGTGGCTTTCAGCATTTCTATATGAAAATCATAGATTATGTAAAGTGAACTGAAACTACCTACCACCGGTTTCGTTGGTTCTTTTTTTATTTAAATTGGTATTACCTGGACTCATTTATTTTATTACTTATTTTATTTCAGGACGCGTTTGTAAATCGAGCAAAATTATGCTGTTTTTCCTCTTTCTTTTTACTTTTTACTTTTAAATTGTCTCATTTACAAATAAAGTGTGGCCATCTGTCCTGGATGATTAGGAGAGATGGACATACGTGGTCGGTATGTGATGACCATACATAAGTAATGTGTAATATTAAAAGTTGTATAATAATAAGTTGCAATTATTCATTATTCATAGTGATTTATGCTAATTATTTTTTTGTAATAAATTATAGTATTTTATTTTTTAACAGTCAGCCCACGAAGGAACTGGATTTAAGAATCATTTATAGCAACCAATAATGCTGTTTGAAGATAAAAAGACTATCCGCATAGTTTCTTTATGGAGTATAGAAATACTATACAAGTAAGATGATGACAAAAGGGTCCTTTAGCGAAGAAAGTGAGAACAAGCTTGCTAATCACATTAAACTACGTAACATAATAAATAACAAAGTTATCTGAAAGCAGTGATGAGGGTGAAAAACCAATATTTTGTGACTTGTCTGATGAAGAAGGTGAAAACAGAGAAGTTGACAACTGTGTTGGCAGTGGAGAACATTATTATGAAACAAATCTTATCAAAAACTGGCTTTAATGCGTTTTATGCCAATTGTTGCTCTATAAGAATTGAACCGAGTTTGATAATAAGCGTTCATTATGTAAACATAAAAGAAGAATGAGCAAAGACTTAAAAAATTAAAGCAAAAGAGTGGTTGAAGGCAACTAGAAAGAAAAGTATTCCACGTTAATATTTAACTTTCGTCTTATAAAGCGGTGTACTGACATAAATTACTGTCCCGCTCTTCTTTAACAGACCAAGCTTTTGGTGGCCATTTTGGCCACTTTCAGGCGACCGGGGAACTTAACGGTTCATATAGCGATGCCGAGGATTAAACACAATGCTGGCTTAGGCAACGAGGGGATTGCTCTGAAATTGAGGGGATACGACATAGGATTTTTAGTGGTAAACTAGCAAACGTGTATCTTTTAAACTGGGGTCAAGCTGGAATAAATTTAGTCGCTTCCAATCCGAGGCTTTGTTTACCAAAGATTTGCCTTCAGACGCAAGTTTGTTCCAACACTCGATGACGTATTTCCGAGAAACATCAGCACGGCCACAAGGTATCGCCAGTACTATCAACAGTCAATAGTCAAAGTCAGTTTGCAACATAAAATGTTATCACCATTCATATGTAGAAGGAAGCGGGTAGCCGCGAAGCCATGTTGAATACCAGCATTCACAGGCTTTGACTCAGAGCATGCACCGTCGACCACGACTAGAGTGCTCCGATCTGCAATAATACTAGTTAGGTACCCAGTTGTATAAACTTTCGGGAAGCCCACAAGAATGTGTTTTATGCCAAACCTGATCGAAGGCCTTCGTTATGCTACGAACTGGCGACACTTCTACCTGGTAACGAGGCATTTTATCTAGCCCTCAGAGGTGACAACACATCTCTATTTTGTCTCGATGATAGGTGTAGGCGTTTATGAGCTGCAGCATCCACTTACCATCGGGTAGACTGTATACTCGTTTGTCGTCCGTATTGTATAAAAATAGTTATACCAGCGTTGAATTCGGTGTGCTTGCTTAATATGATAATTTAAGGGGAGAGCTTATCCTATACTACAGTTCCTGATTTTATATGCACTTTCATATTGTTGCAAACAATAGCTCCCTTCCGTTTCGTACGTTTCACACACGGCCCATACATATGCAGATCCATAGCCACAAATAAAATATGAACAAATACCATACTATTGGTTTTTCTTCATTTCTCATTACAAAACTAGAGTTTAACAAGTTTTCAAAATGTGTTATACGTACATTTGCTGTTGCTTAAATGTTTCTCATATGGCGCGAAAGCATACGCTGGAATTTCGCCGATCTCTACAGTCCATTTGATCTTGCGCTGCTCGAACGGTGACGATTGCATCGCCATCTTGTGGTATATAGACACATTACGTCAAACAGAAACTGTAATTTATTAACACTCTGCTTTCACCGAAAACAAACTAACAAAAATAAATTAGTTTCCTTTACACTGCTTACATTTCGCTATCATATAGCTTTGTTGCACTCGGTCTTATATACATCACTTGCTACATGTTTCCACTTACAGTTAATAAAAAAAACTACACTAAATACTGTTACAACATTCCCTATAGTAAAACAATATTTCTACATTTTAAAGTTAAAAAGTTAAAGTTGCAGCCTATGTACGTCCCACGGCTGGACACAGGCCTCGTCTCACTTCTGATTAACAAGTCTTCGAACAGACATGAAGATTTCCTCACGAAGTTCACCGCCGGGCACGTGGTAAATAAGTAGGGATTGGCCGAATATGGATTTCACCGAATACGAATATTCAGCCCAATATTCGGTTATATTTTACCGAACCGAATATTTGGCCGAACATTATTCGTCAGGATAACCTCGGGACTTAACCAATTTATGTCGAAACTTGTTATCGTAAAGCACACGGGATTAGCGCCGGACCGTGCCTCTCGCTTCCCGCCACACCTGACATGTTATTGCATTATCTAGTACTGAGCAAATTGCCGACACACGCTTATGTTTTGACTATTATTGTGATAAAAAAGTATTTCGTTGTTTTATTCTTAATTAAAGTTAAAGTTATAGCCCATATACGTCCCACTCCTGGTCACAGACCTCCGCTCATTTCTGAGAGGGTTATAGTAGGGCAAGGAATTGTCCACCGCACTGCCCCAATATGCTTGTTGGCGAACTTTACATATCTTCGAAATAATTTTTTTCTTATTTCTCAGACATGCAGGTTTTCTAACGATATTTTCAAAATTTTTGTAAATCAGCACTTAAAATTGCAATTAATAATTTAATTGGTGCCAGCGGGGATCAAACCCGGTTTGGTCGTGCACTGTGAAATTTACAGCGAGCGCTAACCATCTGACCTATCATGGCTCTTTATTCTTAGTAAATAAGGTAAAGAGCCGTAAGAATTTTATTCTTAGTGAAAATTGATAATTATATGATAAAAATGAGCGACAGGAGATTTACTATTTGGACTTATTTTAGAGAAATTGATGACCAAAGTAAAGTGAAATGTACTAATGTAATTTAATGTTTCTTTGTTTGATTCCTAAAACATTTTATCAAGTTTCTATTTGCCATAATCGGAAATAAATCCACAGTGCCTCAAAAACATAAATGTATAGATTTATGCATTTGAGGCACTCTAGAGGAAGTAGATTTAACCCATACATAAAATATTCTTTCAACAGTAAAAGACATCGCATTACTCAGATCGTACATTGCAATATATTGGACACTATGAAACCGAATATTCGGTGATCTAGCCGAATATTCCGCCGAATACGAATATTCGGTAAACCTGCCGAATACGAATATTCGGTAAACGTGCCGAATACGAATATTCGGTAAGCGTGCCGAATATGCCGAATACCGAATATAAAACGAATATTCGGCCCATCTCTATAAATAAGCACTTAAAGATGTAAATGACAATTCATTAATGCCGTCGGGGATCGAACCCGGGTTGCTTGCGTACTGTGAAACATACAGGGAGCGCTAAGCACCACCATACAATTTTGACATGTACCATAAAAAAATACAGAACTTAGTTAGGTCCGGTTTATTTTTCAATTTATAAATTTTATAAACTTAATTATGTAATGCTGCAGTGGTACAATATAAAGGACTAAACTTAAATAAGAATTTAAATAAGAAGGAATATGCACTACCCCATATCATCCCTGAGCCCGTAAGCGGCGACAGGGGGGAACTGACACAGGAGACGGGCCGCAACATTTGCCTGATACTAATTCAATATAATTAAAAAAACTGTATTACATAAATATGACAAAAAAACAATTGGCTAAGATCCGCGTAATTCATTTTTTTTACATCTTGTAGTGTTATGCTTATACATACTTACATATCATTTTACACTATTTTAAATTTATTTTTCCATTCTGTTTTTGATGTTCTGCATTCGCCTCAAAACTTGATATTTTGCATCATCTTTATTTCCATAGGAACCTGTAACATTTTTAAACCATAAGAACATTATTGTGTTCTTATGGTTCAAATCATTTTCACGTCGTATTTTTCATGCTATCAGCACTTTTTAAATCGGTGTCAATGGAGTCTACCTTTTTCGGTCTTTTATTTAGTTCTCCGTAACTCTGCAATTTCGGGTTTCGTGCGCGCTGTTGCGCTACTTTTTTTTCCTATATAAATAATATCTCATTTTTCACTTAAATCTTGCCGTTTCTGTATTACGAGCCTAAAACCAAAATTTGACATGTTTTGACATCGTTGTTTATCAGGTTGTCATAGCAATTTTTATTCAAATATCGTTACCGGCCTGATGTTTTTACTTCAAAATACTCCTTTCTTCTTGGCCATTTACGAGAATTTGCTTTTAATTTAAATAATTTCAAATTTAATGAGAATAATTTTCCGTTCTTATGCCAGATCCGTCAAAAAGGGAAAATAAGCCGAACAATCGACGAATGGGGAGTCTGACTCAGGGCCTTTGTAGTTAGAACATTTTTCTGTTCTATAGAAACTAGCATTGCATATTTAGTTCCACAACTCTCCAAAGGACAGCGCTGGAGTAAGTTTACATTCGGAAGTGCATTGTTTTAGATAATTAAATCAAATTAAATGATCGTATCACATTGACTAAATCGACGTGTTAATAATGTGAATTTAGATATTTTCACCAGAAAATGAGTTAAACAACTAATTTTATTAAGATTTAGCTGCTTTAAGTCTAGTTTATTCGTTTAATTGGAAGATGGAATATTGGTGTTTTAATTTCTAAACGTGACCAGCACCCTCTACCAGGGGTTGAAAGCGGTAAAGGTATAAGGGTATGGTACCGGTATAGAGTTACGATACAGCTTCGATTTAAAGGTAGAACCAAAACGGTTGAGAATTACGGTTGTGGTACCGTTAAAAAAAGAATTATACCTATATTTTTTTACGATACCGTTATACCTATATTTTACTAATACCTTTACCGAAATAATTCCGGTACCGAAAAAAATGAGTATTTTAGGCTTATTTATATGTAGGTACTGTGTCTCGCTTATGACCTTGCTTAACGTTACGAGACTTTGATTTGGATTTCCTATGTTACCGTATTTCATGTTCGGAGAAAATAAAACATCTTTATCATATTTGTATTGTTATTTATTGTCAGTCAAGTATTTAATTAAAAACGTAATATTATGTTTAACATGTGGGTACTAATTATTAACCTAGCTCTTCAGAATCAGTTAAAGGAACATCTTTAAAGTGCTTCCCTTACAAGGGATGTAGGAATACTAATATTTTTGAGTACACACGGGCTCGCATACAAGTTTTTATATTTTGCATCCCTTTTTTATAAGTAAGCTAAAAATTTCTGCCGTGTAGTGGCGGTTAAGAATCCCCGCAAATATCGTAGAAGGCGACAGAGGGAAAGCGGCAGGAGATGGGCAGCAGCATCTTCCTGATAACATCAATTATTGTACAACAAAAAAAAAACTGCAGTTGCCAACACACTCGTAAAGCGTTGCATCTATGGAAATACCCCCCATGAGCAATGACACAAGTAAATGGCCCCCAGTCCCACGGCGGCCGCGGTATTCCTGTCTAGGTGGCGTCATGGTAAAGGCGGGATAGGGGGTGCTAAGAATCTCCGGTGGAAGGTCGGTTGCCACCTAAGACGATTCGACTTGGAAACAAACAACGGACGCACAATGAGGACTACCAAGAAGATTCTGGAGCTGGAAGAAGAGATAGACAAGTTGCGCTTGAATATTATAGGATCATCCGAGGTCCGAAGAGAGGGGGAGGACACGGTGATTCTCGAATCCGGCAACTTGTTCTATCACCGGGAGGGCGACCATCTGTCAGAAGGAGGTGTTGGATTTATCGTCCACAAGTCTCTCGTTAACAACGTTGTAAAGATTGGTAGTGTGTCGACGAAGGTTGCGTACCTCATATTCAGAATCACCAAACGGTATCCAAGTTCATACAGGTCTACGCACCAACATCTAGGTATAACATTTCTAGATATTCTCTATGATATTTCTAGAGCCATGCATTTTTATAAAACCCCCTACATGGTGTTAATGAGAGACTTCAACGCAAAACTAGGCAAAAGGAAGAAAGGTGAGCTGAAGGTAGGTAAATTTGGAATAGGGCAACGGAACACAAGGGGCCAGCAGCTGGCCGACTTCATGGAGAAAGAGGGACTTTTTATGATGAACTCTTTTTTCCAGAAGCGGCTCCACAGAAAGTGAACCTGGTCCAGCCCCCACGGTACGATAAAAAATGAGACTGACTTTATTATGACGACGAGACGGCAACTGTTCAGTAATGTCTCAGTGATCGCAAGGGTGAACACTGGCAGCGATCACCGAAAGGCACACTGGACCTAAACGTTAAGTTGGAGAGGTCTCGCCTAAAGAAGTCAACGCTCCCTCCCCCTCGTGCTATAATCCAAAGTCCCGAAACCTTTCAGCTCGAGTCACAAAACCGTTTTCAGTGCCTAAAAGACTGCAATGAAGTGGACGATATGAATGATAAGCTCGTGGAAACTGTCCATGCGGTCGGAGCTAAGTTTTGCAAGACTCTCCGCAGAAGAACACAAAAACTCTCCGATCACACTCTTAATTTCATGGCAGTTAGACGGAAAATGAAACTGCAGTCTTCAACAGATTTCTATCAAATCAATCACATAAAGGCAACTAAGCAGACAGATCTCCAAACGCATGCGCTGGGACTTATGCAAATTTAATACTGCTCGTATTGAAGAAGCGATCGAATGGAACCAGGGCTCCAAAGTTTTTGCCAGAGATCTGTCTGCCAGAGAGAGCCAATTGTCAAAGCTGAAGAATGAGTGTGGCAGTATCGTTTCCGGGACACCTAAGATTTTGAGTGAGAGTGAGAGTTTCTATAAGTCAGTCTGAGCAAGAAAAGAAGGCTCTCTATCACGTTAAAAACGGCAAGGCCCCATGTGAAGATGGAACTACAGCGGAGTTTTTGAAAGCGGGCGGAAAACCGATACTTAGTCTTTCAGAATCTCATGAATTTCGTCCTTCATGGTGGCACTACTCCGGAGGCTTGGTGCAGAAGTGCAGTTGTCTTGTTTTTCAAGAAAGGCGACAACGTTCTCTTGAAGAACTACAGACCGATTTCCCTTCTGAGCCGCGTCTACGTGCTGTTTTCGAGAGTCATTACGAATCGTCTCGCAGGCAGACTCGACGACTTCCAGTCTCCCGAACAAACCGGTTTCCGAAAAGGCTTTAGTACCATAGGCCACATACATACGCTTCGGCAAATTGTACAGAAGTCCGAAGAGTACAATCTGCCACTTTGCCTGGCGTATGTGGACTATGAGAAATCCCTTGATTCCGTCAAAATTTGGGCGGTGCTACAGTCCCTTCAGCGGTGCCAAGTTGACTGTCGGTATATCGAAGTGCTGAAGTGTTTCTACTGTAGGGCTACGGTGCTAAGTGCTGTTTTCGAGTCATTACGAATCATATTCAACTGCAGAGAGGTGTAAGACAGGTTGACGTTATATCACCATACTCTTCACCGCTGCATTGTAAGATGTTGTCAAGCTACTGAATTGGAAAGGTATTGACATCAATGGCGAGTACATTACTCACCTTCGATTTGCCGACGATATAGTCTTTATGGTGGAATCGCTGGAGGATCTAAGCAATATGCTTAATGACCTCAATAGTGTATCCCAACGTATAGGTTTTAAGATGAACATATACAAAACAAAGATCATGTGTAATGTCCATGTCACGCCTACGCTGGTAGTTGTTGGGAGCACTAAGTTCGAAGTTGTTGACGAGTACGTTTGCCTGGGACAAATAGTCCGACCAGGTAAGTCTAACTTCAATCGAGAGGTCAATCGACGGATTCAATTCGACTGGGCAGCGTTCGGGAAATTACGACACATCTTCTCGTGAGGTATACCTTAAAACCTAAAAACTAGATTGTACAACCAGTGTATGTTGACAATGATGAATTACGGATCTGAGACATGGTCCTTTAACTGCTGGCCGTATGAGGACGATCATGGTCACTCAGCGAGCTATGGAGAGGGCTTTGCTCGGGGTTCCTCTGCGTGATAAACTTATAAATGAGAATATCTGCTGTAGAACCAGGGTAATCGACATAGCCCAACATATTAGGAAGCTGAAGTGGCAATGGGCCGGCCATATGGCCCGAAGAACCGATAACAGATGGGGAAAATAGGTTCTCGAGTGGCAGTCTCGTACCGGTAGGCGTAGTGTAGGCCCACTAGACGGAATGATGACCTGGTAGGACATGCAGGAAGTCGATGGATGCAGGTGGCTCAGGACCGTGCTTTGTGGCATTCCTTGGGGGAGGCCTATGTTCAGCAGTGGACTTGTGAAGGGATGTAATGATGATAATGATGATGCTAAAAATGTCATTTCTTTGATCCTTTTCTTATCGTTGGATAGCCATGCAGTGGAAACATTCAGGGCGATGTTTTTCTTTCTCCGGGTGTTTTTCTACTTTAGGGCGTAGAGCAGAAGGAGACCTTGGTCGTTCCGAATCCACAAAAATATCTGGGGAATGATGGTGCTTATACTGACACACGATGACTGGTTCTGAAATAAATCATATTCAATCGTATCATCACTCACAACTCGAAAAATTACGTTCGTTCGGCTAAAAATCACTCTAAAAAAGTATAAAGAAATACAAAGTTGTAGGTATAATATCGTTAAAACATGCTTAATGAGTTTGTACTTACTTTTATCCATCTTTATGACAATCTAATTGTAAAGTTTTAACGAAGCACACTTGTGATTAAGTTGACAATCAAAGTAGACGCGGAAACATGAATGGCGGCAAAATGGCAAAACAATCTAGTTTGTTTAGCTGCCGAGGCACGAATATCCGTAAATTTTCGATCAAGTAGGTACCTACTCTCTTACCAATGCGGCCGACACGTTGCGTGACGCCTCGGCGCAAGCGGCGGCGTACCTACAATTTCTTTGTTTATACCTTTATTTTATAATTTAGATACTTCAAAAAGTAATGGTACAGTTACTTTAAGGTATAGTAATTTAAAGGTACCTTTATTTTAAGGTATCGAAATTTAAAGGTATGACGTCATACCACTTACCGCCTGTACCGTAATTTTTTCGGTTATTCAATCCCTGCCCTCTACCACCATTTTGTTTGTTTTTGAATTTGACATTGGCGTTTTGTTTTTCTGACGTAACGATTGTGCTTTGAATGTTTTGAATTTTTTATATTTTTCCTATATTTTCTTACAACTTGGCTATTCTTGGACTTTGATTATCTTTGCTTAATATAGTGGCCCATGCACGTGAAAGGGACTTCGATTATCTGTTCTTTCCTTCGGCCATAGTTCGTATAGTTTAGTGATGGCCGCGGATAAAATTTGCTATGTTTCAGGATGTACCAAGAGCTGTGAGTAAATCTAATTATTTACAGGTTTTACCAGTCAATATATTATTTCTTCTTTCTATTTTATATATAAGTCAGTGTCACCTTGGGCAACAATATGATACCTAGCGCAGACGCAGGTAGCCCAAGAGTTCTGCATCACTTTTCCACCCTTAGAGCCAATACCTTGCTATGTATACTTACATACATAAAAAATGGGGGGGGGGGTTCCGGCACTTAATTCTTTTAGGGGGAGGTTCCTACTCCTCCCCCCATCTACCCGTCCACTCGGCGACCAATAATTCGTGCAGCAGATTACTAAAGAATTACCCTTATAACTCTACTACTTATACTACTGTCATTACACTTTTCAAAAACGCTTCTAAAATATTAATTTTTTTTGTAGGTGAAGATGGCTATATACTTCACAAATTTCCAAACTCTACAAAAGATTCAACACGCTTTTGTACACGGGTTCAAGCAGTTGGTGGAAACTTTCTGTGCTTAGATGATATGTATGTGTTTAAGTACCGAAGAATTTGTCATACACCTTTTGAATCCAAGTACTGGACCGGAGTAAAATGTTAAGTAATATTGCAATACCAGCATTGCATATGAGAGGTTAGTAAAAATTTGCATTAACATTGTAATGATCTATTCTTAATATTATGAATGTTAAAGTTAATATGGAAGTTTGTTCCTCAAATAATTAATTTTACTATCAAACATGAATAATTGAATGTATAAATTTTGAATCATTGTTAAACTATGTTCTGCAATACTAATTTTCAACTTCCATGTTGATGAAACATTATGTATGACATGTAAAGCAATTTTATGGAAAGTTTGTTATTTCTTATTAACAGTTTGATTCAAATGATAATAAAAAGCTTATAAATTAAGGCTTTTTCAAAGCTCATATGTATATCAAAATCTACACCAGTTTATAAATATTAAACTTGCTCAGAGTACAACTGGGAAGAAACATGAGTTTAGGTTATAATAACAAATATATAGTGATCTAAAGATCTTTTCCAGTATTAATGAGAATATATATTGCACCAACATACTATATTGTACAATATGTTCAATGTTTAATTATTTTTTAATCATATTGTCCTTTAGTATCTATTTAAAGTTATGATGATCTTCAATTTGATATCCCATTCTTTCATTTCATTCAATCTTAGAATATCATATTTAAAGTTTAGATGCCCAAATTTGTGCAGTATTCATAAGAAACAGAACAAAAAAGTTAGTATTTCATTTGCTCTTATTACCAAACTTAATTAATCACAAGAGAAGTTACTTGATTTGCCTCCGTCTTTGTAAAATTTGACATTGCTGTAAGATCCATAATTTACATTATAGTATGCATATTTTTCACAGGTGTTCTATTGTACAACTAATACTAATAATAAACTTCCATTTTAATAAAATGGAATGTGTAACTTTTAGCTTCATTTTTATTTGTTTTATTTTGTTATGCTACTTGTGGTATTTGTTGTTTGATATTGTCTGTTGGAAGATGTTGGTAGTCCTTCAGCCTTAGTCGTCCAAATTCTACATGGCTAATATGTGTATGCTGTAATTTTTTGCTGATTGGTAGTAGAGGAATTAATCTTTGCAATTAATAAACCCAAGCAGGTTAGAATTTTTATTAGAGCCATCAGTTCACATTTGTCTTTGTTCTATTCTTAAGTTGTCAATATATTTCAAGTACAATATAATCATTCATTGTATATATTGATTTTACAGGTGCTGTTGCTAAGGTATCACCCTTAGCTGAAGTTACAAATAAAAATAATACTTTTAAAACACGTTATACACAAGAAATTGCTTCAACATCAAGTTATGTGCAAGAGACAACTACTGCTCAAACATCCAGTAAGTTAAAATTGATAATATATTATTTATAAATAAAAATTATTGTATAAATTAAATTGAGGATAATATATTGTAAATTAATTTTATTTAAAAAAAGTCCCACTGGATTTTGTGCTGGTTCTGGTAAAGCTTTAATATCAAGTTGCTTTAATGGGGGGTTGTGGGGCGGGGGGAAGGGAGGTGGAGAGGGGTAGATTCGTCCCCCAGCTGTCCTCCCACCATGAGATGCATGGTATTTTTATATTAAATGTTAAAGATCAAAACTTTATAAAATAATTTATAAGAAAAATCACCTTAATAGGTAGTCGGGGAGGGGGCGTGACCCCTCTTCACCGAAGCAATACCAAAGTTTAGTTGATGGAGCCCCCGTTATTTCTGGGTGGTTTATGAAAAATTAACCACAAATCTTTCTAACCAAACCTATATGGGTTGGTGTGCCCCAAGTCCCGAGCTTGCTTTGTTCGCTCTTGTACCAAATAAAACAACAAAATGTTAACTTTAATAATTACTTTAAGAAGCACGAATGTAGAATAAATGCTGTAGAAATGCGGTCTTTAAGGAATATGCTAGGGTTGAATCTGAATGACAGGGTGAGAAATTGCGTGATAAGAGATAAATGTGGTATGCAAGATGATGTTGTGACCAGGATTAAGAAAGGAATGCTTCGGTGGTTTTGTCACGTAGAAAGAATGAATGAGGAAAGAGTGACAAAGCAAATTTATATGGCAGATGTGAACGGCCGAGTCGGGAAGGGACGCCCTAGAAAAAAGTTTATCGACCAAATTGGCGATATTTTGAAAATGGGCCACGTTAGAAGTACCCTTAACCGACGAGCATGTATGCGTATATATATGGATGTAAAGGAGGCGAAAGAGGTATGTCAGGATCGTGCCAAATGGAAGTCCGTAGTCCCTGCCTACCCCTCTGGGTGACAGGCGTGAGTGTTTATGTTTTTTTTACTTCAATAAGTAAACATATTTTATCACTTTTGCCATTATATTTCATCATGTTTCGCCTGCACAAGTACTCCACTATTGCATTATTAAAATATACAATATCTTAAAAACGGTTAAGTTTCGTGTATGGTGTTATGATTTAAAATGCAATCAACTTGCTACAATTAAATTTATTTTTACTAAACTATAGTACAAATTTTCTTGGTCTATATAAATATAATGTTTTGCATTTTAATTTCAGGCTTGAAGGTGACTGTACAGGAACGGGAGGCAGGTGATTTCTGGTGGATTAATGGTCAGTGATTCGTCGTATTTTGATGCGACGAATCTTCGGAGATTTCAAGCTTGAACTCCTTATTCGGCTCGATAGGACCACTTTATGTACAGGAACGGGAGGCAGGTGCTCTTCAATGATTGATTTATTGAACGTTTGTTGGTTATATTTAAGTCGTCTTATTGCTAACAGTGTGTATCGGGTAATAATCAAAATTTAAACAGACAGATCTTATAACTAATTGCACGACGTGCTGTAATTGGTTGCCAACAATGACGAGCTCTGATTCGTAGATAAAAGTTTGGTGTTCCGGTGCGTCGCTAGGCAGCGTTAGTAGTCGCGCCAACAGTGACTAAGCCCAAAAGGACTCAAATTAGTACAAGAATTACAATGAAAAGAAACTTAAAAGCTTGAATATAGCAAATGAGAAAGTATGAAGAAAGAACAAAAAGACTGAAGAAGAAAATGAATCTATTAGAAAATACTACTTTCTTGAAAGCATTTAAAAGTTGAATAAAACTAAATTTACGGATTCTATCGCGTTTATTTAACTGATTTTACTTATTTTTAATTCCCGACGTTTGGGGTGCTTTACAGCACCCATGGTCACGGGGTGGCCTGTAACGTCGTGAACTGAAATGTCGGGAATTAAAAATAAGTAAAATCAGGTAAATAAACGCGATAGAATCCGTAAATTTAGTTTTATTCAATGTATAGTGTTCGCGTAAATTTAAGAAATCATTAAGCATTTAAAAGTTTTACCTCAATGGCAACAGTTTTTACGATGCTACAATTTCGAGAATATGGTGAACACAAAAGGGACAGACAATTCACACCTGATGAAAAAGTGATGACATTACATTTTTTTAACATGGGGCAAGAGCCTACAGAATGCTGCAAAAGATATTTGTTCTGCCATCACCTTTCACCTTAAGCAGGATGGTATCTAAGGCCAATATTAAGCCTGGTATAAATGAAAACATATTTTACCAGCTTAAGAAGCAAGCATCTATCTTAAATGAAAGCCAATGATAAATTGTGTACACTGGTTTTTGATGAAATGGCCTTGACACCACATATTGGTTATGACAGGAAAAATGACAAGATTACTGGTTTACACAATGATTACATTTACGCGAACACTACACACTGAAATAATACTAGTTTTTATGGATTTTATCGCGTATATTTATTATATAAATATCCGACGTTTCGAGCGCTTTACAGCACCGGATCGTCGGGTATTTATAGTTAAATATACGCGATAAAATCCGTAAAAACTAGTATTATTTCAATTACTGGTTTAGTTGACAATGGTGATGTAGTGAGGACTGAACTTAGAATAGAGGTATTCTAAAAACTATAAACAGCCGATATCATATTCATTTTGTGCTTGCAGTACAAAAAAAGCTGAATTAGCCTTAATGATTAAAAGAAATATAAGAAAATTGAAGGGGTCTGGCTTTAAAATCCTTGCTACTGTATGTGACCAGGGAACATCAAATGTTAGTGCCAAGTGGAACATAGTAGATAAATATTGAAATATGGTGGTAGATAAATATTGAATATACAGGGTAACATAATAGGTAAAATAATAGGAAAAACTTTGTTTCATAGCATATATGCTCCGAATTATGTTTTAGACATTTTTTATAAAATCTTTGATTAAAGGAATTAAGCAAAAGTGACTAAATTCAGTCAGTCAGTCATACCTGCAGTATCTTTGCTCTCATTGGGGTAATTAATAATGTTTTGAAAACAAATCAAAACAAAGTTGTTAAAGACAAATATTTATTTAACATTAATTATTAATATGTTTCAGTTGTAAAGTTTTATTTGCAACCTAATCCACGTTGGTTAAAATTCGTGCTTTACTCTTAATTTTAGGTATTTTATCAGGTTACACTTATGTCTGCTTACTTATCCATCATCCAGTAGTTCATTTTCTCCCGCATCAACATCTAAGAGCAATTATAAAAAAAATTGAATGAGAATGAGTTAAGTCGACTTAGATCCTTTAGGGGGTTGTAATTTGCATCATTACCGACTATTACGACTATGAAACACCATACATCAAACCTAACCGTTTTCAAGATATTGGATACTTAAGTTTCTTTTTTTATAAAAATTGTCAACTTTTTGTCTATTGTACTATTTTTTTGTAATTTGTGCATCTTATTTTATTTTTCTTATAACTTTTGTGTAGTAGATAAGTTGCATTATTATTTTAAATACCAAGATCTTAGGTAAATAAACTAAATTTTATGTTATTTTATTTCGATTAATTTACTTTGTATACTGTCATTACTGTCTACTTATAATTACTGTTGGATTTATTAATTTAAAATTGTTACTTTGATGAAATATATTGACTGATCGACATTTATTTATTTATTTCTGAAATTGTGTAGATTGCTTAGTTCTTAATTTTTTTTTACTGGTTATGGGTGTAAATTACCTGAATAAAGATGATTATTATTTTTAAATTGAGTTTTCTTTTTTATGATTTACCTTTGATTACATAATTCTGCAACTAACTAGTTTTGTGCCTATATGCACAAAACTAGTTAGTTGCTGAATTATGTGATCTTGTAAAATTAATTAAAAATAATCAGTACACCAGGGATGGGGCTGTACTATATATAGAATATCGCCCGTTTAGTTCGACAACTCCACTATAGATGTCTCTGTACCACGGAATCGACTAGCAACTCTATTCCAGGTATATATAATGTACTCTGTGGTCTGACTTGAGCTTTGATACTTGAAGCATCTCCTAAAGGCCTTTTCCGCACTGCCTCGGGATCCTGCAAGCCTCTGCCCGCTCCTTAAGTCGTCGCCTAGCCACGCCTACGCCTCCGCCTACTAGTGCGCGGTGTTTGCCTACTTCAAGCGCCGCGTGTACCTACTTCAAACGCTGCGTGCCTTCTCCAGACGTTGCGTGGACCTACTCCAGACGCTGCGTGTCT
Source organism: Parnassius smintheus behrii (assembly GCA_036936625.1). Taxonomy (NCBI): domain Eukaryota; kingdom Metazoa; phylum Arthropoda; class Insecta; order Lepidoptera; family Papilionidae; genus Parnassius; species Parnassius smintheus. Next base: position 45,644,246 of record JAUPFT010000015.1, read on the forward strand.
ATTCCGGACGCTGTGTGTGTCTACTCCGGAAGTTGTGTTTGCCTACTTCAAGCGCCGCGTGTACCTACTTTAAACGCTGCGTGCCTACTCCAGACGTTTCGTGGACCTACTCCAGACGCTGCGTACCTGCTCAAGACGCTGTGTGTGTCTACTCCAAGCGCTGCGTGTACCTTCTCCAGACGCTGCGTGTGCTTTCTCCAGATTCGGCGTGTACCTAGAGCAGGAGCTGTGCACCTATCATAGGCATAGCCTGTGCATACTTCGTTGCAGTATCTTTATCTTTGTTATTTTTTTTAATAATATTGTAAATCACCATCTTCATTACAACCCATCATCACCTTCATACCTTTTTTTATAAAAGAAACTGTAAAATTTTTCAAATTTTTAAATAATTTATTTTATTTTGGTTGTTTTCGTTGTAGTTAAGTTAGGTTCTTTAGTTTTTATTGTCGCTTCACGACAATCTTTATTATAACAGATTTCCGCAATGTATAACGCCTGATTATGTTATTTATCAACAAAACTGAGTTGCCGGCTGCACGTGCACGAGGCAAATGTTCACCTATGAGACAATCTACGTGCAAGGTTCGATAGACTGAGACGTAACGATGAACGATGTAGTTGTAGCGTCGGCGTGTATCAACATATCATACACTTTAGAAGCCAAAGCCATTTTTGTCTGGCTCTGGTGCCTAAAATTAATTCGTTTAAGAACTAGTTTGGACAACTTCCGTTTAAATACGACTTCATAATTAATTAATGTTTTATCTAACCGACGTACCGTTTTTAATTTAAGATTTAAATTACAATAATTAAATAAGTATCAACTACTAAGAACTGCAGTGAAATGTGGCTCTATAAGTCGAACTTTAACTGCTATGTAGCGCTTAAGCTGCGTTCAGAACTAATATGGCCCTGAGGGTCCTAGTTCGATATATTAGTCTATTATTATCCTAGTTCGGTATAGTTTAAAGTATTCGTGTGGTCTAGAAAGTGTTAATAATTTTTTCGGGTATGAGTGTTTTCTATATGCAATTTTTGTACGTAAAACGAAATTATTACACTATAGATATTGCTATTGTATTAATCTTTTGAAAAAGGAAAAAGGAGTTACTTTCCTCAGAAACGGTGCACTTCTTTTTCATTGGCTCGGCTGAATAAGTTTACGTAAGACCCGTTACAGTTACTGTTACCGGTACAGCCTACCAAAGCCCACCGCTGGACATAGGCTTCCCCACAGATAGCCTTACAGGAAGGTATTTGCCACAGTTATCACACCTGGCAAGCGGGTTGGCAGCCGCAGTTTTTATTTTATTGTCGTTGTTAGGAGGACGCTGCCGCCCGGCTCGCGATGGTCTCCCTGTCGCCTGTTGCTGTTACGATACCTGTGAACCATGAACTAATATGGGATAGTAGATACTCTACGTCGCCAATACCTGCTACTCTTTAATTTCGGTGAACTAAAGATGTTGGAAATATTTTCAGTAAATACCACGTCATCATCATCATTACAGCCCTTCACAAGTCCACTGCTGAACATAGGGAGGCCTATGTTCAGCAGTGGACTTGTGAAGGGCTGTAATGTTCGCTCCAAAACGTGTTTGCAGACTTCATTCATCCTCTCAATCTTTTAATTTCTGAAACTGTTATAAAGCAATAAATCATCATCATAACATCCCTACACAGGTTCACGGCTCCCATTTTTAATTTTGAACATAGGCCTTCCACAAGTAATGCCACAAAGCACGGTCCTGAGCCTCCTGCATCCATTGACTTCCTGCATGTCTTACCAGGTCGTCACTCATACCACCTAGAGCTTTTAAAATATTTTATACTATGTACCTAGAGGTTTTTACATTTAGAATCGTTTCCCAAAGTGAATTGTTAAATATAAATATAAAGTGCGTTTGAATGAATGCAAATTGTATCGGTCGCGCGCGGCGGCAGTCCGGCCGCGCCGGCCCGAGGATCCGCAGCCGCTTTCAAGGTGAACCGCGACACGGCCCGCAGCGCCTAAAAATAGCCGCATAGGAACGAATAAAACAGTGCAAATAAAACTCTTGCATTAACCCCAACCGGCGAAAGCTACTACATGGATACTTGCACGACGTACGTGTCCAAGTACCTATCGGATTCGATTTTAAATTCTGCTTATATTAAAATTAACTTGGAGTCGATTTCTTTGTTTGTTAACATGTTCGAGACCGAAAACATCACTAACTTATGAACGTATACCTTGCCTTGGGTAGAGTAGACTCTGTCTCTGGGAACAACGATTACAACGGTCTACGTAAACAGTAACTGTTACAAATAATTCTCTGATGGAAAGTTAACAATAAAAATGTTCCTTACCCCGTAAAGTTAATTTTATTTAATGTATCGCGTAATTTATTTCATTAGTATAATCGATCATTATAAATAGACCATTATAAAAATATTCATAATTTTTTTTCATGTGTTTGCTTTATAGCATAGCATCAGTGCAAGAAGTTACGACGATGCGGTGACAAGCTACGGTTTTTAGGTTACTAAGACATTTTACACAGTTATGTACGATGTCAGAGTCAGAACATCTACGACAAAGTTTATTATAATTTACCGCTGCCTGGAACGGTATAATAAAAAAATGTCTTTCATGTATGTACCCGAAAAAACTGACTAAAGCAAGTTTGCTTTCTGATTCGCACCGCAATGCTTACACAGTAGGTGCTGCAGTACAAGAGTAAAAAATTGATTTCAATTTTGTCAGCATACAAAACTGAATTATTTATAATAATACCCAACGGAAGCGTAATTAAAACTGCATAACCAAAATATTTTATTTCATTCATTTGTATCATTATACTGTAAAAATGTACGTGACTGTGCTTGCAGCCGGCCGGAGAGCGCTATGTATAACTGACATTTCGACGTTGTCATTATTAAGACGACACATCGAAAAGGCTATCGCCGTACAGATTCGAGTGAATACATAATTTCTATAAAAACTTGAAAAACGCCATCATAAGGTCTAAAATAGCGTAGCGCCCGCGACGATAAAAGCGCTTAGAAATTGTCAGAATCTTAAAATATATTTTTTAACAATTATTGATTTAAGTAATCAAAATAATGAGCAAGTAAATGATGAATATTGATGTTATGAATATATTTGAGTGATTCCCAAGCATATAGATTAAGTAATTTCGTTATAATTTCAACTATAGTGATTTTTGAGAGGTGTGTTTAGCAAATAATTATGATCGAGTCAAAATTATACAATCGTGTTTTTGAACAATCAAATTCAAGATAAAGACATGAATTTACCTATATCAAAATCCCACTTTCGTTAGTGGTCTCATAGTCCTATACTATTCGATGAAAGGAGATGCATTTTTTCACGGTGTCGCCTTAATCGGCTAATCAGCTAATCGGCCAAAGTATTAATCGGCCCAACTCTAGTTTAAATACAAACATTATTGCGTTCATTAGACACAGGAATAGCGGTAATCGCGACAAGGACGAGCCATGCTTTTCCTCACAAAGTTTACAACAATAATAAAAAAAACTCTTTGTTTTTTTTTTCTTCACACAACGCCATCTAGTCCCAAGCTAAGCAGAGCTTGTGTTATGGGTACTAGACAACTGATAAACATACTTATATATTTCTAAATACATAAATATTATAGATAAATTACACCCAGACACAGAACAAATGATCGTGCTCATCACACAAACGTTTGTCCTGGGTGGGAATCGAACCCACGACCTCCGGCATAGCAGTCAGGGTCACTAACCACTACACCAACAGGCCTGTCAATTCAATTTATATTTCGAAAATATTTGTATGAACGTAACGTGCAATGCTTCTAAAGTACATACTTTTTGAAAGATAACAGCTGATTTAAATTTTCTATGGGACGACGTCGTCCTATACAAAATTTAAATCAGCTGTTCTCTTTCAAAAAATATGTACTTTATAAGCATCGCACAAACACCACGGCACATTGACATGTGATAACTTTTACATTAGCCTTCCTTATATTCTATAGATATTCTATACATCATCAAAGTCGAAAGTCGGCATGTGAGTATAACACGACCGTAGTGCGCAATATGTATACATGGATGTTTTATGCTTAGATTATGTCAAGTTGCTAGCAATTTTCATTTTATGGAATATTTTTATATTAAAAAACACGTTGCACAGTTAGATAGGATAGATAGGATAGCTTAACAAAGTACAAAGTAGGAGCAAAGTGTATGCATCAATAGGAAACAGTTATTTATGTTACATATCAAAACTAATATAGAAACGTGCTGTAAAACATTGTGAGTCCAAACTTGCAGCCTTTGAAATGAGCAGGTGTCTTTAATGCCCCACACACCTGTCAAATAATACAGCAATAACGATCCTGATCATCACTCATCACGACGGTAGAACAGCTGTACGTTTTATTACGTTATGTTATAATTTGCTCGCGCATATCTGATTATGATTCAATTATTGCACTTTTTATGATATATAACTTTATCCTCGCGATTAATGATCTTTTACTTGGCACGTAAGTAATAAAACAGATAATATTTAAGTTTTAAACCTTTGGTATTATACTATACCAACTTAAACTTATGGCTAAGAAGTTGAAAACTTAAGGTTAATTTATTAGAAAATAGTGTACCTATAGTACGAATATAAATCCTTAAAAAGGAAACTTGATAACATAACAATCAACTTTGTATGATATAATATAATTGTCGCAAATAAATCGATATTAATTTTATCTAATCGTCAACCCGGTTTGTGTTCAATGTGGGTCGATCGATGCTAATAAATTTGTTTTTATCACTGACATAGTGAACTAAAATGTTTCTGATCATTAGAATCAGATAGCACACGCTTGACTTTTCAGTGATAATATAAATTAAGAATGTATGCGTTTGATTTGACTGAAAACAACAAACTTCGTTCGTGTATTTTCGCGCTTATCCAGTCTGTCCAGAACAGGTCGCGCGGCGCGCGGCGCGGCTACGCGTGCTAGCGTCACACCACGCGACAACCAACTGGGGAATCAAGAAATTGTCTTTCCATTTCCAGCTCCTCACGTGTTTCTATATTTTATAATAATCATTATGCGCGTTATCATTATTTACTAGTGATTACGTACGTGTAAGTATCGATAAATAATTAACTTGACAATTTACTATTACTATCATATCACTTTCGACCTTAAGAATCATAAATTTGATACTTTCACAGACATATCTGTGTATGTAATATTTACATAAACAAAATATAAGTAAAAAGGTCCTGAGTAGTTATAAAGATAGGGTTTACTGCTGTGTGGCGTGCGGCGAGCCTAGCCTAAGTATACTTTGTTTATGTCTGTTACTATTCGACCAGTATATTATTGTTCGAAGTTCGAAGCTGTTACTATAACATTTCTTTCATGACTGAATTAGGCCGAGGGGACGATGTGTCCCGGTTCCCGGCCAAAAACATTACTAACTCAATTTTAAAATTAGCTTATTGTATTTAAATAAACTAGAAGTAGGTGCAATAATTTTTGTGCAGCATAAAAATTGGACTTCGATAAACCTTTAAACACACAATGTTGCAGTGCTCAGTCGGCATGCGCTCACCGCTGAAGCATGTGGTAGAGTCCAAAGCCAATACCAATATGCTTTAGTAGAGTTTATTGTAGTGCTCAGTCGGCGTGCGCTCACCGCTGAAGCATGTGGTAGAGTCCAAAGCCAATACCAATATGCTTTAGTAGAGTTTATTGTAGTGCTCAGTCGGCATGCGCTCACCGCTGAAGCATGTGGTAGAGTCCAAAGCCAATACCAATATGCTTTAGTAGAGTTTATTGTAGTGCTCAGTCGGCGTGCGCTCACCGCTGAAGCATGTGGTAGAGTCCAAAGCCAATACCAATATGCTTTAGTAGAGTTTATTGTAGTGCTCAGTCGGCATGCGCTCACCGCTTAAGCATGTGGTAGAGTCCAAAGCCAATACCAATATGCTTTAGTAGAGTTTATTGTAGTGCTCAGTCGGCATGCGCTCACCGCTGAAGCATGTGGTAGAGTCCAAAGCCAATACCAATATGCTTTAGTAGAGTTTATTGTAGTGCTCAGTCGGCATGCGCTCACCGCTGAAGCATGTGGTAGAGTCCAAAGCCAATACCAATATGCTTTATTAGAGTTTATTAAATTCAATTCGTCTACACTCCACACATTTTTTAATCAATCAATCAACCTTTGGCGACACCTTATCGTTTAAAAATAATTGAACTAGAACTAGGCCCGCGTCCTTGATCTTTCCTACTTGGTAAATATTTCATGTCGGTTAATAATTGTTCAACAGCTCCTATATCCCAGGCCGTGTTATAGTTTTTGATAGCAAATATTTAAAACACTGTACTTATTACAATACAAGCACAGCCTAAATCACAGAGTACATACATACAAACCACATTCTGTCCTGCCTACGCCGCAAATCCTTGATACCATTTTTGGTGCTTGTTACTTTTAGTATTATATTTTCTTCATGATATTGTTTCTTACTCAAGGTTTTTTTTAATTATATATAACCGCCCATAATAATATGTATTAATAAAATTATATGCGGTTGACGCGTTGTTTTTAAATGTAAAAAGAGTTTAATTGTTGCCTACGATCCATTATGCAGTCATAAAGTGCATAAAGGTACATACGATAAATTGCTAGTTCAAAAACTTACGAAGACTTAAAAATTATTTAACTTTGAGTCATAAGTGGTACCGTGTGTTGGCGGTGTAAGAACATCCACTGGGCGCCCCGTGTCGTCCCGCGGGTGTCTCGAGAGGCGACGGAGGGGAACAAATCAGGAGGTGGGCAACAGCTTCAGCCTAATGACGACTAAAAATAAAAATAACTGGGCTTGCCAACCCGCCTGTCAAGCGTAGCCACAATAACAAATACCCCCTCCCCCCACGAGGCAGTCTATGGGGGAAGCCCATGTTCAGCAGTGGACTGTAATAGGATGTAACGGTATTGGTAACGGTAAGTCATCATAATGTGACAGATGAGAAATTTGTAGGTACTTAAATAATATTTCTCGATTGTACTTTAATTTGTAATGTAGAATAAATAATAGTTATGTAATGAAATTTAAGATCAATTGTAAATCAGTTAAGAACTAAATGATTGTTATGTTATATAATTTACATCTAATTTATTATACAGAGTTATTTCTCAAAGAGTAGCCACATTTTAAATTTAATTTCAAATAAATAAATAATGATGTATGAATACGAGTAAATAAGGCTTATTCTTTTATTTGAAGTTATCCCAAATTGAATGTGATTTATGGGCAACAACGTTTTCGCCTAGCGATCGACCCTTACGAATGTGTGCGCATTTTGAATTTAATAGATAAAAAGGACAGAATGTTTGAGATTTTTTTAATTAATTTTTCTTCACAATTTGCCTATATTTCTTATTCTGAACCTACTCTGCAAATTTAGCCGGTTATTGCGAAGTAACCCTGCAAAATTATTAGATATAAACGGTTTTCTTCAGGATGCATTTTGGGGAATGTGCGCTGGGATTCCATAACTTAATTCCTCCCTTTCCCTTTCACAATCGAACAACCAAACGCTCGGCCAGTCTCCACACTTTCGTTGTTGAATCACCACTCATTCGAACTAAACGGTTTGCTTTATTGTTCATCATGCATACAATAAAGGAGTGGAATATGTTACTAAGTAACATCTGTCCTTCCATTCGATTACAATGTGGGTGTCTTCAAGGAAAAAGTGAATAGGCTTTTGCTTCCGCTTCACCATCTACGTATTCGCCTGCATCATCACTTACATTAAATAAGTGCATCGATCACTAATAAAGAACTATTAGTGATCGATGAATAAATGGGTATTGTAATGAGTCGTAAAACCGACGAGTCTCTCTAATTCGTTTTGGAGAGTAGTCCAGCACTGGCTTTCGATAGTAAAATAACAGAGAACATAAGCTGCGGAGAAGCTGAACTACACAAAATGTGATATAAAGCCACTTAGTTAATATTATTCAAAAATAAAACAATGTATTGACGCATATTTTTAGCTACGATTATAAGTTTGTTACTTATTTTCTTATAGCTACTTATAAATGTAATTTATCTAATCGGTAGAGCCTCGACCACGCTACCGTGCTCATATTTTAATTTGATCGCCATTGCACTGGGCTCGATACGATTCGCAGCTCGCGTGCCGCGACCCGACGCCACGGCGCGCCTGCCTGCATACTTCACATTCACATGCCTTCTCGACACTAAATTAAGCGCTTTCTAAGTAGATATTCGTTATTCTTAAACGAACTTCTTACAGTCAGATTCAGCCACCCAAATAATCTTATTTATTTGACACGTAATAAATGCTTCAAATATCAACATCATCTTCCTCATCCTTATCCTTATCCATCACAAGTTCACACCAGTAAATATATAAACATTTTAAAATTACCTCCGTATATTAGAAAAAAAAATATACAAAGCTGTTAATATACAATTTCCCAGAGAATCTTACAAATTATAAATATACTCACAGTACGAGTAAATCCAATTACAATTACACAACATGTAAGTATAATATTCTTTATATCAATCTTTATTACGTAACCATAAATGTTATTTTTTTATAATTTTACTTAATTGTTTTTAATCTGAAGTATAACTAACAATTTTATTTTATAACTTTAAAAATTAATCATGTCACTTATAGACACAGGCCAATAAAATATAACAAATATAGTAAAACAATACCCGACAAGCGTAGTTAAATTGTAAGCCACGTAACATTAGGTCTTTACTTATGAAATTACCGTTTTTATGAAATAAGTTAAATAAGTAAGTTAATAAAGTAATAAGTTATGTAAGTATTTTTCTATATTTTTCTAGTAATAAAATTAATCACCCATGCAATCGATGCATCTTTGCCAACGCATTGGCAGTTTATTGATACCCTTCTTGTAAAAACCAGCTGGACGGGAGGCAACAAATTCTTGAAAGGCATTTTGTACTGCCTCTCAGATATTGAATTTTTCCGCCAAAAAGTTATCCAAATTTTGGAAACAGTAGAAGTCTTCAGGTGCGAGGTCTTGTATGACACATAGCTTCTGACACCAGCTCATATAACTTGGGGACCGTCTGTTGTGGAATAGAAGGTCTCGTCAGTCCCGCGTTGTCGTGCAGAAGCAGCGGGGACGAGTGACTCACCAAAGCTGGGTTGAAGAAGTGCGAGCTTCTCCATCAGTGTTCAGATCTTCACAGTACACATCTGCAGTAATGCTCATTCCTTTTGGTAAGGAGTGATAAATCACACCTGCGCTAGACCACCAAACAGTGATCACCACTTTTCTTGGGGTAAGTTTTCATTTAGGACATTGTTTAGATTAGATGCTGAACCAGGATCCAACCAACTTGCTGGGCGCTTGAGATTGTCAAACAGATTCCATGTTTCGTCTATAACAAAATCCCTTCGTTTGTGTGCCTGTTGAGTAGTGCAAGGCACTTCTCGACGCGTACTTCGCGCCGGCGATCATTAACTTCGTAGGGCACCCATTTGTAAAAGCTTTTTTACCTTGCCAATTTGACACAAAAGGACCAAATTGGACGAGGTGTTATCGTGGTGAAGGAGGATCCTACTGCGAGTTCGTTTCTCCCGAACCTTTTCCAAAGCAAGTGGCAAACAATTGTTAGTGTACCACTCTGCAGTAACTGTTTTCCGATCCTCTAAAACAATTGTGGCATTGCGGCCGTATCATACTTTTCTCGAAGCAATTCAGGCCATTTTCAACCCCTATAACTTCGTTGTGGATAGTACTAGAAAACTGAATTTTCAGAAATCAAGCAGAAATTGTATAGACACGGTATATTTCTGATTTTATTCAATTTAAACCAGTAGATTAGGAATTATAATTAGTCAAAGTTTCTTAATTTTGTCTGACTGACCGATCATCAAAACTATAAGGCACTTCTAGCAGACGTAGAAGCTTCAAGCTTAGAACACAATTAGTGTTTAGTGTACAAATCCAGGAAAAACTAAAATATTTTGCAATTTCGGTCCAGTTTTCTAGACACATTAACTGCATAAATAACTTTGTAATCCCATATTTGTATATAGGATTACAAAGTTACATTTGCAGTGAATGAATCAGTGTACCTGTATTATGTATAATATAAAAGAATAAAAGATTTAGGTAGGTACTTTGTTGCTAATCAAGAAGTAGAAGGTACCAGAAGGGAAAAAAGTAGGAAATCTGCAAAAAGAAATGAGATGCCATCAAAAACATAACTTGTAAAAATAACCAAGTCTCGCAACTCAGTTCTTCTATTGTAAAAAGTTGTGAGATCCATGTAATACCAAGTCGGTTAATTTATTCAGTCCCTACTTAAGGGCCCTTCTGTCTTAACTTATTACGTAATTAGCTAACATAACAACATCTTATTGTGACTAAGTATATCAATATTAAAATTATTTTATGTTTTAAATACATAAATAGATTGACTTGGCAATCGCACTAAGCGATCAAATTTAATATATTATGTATTACTTGTGAGATACATTGTGTTTTCATGCGATGGCCCAAGTCAATCTATTTATTTAAAACGTAAAAGATTTTTAATACTGATATGGTCGCAATAAGATGTTGTTATGCTAGCTAATTACGTAATAAGTTAAGACAGAAGGACCCTTAAGTGGGGACTGAATAAATTAACAGACTTGGTATTACATGGATCTCACAACTTTTTACGATAAAAGAACTGAGTTGCGAGACTTGGTTATTTTTACAAGTTATGTTTTTGATGGCATTCATTTTTCAGGACGAAATTTCAGGTGGTCAAATTTCAACCAATAATAGGTGGTGCGTTCGTTTGTAGTATTTGCTCCGTAAATGTCGTTGATGTTGCGTGTCGGCCGTGCCACATTGCTGCCACGTTGCTGCCACGACGGTGCGAATATTCCATAATTATTCGAATTTTTAACGTATATACGAAAAATATTCAAATAAGGTTAAAACATAACGCTTATCAATAAACAAATGACTAATTTTGAAAACAAGAATTCCACGTTTTTAAAATAAAATTAATTTGAAATTTGAATTCTTAGCCAAACAGAAATTATTTTGATTTGAAATGACAGTACTGCAGGACGGTAATTTACATAGAATACTATTCTCTAATATACACAGTAATCTATGAATACTATGGTACATAGATAATAGAACGGGGGAGTGGGCGGAGCCCGCGTAGCCACTAACACGTCAATTCACACGTATAAATGTCAACACGAGATGTGTTTTGACGTTACAACCGCTTCCAAATTTCGCATGCAAATTATTTAAAAAATGCCAAATTGCACCCTATTTACAAATAAATATGTATTAGTATTTAAACGATTTTTTTTTAATGATGGTCTTAAACATTAATCAAAAGTCTAAAATATTTAAATTTATTCAGTCTGTCAACACACCGAATGGGGTTTGGCGACGCCAAACCTCGTACAAGGTAAAGTTAACAGTCATTCTATTGTGTATTATAGTATTCTATGGTAATTTAATAGGTAAATGCCTATTATTTTAAATTAACACCGAATGTACAACACATAACATACGTTGTAGGTATGGCCGGCCCATTGCTGGGCTATGTCTACTCTTGTTCTGCAAATATTCTCGTTATGGATTTAACCAACAAGAGCATAGCCCTCTTAAACTCGTTGAATGGTTTTGAGCTTCATCATGCGGTCAGTAGTGCAGTACCAGGTTTCGGTTCCGTGAGTCATCACTCATCACTGTCAACGTGCGCCGATTCTAACTGTAAGTACACTTATCACCCGGCTGCTCCAGAAGTAGGATCGTGTTCTCGTACGTATCGTACGCTCTGTAGCCTAAACGTATTGATGAATTTTAACATATGTAAACAATATAAATACACATTAATGCAAGTGTCATAGAGTAACAAATATTATCTTTTCAATAAACTTTATGCAGTCTTTTTAATAACTGTTTTAACCATTGAATTTGTTATATTTTGTCGGATATTTCTATTATACAAGAGCATCTTTTCTATTCTCTACGTTAAATGTGTTGGTGCACTCGTACGTGTTTAGTTACTTATTGCAGTAAGCTGTTCAATCGCAACTGACTAACATTTTATTTTAATTTCGTCATAAGAATGAATGACAGGCTGCGGACCTCGAGTTCAAGAGGTCGTGGGCTAGAATTAGAATCCGCCACGCGCCTTCTGCGTTGTACTACTACTAACACAAGTATTTTAAGCTTAGCAGGACTAGTTAAAGGGAATATTAGTAACGTTAATAATAGCACTGCTATTATTTTTTTATATAAAAAATATGTCCTCCAGAGCTCCAGACCGAATTTCGATCACGGCGCGGCGGCCGGTCTCAACGGAGGCTAGCCATCGGCGCAGGACAGGATTATAGTGCCAAGTGCCCAAGTGTATGCGCAAGCACGGGTGCACTCTCTATTCCCTCACTCTTATAATCCGATGGGACGGTAAACCGACAAGACCGTAGTGAGACCAGGTGCAGGACCAGCTGCTTTACGTGCTTTATGAGGCACGGGGGTGAGACACCGCCAACTTCCAGAATTTCTACTTCAAGAATTTCTTGACGGAAAAACTCAATCACTATTTTTTTGGCCTGATCCGGAATTCGAAGCCGGGCCCTCATGACCAACGCTCGCGTTTACAATCATTTTACCAACGAGGCAGCCACTATAAATCACTACATACATAAGCAACACATGCTAGTAATGTAATGATGTAATTTGATTACCGTCGAATATTTGTGCATTGCCTTATGAATACAACAGGAGCACACAAACGCAAAGTCCCTACATTACCTGTCTAGGGTTACCAACTTTCGCAAAGACCAACTCGGGAGAATTTTATGTAATCGAGTAAGTGGTTAGGCGGGGGGTTCGGGGGAGGGTGGAAGAAAATCTCAATAATTTATTAATTTTAAAATTTATATTTATTTTGCTTTCGAACAACATCTAATATTTGCCGATTTCACAAAGCGAGTGCGAGCGACGGCTGCATATAATTCTTAGAAAAACCGGAGAAATTATTGCACCCTGGGAGGTCGGTAGATTAACCATTATTACCGGAGTCTCCCAGGCAATCCGGGAGAGTTGGGAACCCTATGTAGTACGCATACGGAGGAACGCTTAATACGAATATATTCTAGCATATACGTATGCTCAAGCTCGCTCAGCGACCTATGGAGAGCGCTATGTTCGGGGTTTCTCTGCGTGATAAACTTAGGAATGAGGATACCCGTACTAGGTGACGTGTAGGGCGACCCTCCACTAGGTGGAGTGACGACCTGGTAAGACACGCTGAAATCGCGGTTGCATTCTGCAGGCTGCCGCCGTGTTTGGCACTATAGGTCAGCCGATTGGGATGGGATGCGGTCTTTCTTTGCATCCTACCCTTGGGGGCGGGTTTGCTTCTCGCCGGATGATCCCAACGTTGTTGCGGATTCTGTTACTGATGTGGTACTTCAGGGTATGGAACTTTTTATTCCTTCCTCTGTGGTGCCCATTAGAGGCAAATCTCAGCCATGGTTTGGTCGCTCCTGTAAAATAGCATCATGCTATAAGCAGGAGTGCTACCAAGCCTGGGTTGATGCATCAGCGTCCCGGGATGTAAACACCAGCGCTCTAAAAAAGAAGTATAATTCCGCCTCTAGGTCCTTCAAAAGAGTCATTGCCAAGGCAAAGTCAGAGCACATAGGCAGAATTGGCGAGAAACTAGTTCGCCTTCCTTCTGGAACCCGTGCATTCTGGTCTCTCGCCAAGGCTGTCCAGGGGAATTTCTGTCAGCCATCTCTTCCATCTCTGCACAGGGAGGACGACTCACTGGCCCAAACTGCAAAGGAGAAAGCCGATCTTTTAGGCTCTTTCTTTGCGTCTAACTCGACTCTCGATGACGGGGGGAGTACGCCGCCGACCATCCCGCGGTGTGAGTGCTCCATGCCGGAAGTGCATTTCACACAGCGCTCGGTTCGCAAAGCACTCCTCTCCTTGGACATCCACAAGTCGAGTGGGCCTGACGGAATCCCCCCAATTGTGCTGAGGACGTGTGCTCCAGAGTTGGCACCGGTTTTAACGCGTCTTTTCCGGTACTCCTACTCCCTAGGCGTAGTCCCAAAATCATGGAAGACGGCTTTCGTCCACCCGATCCCTAAAAAAGGCGACCGCTCAGACCCGTCCAACTACCGGCCAATCGCCGTCACCTCCTTGTTCTCCAAAACAATGGAGTCCATTGTAAATTGCCAGCTCATGAGGTACCTTGAAGATCACCAGCTGATTAGTGACCGCCAATACGGTTTTCGCCGTGGTCGGTCAGCCGGTGATCTTCTGGTCTACCTCACTCACAGATGGGCGGAGGCAGTAGAGTTCAAGGGTGAGGCATTGGCCGTTAGTTTGGACATTGCGAAGGCCTTCGATCGGGTTTGGCACAAAGCGCTTCTTTCGAAGCTCCCTTCCTATGGGCTTCCCGAGAAATTGTGCGATTGGATCACCAGCTTTCTTGCAGATCGGAGCATCAAGGTCGTTGTAGACGGTGCAAGCTCCGATTGCAAGCCTATTAATGCTGGTGTTCCACAGGGCTGCGTGCTATCGCCAAAGCTGTTTCTTCTGCATATCAATGATATGTTGCATACCCGTAACATTCATTGGATGACAGCACTGGTGATGCTCTTTACACCGGCCGAGCCAATATTTCTCGGGAAAACGTCTCCGAGTGCCGGGACAAATTTGTGTCTGAAGTCGAGTCTTTGCTGAACAGAGTCTCGGATTGGGGACGACTAAATCTAGTCCAGTTTAACCCCCAGAAGACACAAGTTTGCGCGTTAACCGCTAAAAAGAACCCCTTTGTCGTATCCCCTCAGTTTCAAGGCACTCCCCTTGTTGCCTCAGCCAGTATCGGAATCCTCGGCGTCGACATATCGAGTGACGTGCAGTTTCGTGGTCACTTGGAAGGGAAGGCCAAATTGGCCTCTAAAAAGCTTGGCGTGCTCAGCAGAGCGTGACAGTATTTCATGCCGGCACACCGCCTGCAACTTTACAAGGCGCAGGTTCGGCCGCACATGGAATACTGTTCCCATCTCTGGGCTGGGGCTCCCCAGTACCAGCTCCTTCCACTTGACCGCATCCAGCGCAGAGCGGCTCGAATCGTCGACGACCGAGTGCTTTCCGATCGGCTCGATTCACTGGCGTTGCGAAGAGATGTTGCATCTCTTTGCGTATTTTATCGCATCTATCACGGGGAGTGCTCTGAGGAATTGTTCGGATTAATCCCAGCCGCCAAATTTCGTGAACGCACGACACGGCAAACGTCCCGATACCATCCACACCATCTGGATGCTTGGCGGTCCACCACTGTACGTTTCACAAGGAGTTTTCTTCCACGTACAACCTCTCTGTGGAATAGTTTATAACTGGCGATTTTTCCGGACCGATACGACCTGGGGACCTTCAAGAAAAGAGCTTACTCCTTTCTAAAGGGCCGGCAACGCACCCGCAATTCTCCTGGTGTTGCGGTTGATCATGGGCGGCGGTAGTCACTTAACATCAGGTGAGCCGCATGCTCGTTTGCCCCTTCTTCTATAAAAAAAAAACCTTTACGGGTGCCAACACAGAACACGGAACTGTTTTCTATGGGTGCCAATCTGCTCCAGCAACATTGTACATTCCGGCACCAGCATTTTTGCCGGCGAATCCAACACTCCCAACCGTTGATTGCAACCAACTTGGTCCCCGTTTTTTAATTTCTTAATGCTTAAAATTACAAATTGTTGAACAATCATAAATTTATTTACGAAAAAATAATGAAAATTAATTTTTTGGCTATAAGGACATATTTAATAAAAAATTAAACGTTTTTTTAAAATTTTTAGTAACTATCGAAATTGTATGTATTTATGATTTTAGTTCTCGTCTTCGTTTTGCTGTACTAAGTTAGATTTTAAATACAGTTGTATGCGTGTAATGCTATTTTTAATCACGTATGTAAAACAACAAATAAATATACTAAATAAACAAGTATTATTTTCTAAACATTATAAATGGACACAAGATAATTTGATCGTGTTCAAATGCGATTCAATTGAAGTCAACGTTAAAGTGAGCCCACGTGGCCCGCTAGGAGTAGGAGCTGGCAGATGGACCGCACGCTGTTCGCATTCCGACACAATTTAAGTATCATCGAACTACGTACGCACTGTCATTATCAATCTACTTGAAGTCATCAAGGCCGGTGTGCAGTTGAAATGATCATGACTACGGTTATTATTTCTCCCATCTTTCCATTAACGAATATTTTGATGAGTTTTATTTAAAAATACAAATATGGCAAATATCGAAAAATACTACCAACGTAATTCTTGATTTTGGAAACGCGAAAAGTATGTACAATAATGGTATATATAATGAAGTTAAAAGGAAAATTATCACAGCTAAGTAGAGCAGTCACCCAACTTATAAAATGCAGGTGGATTAGTAACTTCGTAACTTTATTGTATACTGTAAGAAATAATACTTATTTTGTTTTACTTTTTCGGATAGTATTGATCGCCAAGAGACCGAACCTGACTTACCACTTTCGCTTATTTTTTAGTTAGTAATTACTGTAGGCCTCTGTCACATTATTCATGCACTCATAGAGTCTTAATACAGTTTAATTTTTTTATTCTATAGGAGAGGGGGCAAACGAGCATACGGCTCACCTGATGGTAAGTGACTACCGCCGCCCATGAGCAACTGCAACACCAGGGGGATTGCAGATGCGTTGCCGGCCTTTTAAAAAGGAGTAGGCTATTTTCTTGGAGGTACCTACCTAAGTCGTATCGGTCCGGAAAACTCTTTGGTGGTAATCAATTCCATAGTGAAGTTGAAGAAAACTTCTTATAAATCGCACGGTGGTGGACCACCAGTCATCTAGATGGTATAGATGGTGTCGCGAGTTTTGTCGCAATGTGCGACAGTGAAATTGTGCGGCTGGAATTAGTCCGAACGATTCCTCAGAGCACTCCCCGTGGTAGATGCGATAAAACACGCAATAAGAAAGAGAAAGAAGGAGCTCGGTCGTCGACGATTCGAACTGCTCTGCGCTGGATGCGATCAAATGGAAGGATCTGGCACTGGGAGCTCCCGCCTAGAGATGGGAACAGCATTCCATGTGTGGCTGAACCTGCGCCTTGTTAAGTTGCAAGAGGTGTGCCGGCATGAAATACTGTCCCACTCTGCTGTGCACGCCAAGCTTTTTAGAGGTGAATTTGGCCTTGTCTTCCAAGTGACCACGAAACTCTACTTCACTCGATATGTCGACGCCGAGGATTCCCATACCGGCTGAGGCAATAAGGGGAGTGGCTTGAAACTAAGGAGATACGAAGAAGGGGTTCTTTTTAGTAGTCCTTCGCGGTAGTCTTGGTTTACGCGGACAACTTAAGACAGTTTAGGGCATTGATGGTTTAAAGGAAGTTCGTAAACGTTTCATATATCTTAGGTTGTCTATTAGTGGACTGTTTTTCGTTCATTTTTTATTTTTGTACGGACTGGGCATGTGGATGATTTGATGTGCGTTATATAATATGCCTATATTGTCACGTAGGCCCCTTCTAATTTCACGTATTGTGAAGGGAAGCTACGGAATCTTACCTCTACAATGTACGTGGCCCGACACACACTTGACCAGCTTTTATTTTTATATTTAATTTAGTAAGCAGGTGTTACTTACAGTCTAATTATTGTTGACCGTGCGCCCTACGACCATGGTAACGGCGGGGCAGGGGGTGCTAAGAATCTCCGGTGGAGGTTCGGTTGCCACCTACGACGACTCGATCTGGCAACATTTAACGCACGTACCCTGAGAACTGACGAGAAGATCCTGTAGCTGGAAGAAGAGATAGGCAAGTTGCGCTGGAATATTATAGGATTATCCGAGGTCCGAAGAGAGGGGGAGGACACGGTGATTCTCGAATCCGGCAAATTGTTCTATCACCGGGAGGGCGACCATCTGTCCCAAAGAGGAGTTGGATTTATCGTCCACAAGTCTCTCGTTAACAACGTCTAAAGATTGGGAGTGTATCGACGAGGGTTGAGTACCTTATACTCAGAATCACCAAACGGTATTCGCTGAAGGTCATACAGGTTTACGCGCCAACGTCGAAACATCCCGATGAGGAGGTGGAGGAAATGTATGAGGATATTTCTAGAGCCATGCATTCCTCTAAAACCCACTACACGGTGTTGATGGGAGACTTCAACGCAAAACTGGGCACAAGAAAGAACGGTGAGCTGAAGGTAGGGAAATTTGGGATAGGGCAACGGAACCCAAGGGGCCAGCAGCTGGCCGACTTCATGGAGAAAGAGGGACTTTTTATGATGAACTCTTTCTTCCGAAGCGGCCCCACAGAAAGTGGACCTGGTCAAGCCCCGACAGTTCGACAAAAAACGAGATTGACTTCATTATGACGACCAGACGCCAACTGTTCAGTGATGTCTCAGTGATCGCAAGGGTGAAAACTGGCAGCGATCACCGAATGGTTAGAGGCACACTGAACCTAAACATTAAGTTGGAGAGGTCTCGTCTAATGAAGTCAACGCTCCGTCCCCCTCGTGCTCTAATCCAGAATCCCGATACCTTTTAGCTCGAGTTACGTAACCGCTTTCAGTGCCTAGAAGATTGCAATGCAGTGGACGATATGAATGACAAGCTCGTGGAAACTGTCCATGCGGTCGGAGCTAAGTTCTGCAAGACTCGCCGCAGAAGAACACACAAACTCTCCGATTACACTCATAATTTCATGGCTGTTAGACGGGAGATGAGGCTGCAATCGTCAACAGATTTGACAGCATACAGGCAACTGAACAGACAGATCTCCAAATGTATGCGGCGAGACTTACGCAACTTCAATACTGCTCGTATTAAAGAAGCGATCGAGCGGAACCAGGGCTCCAAAGTCTTTGCCAGAGATCTGTCTGCCAGAAAGAGCCAACTGTCAAAGCTGAAGACTGAGTGTGGCAGCATCGTCTCCGGGACACCTGAGATTTTGAGTGAGATTGAGAGGTTCTATGGGCAGCTGTACACATCATCGTTGGAGGCACACACACACAAGTGTGAGTAACGATCCAAGAGCAAGTCTTATCCGACACTATTCCGATGATATCCCGGACGTCAGTCTGAGCGAGATTAGAATGGCTCTCCAGCACCTTAAAACGGCAGGAACCCAGGCGAGGATGGAATTACAGCGGAGCTTCTGAAAGCGGTTGGAACACCGGTACTTGAAGTCCTTCAGAAGCTTTTCAATTCCGTCCTCCATGGTGGCACTACTCCGGAGGCGTGGAGCAGAAGTGCGGTGGTCTTGTTCTTCAAGAAAGGTCACAACGCCCTCTTGAAGAACTACAGACCGATATCCCTTCTGAGCCGCGTCTACGTGCTGTTTTCGAGAGTTATTACGAATCGTCTCGCATGCAGACTGGACGACTTCCAGCCTCCCGAACAAGCCGGTTTCAGAAAAGGCTTTGGTACCATAGACCACATACATACCCTGCTGCAGATTGTGCAGAGGTCCGAAGAGTACAATCTGCCACTTTGCATGGCGTATGTGGACTATGAGAAAGCCTTTGATTCCGTCGAAATTTGGGCAGTGCTACAGTCCCTTCAGCGGTGCCAAGTTGACTATCGGTATATCGAAGTACTGAAGTGTTTGTACAGCAGGGCTACGATGTAGGGGTACGATGGCTATCCGAGTACAGAACCAGAGTTCGAAAACTATCCAACTGCAGAGAGGTGTAAGACAGGGTGACGTTATATCCCCGAAACTCTTCACCGCTGCATTGGAAGACGTTTTCAAGCTACTGGACTGGAAAGGATACGGTATTAACATCAATGGCGAGTACATCACTCACCTTCGATTTGCCGACGATATAGTCCTTATGGCAGAATCGCTGGAGGACCTAAGCACTATGCTCAATGACCTCAATGGTGTCTCCCAACGGTTAGGTCTTGAGATGAACATGGACAAAACAAAGATCATGTCTAATATCCATGTCACACCTATGCCGGTAGTTGTTGGGAGCACTATGCTCGAAGTTGTTGACGAATACGTTTACCTGGGACAAATAGTCCGACTAGGTAAGTCCAACTTCGACCGAGAGGTCAATCGACGGATTCTACTCGGCTGGGCAGCGTTCGGGAAATTACGACACATCTTCTCGTCGGGTATACCTTAATATCTGAAAACTAAAGTGTACAACCAGTGCGTGTTGCCAGTGATGACTTACGGATCTGAGACGTGGTCCTTCACTGCTGGCCGTATGAGGACGCTCAAGGTCGCTCAGCGAGCTATGGATAGGGCTATAATCGGAGTTTCTCTGCGTTATAGACTCAGAAATGAGGATATCCGCAGTAAAACCAGAGTGACCGACATAGCCCAACGGATTAGTAAGCTGAAGTGGCAATGGGCCGGCCATATAGCTCGAAGAACCGATAACCGATGGAGAATAAAGGTTGTCGAGTGGCAGCCTCGTACCGGTAGGCGTAGTGTAGGGCGACTTCCCACTAGATGGAGTGACGACTTGGTAAGATATGCAGGAAGTCGATGGATGCAGGTGGCTCAGGACCGTGTTTTGTGGCATTACTTGGGGGAGGCCTATGTTCAGCGGTGGACTTGTGAAGGGCTGTAATGATAGTGCGCCCTATCACCTCACTTTTCACAGGGCAATGCCCGAAATATTTTAGAGCTACCAATAGATGGCTGTATAACCATTTTGTACAGACATCATATCCAGACCGGCTACTTGGAGCAGCGTCGACGGAGCGGGCTGCGGGCCGATTTGTTAAGCGACATCAACGCTCAATCCACATACCAACCGTAGCGATTACGATGAAGCCTCTGTGCTATGCATGAAGCCTATGTTAAGCAAAACAATGTTTGCGAGGTTATGCTTGTGACACATTCAATCATTCATTTCGAATTTAGCAACTGTGACCTAGCACAGTTGCTAAAGATAATGTAGTATTAAGTTAGATTACGTCTTGTCAATGTAATTTTATAACTTTTTTGTTTATATGTAAAGTATGTTTGGATTCAATAAATATTATTATTAGTAGTGTGTTCTCATCTGGTTGGGCTGAATATATAAAATAAAAAAAGGAAATGATAAATATACATAAATATATATTTCATATACCAGCACAAATAAGTAATACATAAATAAATAAAAGCCCAACCAGATGGAGGTCCTCGGCAGGAGAGATCAAACGGCCGAGGGTTAGGGGGAAAGGGAGAGAAACCGGCGGACGTTGCGGGCGGTATCGAGGAGCACCGCCTTCAGCATTTGAGCCTGGAGCGGTCCGTCACGGAGTCCCAGCCTCCTCAGGTGACCCGAGAGGCTGACTGGGATTAGCCCGTTTACAGAAACGACTACAGGAATAATTCAGTCGGCAGACCACCCCACATGTCGGTCACCTCGTGAGCCAGGTCCAGATATTTTGTTCGCTTATCTGTTTCGGCTTTCACGAGGTTCTCGTCATATGGAATGGTAATGTCGACCAAAAATATCCTTGACTTTGCCCGGTGCATCAGCACACTGTCAGGCATATTCGCAAGAATAGTCCTGTCGATGATGATGGCCCGATCCCAGTAGAGCCTGGCGCGATCATTTTCGAGCACGGTTTCCAGCAAGTACTTGTAATACGGCAATTTCCGGTCCACGAGACCGTATTTCAGAGCGAGCTCCGGGTGAAGAATTCTGGCTACTAGGTTGTGCCTGTGCAAGTACTCAGAGTTAGAAAGCGCCGAACAACCGGAGATTACATGCCTAAGTGATTCGCCGAGATGGCAACAAGCTCGACAGACGTCGACAGTGCCATCCTTTAGGATGTATCTTCGATAGTTGTTGGTCTTAATAACCTGATCCTGTATTGCACAGACAAAACCCTCGGTATCCCCGAAGAGGTCACCAAAGCGTAGCCAGTAGAGGGACGCTACTGTGTCTACGAAAGGCTCATGTAGAGCCTAGTAGAATCTCCCGTGGAGCTCCTTCTCCTTCCATACTGTCTCCCGGTCGGAAATGCTCTGCACTGCCGGGTCTTGCCATTGCTCGTTGGCTAAGGATAGAGGGGTGAGTCCTTTATTACAAAAAATGACGTCCTTATAGAATGGATCATCCGATCTCACCAGGAAGTAATGACGGAGGCTGCACACCTCGCGATTATGCATGGTGAGCGCGCTCAAAAAGCCACGCCCACCATGCTTTCGCGGCAAGTACAGCCTCATTACCGACGATCTCGGATGATGCATCCTATGGGACGTCATAGTGGTGCGAGCTTTTCAGAGCGTTAAGTTCAGGCTGAGTTCACCTGTGTATGCCAAAGGCATACATGAGGACAGGCATGATCCAACCGACCGGTTGGACCGTTATATGCGTGTGTCTTATTCACACCAGACAAAAGGCTGTTGAGCACTTTGGTCAAGCGTGCATAAAACACGTCACAAACTAACTGTTTCTTACCAGCCTCATCGATACCGATGTTCTGTGACACACCCAGTATCGGTATGTTTCAGCCTCGGAAAGGGTCTTTAAACTGATGGGCATAGATAAGTCTATGCCCTCAGAGTCAGCAACCCTTCCCCTCTCAACATGGAGGACCGCACACTTATCTGTCCCCAGCTCCATTCTAATAGAATTACTAAATTCACAAGTGATGTTTAGCAATTCCATAAGATGGGAGTGACTGGAGGCGAATAATTTGAGGTCTAAATAGTCCCTTTGCTGGGACAAACTAACATTTGTCCCAGCAAACGCCATCCTGACGGTGTGCACAATCCTTGGCCTGGTATTGCCTGACCTGAAGCATATCAGTCTGCCGATGAGGGCCCTAGCCTTTGCGATACGTTCTTCAATTCTTATTCTCCAGGCTGGGATAGCACTACTTTGTCCAGTAGCTTGTCCAGCCGTGGAGAGTTTGGCGCCTATAATACGGCAGACTGCCAGTGTGGCGCCAAAAAGAATTGAGTCCGTCTCGCAAAGGTCCCGGCTGGCCAAATAGGTAACCAGCATTGGGTTCAGAGCCCTCACGACAGCCCGATTCCGTATGCTTAGCGCTAAGAGGGGAAGTCGCGGTCGATTTTCGAGAGGCGTACTGCGCGTTTCCACAATCGCCTCTTTCAAAATACTCCTCATTTGCTCTAGTTTTATATTATTATAGTTTATTATTATTATTATATGATCACATATATTATCACAAAACTATAATATTATAAATATAATATAAATACAATCTATATAAATAATGTTATTATTTCGGCTATTATCCACCGCGGCGAGGAATTCTAATCCATCCATCCATCCATCCATCGGTGAAGTTAGGCATCCAAAAATAGGAACCTTCTTACTATTCGAGCCGTATTTAATAAGGCCGATTTTTGAATTAATGCCTTCAGCCGTTTGCCCAAACCTAACTTGGACAGATAATCGTCCATATTTTTACCAATAGGCCCATTGACTGATACAACTATTGGTACAATAATAGTTGAATCAACGTCCCACATAGCGACAATCTCATGAGCCAAGTCGATATATTTTATTTTTTTATCATTCTCTGCTTTTATGAGATTCTCGTCATGAGGAACACTGATATCCACTATTATTGCCTTGTGTGTAGTTCGGTCTATCACCACAATGTCAGGTTTATTTGCCACTATAAACCTGTGTGTGATAATTGACCGATCCCAGTACAGCGTGACACTTCTATTTTCAAGGACTGGCTTTGGTTCATACTTATAATATGGAACGTCCTGTTGAGTAAAGCCAAATTTAATGACAAGCTGTTGGTGTATTATTCTAGCTACTTGGTTATGTCTGTGCAAATACTCACCATTTGATAGTTGTGAACAACCGGAAATAACATGTCTGAGGGACTCTCCAGGGTGGTGACATGCGCGACATACGTCAACTATGCCGTCCCTCAAAATGTATCTCCGGTAGTTGTTCGTTTTAATTACTTCATCTTGTATTGCACAGATAAAACCTTCAGTTTTAGTTTAGTTGTATACTTTACGGTTGTGTATGTTTTTAATGTTTAATAAGCCTCGTCCACCATCTTTTCTTGGAAGATACAACCTCATGACAGATGATCGTGGGTGGTGCATTCTGTGCATAGTCATTAATGTACGGACTCGTCTATCTTAGTCATCCAATTCCGTTTGAGACCCTCTTGTAACACCAAAAGTATATAGAACGCTAGGTATTACCCAGGAGTTATAAGCTCTAATTTTGTTTCCGCCGGATAAATGACTTTTGATAACTTTTTTTAATCTTGACATAAATTTTACTTTAGAATTTTCTTTAATATTTTTGTCATTATTTCCTAACGCTTCCGCCATGCCCAAATATTTATAGGTTTCTGTTTCAGAAAGAGAACTGAAATGTAAGTCATTTGTAATTGCAAAATTATTACAATCTTTAATTTATCTATTCCAAATTCCATTCTAATATCATTGTTGAAACTATGTGTTAATTTCAACAATAATAGTAGATTACTCTCTTTTGATGTGAATAGTTTGAGATCATCCATATAAAGTAGATGTGAGATCGGTGAGTTTTCGTTTCGAAACCGAAACCCTAATCCGGATTCCTCAATAGCAGTGCTTAAAGGATTCAGGGCTAAACAAAACAAAGTTGGGCTCAAACTATCGCCCTGGAATATACCCCGCTTAATATTTATACTGTCTTATTAATAAAAATTGCTTATTCCAAGCTTAATTCGAAGTTACACTTGGACTAGCTAATCTCAGAGTAAGTGACTATTTACTTCTTTATTACAATGTTATTAATAAACATGAAGTAACCTCGGACTAACTATACATTCCTTACGCCGGGATTAACGCTTGCGCTATGGCAACCCAAGTAAAAAGAGTGAGTCAGTGAATGATTGGTGAATGAATTCAATGCTTGATGATGACATTAATGATAAGTGACAGGCAATATTTTGAGTTTGACGAGAGATACGTGTTACGTGTTGTTCCTTGTTCCTCGTGTTGATTTCGGACTCGGTAGAAAAACTAAGTTCTAAATATAATAACTTTTAATATTTGTAACGAAATTTTAGAAATAAGAAAAGAGCGTGAAGGGCAAAATTAATTAAACATTTTGTTTTGTTCTTTGGGGATAAATAAAACCTTTTGTACATGTAATTATTGTATGTATTTTAAAAAATCTTTAATAAATGCTGCCCGAACAGAATTTCCTCTAACGGAGTTATTTACTAATTGTGTGACTGGTACATTTTCATTATCTCCTTATACTACATCCTCAAGCAGATTTTGTTTTTGCATTGAAATGTATATAGTTTAGTATGCTCTTATTTAGTATTTAGTACTCGCAGTAAACACCGAAACCTTTGCTTCCCACTAAAGCATTGTTATACAGGTTTACGGGCCCAGATGTGCGACCGGTTGTACATTCCTTCCTTTTGTTTATTATGACGCAGAATAGGAGTGATTAAATAAGGAGTACAAGCTAACCAGAATTTTCGAGAAGTCCGCCTTTAAATTCTGACTGCTCAAACGTTTTAATGCGACTTTCATTAAATATTCTCGAGTCATGTGTGCTGCCTTGCCAATGTGCCACTGTATCCATGACCTCTAAATTTGCATTTGACACAACCTGGAACAAATATGAAATTATGGATTGAGGTGATTGTATTGAATCTAAGAAAAGAACTAAGTACCTATATGGCAAAGATGGGCTAGCTAGGTGCTATAAAACTTACTTGTACATTTATTTAACTGTATCCTTTCCAGTTTATGTAGTATTGTCCGATGTTTCCAGCGACTTTCGGGATTCGAATATGTGGAAATCAATAGCCCCAATCACTTTCCTAAATCCACATAATGAATGAAAACCTGCAATAACTTTGTTCTGCTCCACATCACTTCTTGGCATTTTAATTCATTATGCTGTTTTTGTTACTAGTGCTTATGAATTTAACACGGGTAACAACGCGTGTAAACGTAATGTTTTACAAAATGTCAAAATACGCGACTAGACAATGCTTACTCAGTCGTTAAACTAGGTACCGCCAAGGATTAACTTTTATTCCGAGAGTAGATTCGGATTAGTTTACTCCCTCCTTACTCTATGTTTATTAATACTGAAATTAGATATTTTAAGCTTTAAACTAGGAGTAAAGTTAATCCTGCTCAAGTCTGTGTTTATTAATAGGGCTGATAGAGTCTATCGAACTACTTTGCCACTCACCTGGTAGATTTAGGACAGTGTTCCACTGACCCATTAATTTACTTAAAAATTTACGAATTTTGTCATCTATTTCATATATTTCTAAAACTCTCTTTAGCCATGAATGTGGAACAGAGTCATATGCCTTTTTGTAATCCACCCAAGCAGCGGACATATTTTTGCGATTACGAAAGACTTGTCGGCAAATAGCTGTGTCAATGAGAAGAAGTTCTTTACAACCTCGTAACCCTTTCCGACATTCGTTCTGTGCAGTTGAAAGAATGTTACTATTTTCCAAATGTTTATAGATCTTGTTATTCAAAATTGCAGTTATTAATTTGTATACAGTTGAAAGGCATGTTATAGGTCGGTAATTTTTAGGTTCCGTGGTGTTTCCATTTTTATATAGTAAGTGGGTAATACCAGTTGTAAGAAGTCTCGGGAGCTCACAGCACTCAATGGCTTCTTGAATCTGTGGAACCAAACGCACGTGGCTACTTGTTACCCATTTCAGCCAAAAGTTGTGTATACCATCTGGTCCAGGTGATTTCCAGTTGTGTAATCTACGAGTAATTGAGTGTACATCTTCAGCAGTAATTGAAATAGAAACCATGTCAGCCAAATTAGGCCATTATTATTAGGCTGAGGCTGGTGGTGTTGGCTTTTGAGGCTGGTGGTGTTGGCTTTGAGGCTGGTGGTGTTGGCTTCACTAAACTCAAATTTTAGGATTAAGACTGTAGTTATTAAGCCTTTGTTGAAGCTGTTTACTGGTCCTTAAATAAACTAAAAAAAAAAAATTGAAAACTTACGTTCGGTTGCACGAATCCATTCGCCTTCATTATGAGAAACTTCGTTAGACCACTTACTTTTCCAAAAATTTAGACATTCATTTAAGCTTGGGCTGCCATGAGTACAACTATTAGTTGTAGTGTTCTCCCAAGACCGATACACCCACTTTTGGTTACTTTCGAATGTGCGATTCTGGAAGTACCGTTTAGATCTTTCTGAATATCGTCTAATACGGTTGGCCCACGCTTTTAACTTTTGTTTTTGTGTATCAATGTACTCAGTAATTTTATCCGGAAAATGGGGATTTAATTGGCTAATATCATTTTCATTAGCGATTTGATTTACTAAAGTAATTATTTTTTTACGTCTGTTACCTGTTTGGTAGCTTATTAATTTTCCTATAATTTTGCGAGTATTGTCGAATTGACAATACTCGCAAAATTTTTGAATTCTTTGTTTCCATTTAGGTTCTGTATTATTTTTCTTAAAATTTTGTACTGAAATGACAGGAATTTTCATTATCATACATACAGGCTGTCCCAAAAATATCACGTCAGAGTGACATGGAAGATAGGTTAGCCTTAGGTCTTGCAGATGAAAAAAAATTACCTTGGTAAAAGTATTTTAGTTTTTGAGATATCGTCCATTGTTTTATTTTCTCAAAAATCTCTGCTTTAAGTTAGCGTTCCTACCGTTGTTGTTAGAAATACCTCGAAAGTTGTTGGTTTTTATATTTTTTTTTATTTTTCGAACAGTTGTTTCATGCGGTGAAAATAAATTTGTCCCAAAATCTAATGTATTTTTAATAAAAAAAATGATTTGTATTACTTTTTTACCTTTGAAAAAATTGAGCTCCAACTTTGATGACCTACCGTGAAAAAAAAATGTACTGACGTAAACTGGCAAATAATTTGCAAAACTGCTCCAGTTACTGCAGATTCAGAAAAGGTATAACACTTACATCAATTGTTTAAAAACATGTCGAAATTATCATTTTTATCATTAAAGGTAACGCTAATTGATATTATTGGCAATAATTATTGGCTTAGTTATGGGATATTGCCAAAAAAATGGAATTTTTAACTAATGCATTTATTAAAGCAGATGCTCGAATTGTTTCCCTCTAGTTCGAATACATAATCTACATCTTCTGATAAAATTATATTTTAATCTTCTTAAACCTATTTGCGGTATCTCTTGAGTCGCTATGTTTATTCGTTTACGGAGTTCCCCTTCGTTGTGGATTGGTTTTAGGTACACTTTATCCTTGAGACAACCCCAATAAAAAAATCCAAAGGATTTAATTCAGGGGATCTAGAGGGCCATAAGATTGGCTCCAATCGCCCAATCCACTTTCTTGGGAACCTGTCGTCAAGATAGGCTCGAACGTCTCAAGCGCAATGTGCTGGGCAATCGTCGTTTTAGTACCACATCGTTGCCCGTGTTTGTAGTGGCACATCCTCTGGGAGCGTTGGCAATTGGTGTTGAAGAAATGCCAAATAGTTTTTATCATTTAATGTAGGAGGTAGCTCTACTGGTCCTAATATTGAACCATTAAAGATTCCTGTCCATAAATTGATTTTAAACATGTATTGTGAACGGTCTTCTCTGGTTTCATGGGGGATTTCTAACTGCCAACTATGAATATTGTGCAGGTTAAGATATCCGTCCATTCTGCACTGAGACTCATCAGTCCACAAAACTTTATGAAAAAAGTCGGGATCTTGCCTATTTAGTTCCAGCATTCGTCGGCAAAACAGCATTCGTTTTACATAATCACGCTCAAGGAGAGTTTGCACTCTTTGAATGTGGTATGGGTGAAATTGATACCTTTTTTTTTAAAATACGATGAACCGATGATTTCGGTATTCCAGTGCGGCTTTGTATCATACGAACCGAAGTCGAGGGATCATCTTCGCGTTCCTGTAGCACGAAGTCGTCCTCGATTGTTCGCGGTCTCCCAGATTGAGAACCTCGAGTTCCAGGTATTCTGTCCTCCCTATAGGCAGAATCTAATCGTTCAATCACCTCATACGTCGGATGTCTACGGTCTGGATACCGTTCCGCGTACAATCTTGCAGCCAACCTTGCGTTTAATGAAACTATGCCTCGAGTAGAAACTTGCCTGGTTTCGCCGTAAATCAAGTACATGTCAGCGTAGGTACTCACGATGTGTAAAGTGACTAACAGCGCCTCTTCGTGGATTTTCCATTATTAGTACTTTCACAACAAAATCAATCAGTTCAACAACAGTCCGAGTAGTAAGCAAATCAAAGTCCAATTAATAAACGCCGAGTAGTCACCACCGAAGTCTGAAGCTACCTGTGCGAGACTGAGATAGTACTGTTCTCCCTCTATTCACAGCTTTCTCGCTCAGTTTATGACCGGAGAACTGGTTTATGGGATGCTAAACACAATAACTAAACAACATTTCTTTTCATTGCCTTTGAAAAAAGAATTCGTTTATTTAATAACATAGTAGAGCTTCCTGCTGAGAGCACTACCCTTAATAATAAAAATGGTAATTTTGACATTTTTTTTAAATAGTTGATATAAGTGTTATACCTTTTCTGAATCAGCAGTAATTGGAGCAGTTTTGCAAATTATTTGCCAGTTTACGTCAGTATATTTTTTTTTCACGGCAGGTCATAAAAGTTGGAGTTCAACTTTTTCAAAGGTAAAAAAGTAACACAAATCAATTTATTTTATTAAAAAATACAATAGATTTTTGGAAAAATTTACTTTAAACGCATGGAACAACTGTTCGAAAAATAAAAAAAATATAAAATCCAACAACTTTCAAGGTATTTCTAACGACAACAGTAGAAACACTAACTTAAAGTAGAGATTTTTGAGAAAATAAAACAATTGACGATATCTCAAAAACTAAAATACTTTTACTAAGGTAATTCTTTTTCATCTGCAAGACCTAAGGCTAACCTATCTTCCATATCACTCTGATGTGATATTTTTGGGACACCCGGTATAGTATGGGCACAACAGTATAGAAGAGACATAGTTTCCAAAATAGAGTTACTTTTTTCAAAATAATCTTTACATAG
Organism: Parnassius smintheus behrii; assembly: GCA_036936625.1. Lineage (NCBI taxonomy): Eukaryota > Metazoa > Arthropoda > Insecta > Lepidoptera > Papilionidae > Parnassius > Parnassius smintheus. Next base: position 45,674,377 of record JAUPFT010000015.1, read on the forward strand.
AATATTCATTGATGCTACTGTTAAAATAGTTTTTTTGTTGTTAGGAAGTTTAGGTAGTTTCGGTCTATTTTTAAAGGTGTATTTTTATATTCCAGAAGGGAACATTCGAAAGTCCTTTTCATAGTATATTCGCTGTCTTGGGAACTCACATCGATATCAAAACAATTTTGCTCTACTTTTTCGTTATTTAAGTTAGTAATATTTATATTATGGTTACTGTTATTTACATTTAAGTCATCAGTCTCACCTGGAAGTGTTCGTTGGGAATCAGGAATTGAATTGATAGTAGATGTTGAGTACTCACTGCAAAATTGTTCAATTAATCTGTCGTCCAAAATCTTACGACTTAGAATGACACGTACTTGATCTGAAAGTCTTTGGGCAGTTAAGTTTGTTACGAGTAGGTTGGGTTGTAGCTGTTGGAATTCAGACAGCATTTTAGGGCGATAAGATGTAAGATTGGTTCCTCCTTTGGTAGCCTTATAGTACGCGCGCATAACACTTATATTTAATTCTTTAGTCCAGCGCATGCGTCGTCGCACTACACCATCACCGTGCCTCGGCAGTACTCAGGGTGCAAAGGCCCGTTTGTGCTTACGGCCGTACAACGATACAAAGAAACGGTGCCGGGCCTGGGCGTCTCCCGTTAATTGGCGCCCAAACACGGATGATGGATTTTAGAAAGCGTATAGGGCCGCTGCCTGGGGGTCGCCGGGGCGCGTCTGGAGCTGGCACTGGCCGCGGCAGCATGCGGGCCACCAGGCGAGTGCGAGGAGCTGCAAGATCACCTAGCAGCCCCCCGCATCCATCATCCCCACCAGATGGCTTGATGTCGGCAGGGTCCTCTCAGACTCGACAAGCGGCATCCGCCGCTGGTGGAATGCGCCGCATGCATTGCACATAAAATATGAACGCAAACGCATTGCGGGCGTACTATAGGGCGAAAGGAGAAGAAACCGTTATTATTATTATTATTATTATTCATTACAGCCCTTCAAAAGTCCACTGCGGAACATAGGCCTCCCCCAAGTAATGCCACAAACCACGGTCCTGAGCCACCTGCATTCATCGACTTCCTTAATGAATTACCAGGTCGTCACTCGATCTAGTGGGGGGTCACCTTACACTACGCCTACCGGTACGAGGCTGCCACTCGATAACCTTTCTTCCCCATCGGTTATCTATTCTTCGAGATATATGGCCGGCCCATTGCCACTTCAGCTTACTAATCCGTTGGGCTATGTCGGTCACTCTGGTTTTACTGCGGATATCCTCATTTCTGAGTATATCACGCAGAGAAACTCCGAGCATAGGCCACTCCATAGCTCGCCGAGTGACCTTGAGCATCCTCATACGGCCAGAAGTGAAGGACCACGTCTCAGATCCGTAAGTCATCACTGGCAACACGCACTGGTTGTACAATCTAGTTTTCAGAGTTTGAGGTATACCTGACGAGAAGATGTGTTGTAATTTCCCGAACGCTGCTCAGCCGAGTTGTCCGTCGATTGACCTCTCGGTCGAAGTTCGACTTACCTAGTCGGACTCACCTCCGTGGTCGGACTATTTGTCCCAGCTAAACGTACTTGTCAACAACTTCGAGCTTAGTGCTCCCAACAACTACCGGCATAGGTGTGACATGGACATTAAACATGATCTTTGTTTTGTCCATGTTCATCTTAAGACCTATCTGTTGGGAGAAGAAGGTCCTCCAGCGATTCTGCCATAAGGACTATATCGTTGGCAAACCAAAGGTGAGTGATGTACTCGCCATTGATGTTAATACCGTATCCTTTCCAATCCAATAGCTTGAAAACGTTTTCTAATGCACCGATGAAGAGTTTTGGGGATGTAACGTCTCCCTGTCTTACACCTCTCTGTAGTTGGATAGCTTTCGTACTCTGATTCTGTACTCGGATAGCCATCGTAGCCCTACTGTACAAACACTTCAGCACTTCGATATACCGACAGTCAACTTGGCACCGCTGAAGGGACTGTAGCACCGCCGAAATTTCGACGGAATCAAAGGCTTTCTCATAGTCCACATACGCCAGGCACAGTGGCAGATTGTACTCTTCGGCCTTGTGTACAAGCTGCCGCAGGGTATGTATGTGGTCTATGGTATTGAAGCCTTTTCGGAAACTGGCTTGTTTGGGAGGCTGGAAGTCGTCGAGAGTATGCTTATGACACATCATAATGAAAAACTTTTTCTGACTCAGTAACATCGAAAACTTTTATGGTTTACGTGTTGCCACTGAAAAGATAAAGTGGAGTAAAAAAGAAACTAAAATACACGATGACTGTATTTTAACGACAGGTACGGCGGTATTTATATAATTCATGTCTCCTCCCATTTCTATATACCAATATGTTTCTTTCTTTAAGGTAAATAGAACAGAATAAAATAATATTCAATCAATACAGAATACTTATTGAAAATCATTTATGGTTTTTATTATAATTGGGACAACAATATTAATACAAGAAAGAATTACGTTATGCTCTACATAAGTGGTTCCCAATGAGTGCGCGCACCCCCAGGGGTACGTGAAGCTGCCTGCAGGAGTACGCTTGACTATGGCAAGGGTGAGTAAGCGTAAACTATTGACTAAGGTAAAAATATACGCAAATTGTACATGTAGTATGTACAACGTGAACATTTTTTGATGTCTTTTGTTTGTTTTACTGATGTACCGTTTTCATTTTTATTAAAATTTTTGTGAAGTTGATTATTTTATATTTTTTGCTCTTTGTTTGCTCTTATTCGAAGTGATTTGTAGGAAAATTAAGTTGAGAGCAATTGCTCTACATAACGCTAAATTCTATAAAAATGTTTCTTATAGAAACAGTTCCTTTGGAATTAAAATACGGAAATTTATTACATAATAGGAATATATTTTAGGAGAATGGAATATGTTTCCAGACTTCTTTAAACAGAATATCAAGCTTAGAAAGCTGCACTTTTATGTTAAGAGTAAAGGGTAGAGGCGCCTAGCTAACGGCGTTCAGCAACATAATCAGTTTCGCTAAGTTGCTGTGGCTTACTTCAAGTACTATCTGAAAGCACGGTGCTCACCCTGTTGAAGTCACCTCTGAAAGACGTTCGAGGTCTTCCCTCGACTATTTAAATTATAAAAAATATTCACGATATGGTACAATATACCACCAATATTATCATTTTAGCATTTGAATTACTCAACATGGCATATTGTAGATTTGACGTATCTTCTTTAAAATATATTCTATTCGATTCTGTAAAATAAATATAATTTCAGTGTCAGTCGCGCGTCCCCATAGCAAAATACCATACGACATAATGCTATGGAAATAACTAAAGTAAACTATTCTAGCTGTTTCAACACTGGTAAGCGTCCTAATCTCTTTTACAGCATATGCTGCAGAACTAAGTCTGCTAGCTAGTTTTGATGTATGGGGGAGCCATTGAAGCTTTGCGTCCAGTGTGATTCCAAGAAAAATGGTGGTATCAACAATACACAGTTCCTCCCCATTTAAAATTATTACTAGTATTAATAGTAGTGTTGAAGTTTCCTGTGTTTCATTATGAACATTCAATCATATATCTTTCTTGCTGTCACATGAGTTAAGATGGATTTCTATGTGCAAATTAATGTTGTTTTGCTAGTTGTTTTAAAAAGAAAGAAAGTTTCGTAGAATGCAATTCCATAAAAATTCACATAATATATATATCCAAAACAATGGAGTCCATTGTAAACTGCCAGCTCATGAGGTACCTTGAAGATCACCAGCTGATTAGTGACCGCCAATACGGTTTTCGCCGTGATCGGTCAGCTGGTGATCTTCTGGTCTACCTAACTCGCAGATGGGCGGAGGCAGTAGAGTTCAAGGGGGAGGCATTGGCCGTTAGTTTGGACATTGCGAAGGCCTTCGAGCGGGTTTGGCACAAAGCGCTTCTTTCGAAGCTCCCTTCCTATGGGCTTCCCGAGAAATTGTGCGATTGGATCACCAGCTTTCTTGCAGATCGGAGCATCAAGGTCGTTGTAGACGGTGCAAGCTCCGATTGCAAGCCTATTAATGCTGGTGTTCCACAGGGCTGCGTGCTATCGCCAACGCTGTTTCTTCTGCATATCAATGATATGTTGCATACCCGTAACATTCATTGCTATGCAGATGACAGCACTGGTGATGCTCTTTACACCGGCCGAGCCAATATTTCTCGGGAAAACGTCTTCGAGTGCCGGGACAAACTTGTGTCTGAAGTCGAGTCTTTGCTGAACAGAGTCTCGGATTGGGGGCGACTAAATCTAGTCCAGTTTAACCCCCAGAAGACACAAGTTTGCGCGTTAACCGCTAAAAAGAACCCCTTTGTCGTATCTCCTCAGTTTCAAGGCACTCCCCTTGTTGCCTCAGCCAGTATCGGAATCCTCGGCGTCGACATATCGAGTGACGTGCAGTTTCGTGGTCACTTGGAAGGGAAGGCTAAATTGGCCTCTAAAAAGCTTGGCGTGCTCAGCAGAGCAGGACAGTATTTTATGTCGGCACACCGCCTGCAACTTTACAAGGCGCAGGTTCGGCCGCACATGGAATACTGTTCCCATCTCTGGGCTGGGGCTCCCCAGTACCTGCTCCTTCCACTTGACCGCATCCAGCGCAGAGCGGCTCGAATCGTCGACGACCGAGTGCTTTCCGATCGGCTTCACTGGCGCTGCGAAGAGATGTTGCATCTCTTTGCGTATTTTATCGCATCTATCACGGGGAGTGCTCTGAGGAATTGTTCGGATTAATCCCAGCCGCCAAATTTCGTGAACCCACTACACGGCAAACGTCCCGATACCATCCACACCATCTGGATGCTTGGCGGTCCACCACTGTACGTTTCACAAGGAGTTTTCTTCCACGTACATACTCTCTGTGGAATAGTTTACCACCGGCGATTTTTCCGGACCGATACGACCTGGGGACCTTCAAGAAAAGAGCTTACTCCTTTCTAAAGGGCCGGCAACGCACCCGCAATTCTCCTGGTGTTGCGGTTGATCATGGGCGGCGGTAGTCACTTAACATCAGGTGAGCCGCATGCTCGTTTGCCCTTTCTTCTATAAAAAAAAAACATAATTGTGTTACATATCGGGGGAAATTTGGGCGGTGCTACAGTCCCTTCAGCGGTGCCAAGTTGACTGTCGGTATATCGAGGTGCTGAAGTGTTTGTACAGTAGGGCTACGATGGCTATCCGAGTACAGAACCAGAGCTCGAAACCTATCCAACTGCAGAGAGGTGTAAGACAGGGTGACGTTATATCCCCGAAACTCTTCACCGCTGCATTGGAAGACGTTTTCAAGCTACTGGACTGGAAAGGATACGGTATTGACATCAATGGCGAGTACATCACTCACCTTCGATTTGCCGACGATATAGTCCTTATGGCAGAATCGCTGGAGGACTTAAGCACAATGCTCAATGACCTCAATAGTGCCTCCCAACGGATAGGTCTTAAGATGAACATGGACAAAACAAAGATCATGTTCAATGTCCATGTCACACCTATGCCGGTAGTTGTTGGGAGCACTATGCTCGAAGTTGTTGACGAGTACGTTTACCTGGGACAAATAGTCCGACTAGGTAAGTCCAACTTCGACCGAGAGGTCAATCGACGGATTCAACTCGGCTGGGCAGCGTTCGGGAAATTACGACATATCTTTTCGTCAGGTATACCTCAATCTCTAAAAACTAAATTGTACAACCAGTGCGTGTTGCCAGTGATGACTTATGGATCTGAGACGTGGTCCTTCACTACTGGCCGTATGAGGACGCTTAAGGTCGCTCAGCGAGCTATGGAGAGGGCTATGCTCGGAGTTTCTCTGCGTGATAGACTCAGAAATGAGGATATCCGCAGTAAAACCAGAGTGACCGACATAGCCCAACGGATTAGTAAGCTGAAGTGGCAATGGGCCGGCCATATAGCTCGAAGAACCGATAACCGATGGGGAAGAAAGGTTCTCGAGTGGCAGCCTCGTACCGGTAGGCGTAGTGTAGGGCGACCCCCCACTAGATGGAGTGACGACCTGGTAAGACATGCAGGAAGTCGATGGATGCAGGTGGCTCAGGACCGTGCTTTGTGGCATTACTTGGGGGAGGCCTATGTTCAGCAGTGGACTTGTGAAAGGCTGTAATGATGATGATGATGATGATATCGGTGTAATAGTTGATAGCTTTAGTATAACCGTATGAAGGCAGTCCGAGATTTGCTAAGTTATTTTTCACGGGATTATATTTTTTTGTAGCCAGGCTTATGATGTTACAATGTTGTGCTTAGTTGTAAAAAACTTATCGTAAATCCAAATGTTTTAAAGTATTTTGAATACACACAAGTTTTCACAAATAATCTTATTACTGTCATTTCTAATTTATTATTATTTAAAATCCAAAAGTGCACGACTCATAGTGCTCATAAGATCGTGAAAACATGTAGAAAAAATCTCAATCGACAATTGAAAATATTTTTTTAAATTATACTATGTTAATATTATTGAAATATTTTTTTTTATTGTTAATTGATAAAACTTTCAGCGAAATTATGTAAAAACGGTCGGAGTTCAACTTTGTTACTATAATTTTTTTTATAGGATAGGGTGACAAACGAGCACACAGTCCACCTGATGGTAAGTGGTTGCTGTGGCCCGTAGACATCTACATCTATCCTCGATTACGAATCAAAATGCAGATGCGTTGTCACCCGTGAGGACTAAGATGGAATGCCTCGTTTCCAGTAAAAAGGGTCTCCGGTTCTCTACACTCACCATACGAAATACAGCACCATTAAGCTACTATTTCACGCTGGTATTCTGTGAGAGCGTGGTCCTTCCCCGGTCGAGCCGACCCATTCGTGCTACAACTATACTACTAATATAACTGCAGCATGGCTCTACCACGTATAAAAATAGATATATACTCAGGCACTATCGTAAATACTAGTATTCTTTACCTGACTCGTTAATATTTTTTCTCGTCAACTTTATTTTGTGTTCATAAGGTTCATCATCTAGTCATAACCAGTATTTTAATTTAGCATTCACCAAAATACACCTTCAGGTCACTCCATAAAGTCCTAGACGTACTTATAAGTGTATTTACTTTTATATAATATAAATCATGTATTTTAGCGAAACAATATATTGTAAGAAAAATAAGTGATTATAAAAATAATAATAATATCTTGGTCAAATATGTATCAAATTTAGTTTTCGAAATATTTTGTAATCCACCCATGACGACGCTGAGCCTGCAGCCGCAGTGATTCAAAGTGTATGTATCTGTATTTAATAAAATATATTATTACAATGCTGCGCCAACACCGAAAATTTACGATTTTCTATCAGAAATATAAATGTTTATGGATCACAGCATCCATTTACAATCAGGTGTGCTCGTTTGTCAACCTTATTCTATAAAAAAAAACGACGGGACGACTTCGGGGTGCCGGCAGAAGTGATTTGAATATTAACGTTGTGCATTTTTGATATTTTGGAATGATTAGGAAATAATTTTGCACGAATTGCTTTAATTATCACACACGAACATTCGCGCAAGCGCCTTGCGCCACCTATACATTTTCGCCGCGCCGTAGAAAGAGAGGGGGATACTTCCTCTCCTACGCCGCGCCGGCTGTCTCTCTCCATCCGCCTTATGCATTTTCGATCAGGGTCACGTGTCCTGACGCGAGTTTAACATTTTTTACCCATTACAAAAAAGTGTACAATGCCGCTAAAGAAGTTTTCACTTCAAAAATACTTTTGGCAAGCATTTGCTAGATTGGCGTAGTTTGCCCTTCGGTAACGATACTATTTCTATTCCGTAAAAGACCCGTGTTCTATGGCGTTCCTTGTAGACGACCTATATTCAGCAGTGGACTTGTGAAGGGCTGTAGTGATAATAATAATTATTATACACTCGAAATTTATAAATTAAATTGTAATATTCTTCTTCTGTTTCTTGGTTCTTCTCTGCGAAAATCTTATTTTACGAATTGGCGTGGATTTTAGCGTTCATAAGAATTTTAATCCAACCTTAACTGAGGAAATGAAAAGTTTTGAACATCGGGAATATAAAATAAGTTAATATACGTGATGAAATCCGTAAAAGTAGCTAGCTTCATTTCAAAAGTTTTGATTTTAATGTACTTGGTTTTTTATATTTTACTAACTCAAAAGATGAACAAGAAAAGATGTTACCTACTTCTCTCTACATTTCAAATTTAGCTGTAATTTTACTAATAAATATAAGGATATTCGGAAACTGAATAGTACGAACATAATATTAGAGCGTAGCACACATTACGAGTAACACCCACAAACCTGGGGCAAGAAGTTGCGTGACGCTGCGAGGTCGCGGCTCCGGCAGCGGCGGCCGGGACGTCGCTGGCTGCCTCCGCTGCGCCACCACCACAGGGCCGCACTTGGTGCGAAACGATTTAAAATAAAATAATGCTCATATTTAAAACCGTCACACATTTATATTTTTATACATTATATTTTTATACATTATATTATTACACATTATATTATTGTGTATTATTTATAAACGCTAATGCAAATACAAATCTTAGCAAAGGCTAAGCGTAAATTCCACGAGCAATTTGGGTTGGGCCGACACCAATGAAACTGCTAATTGCAATTTGAAATGCTCATTCACCACGTCCACGGCGGTAGAGGAAAACATCGAGAGGTAACCTACCTGCATATCTGAAAAATATTTTTTTTTAGGAAGTGAAGTTTCAATGGGGTTCTCATATATCTAAACTAGCTAGCAAACTTAGTTCTGCAGCATAATATGTTGTAAAATAGATTAGAGGCTTTCCATGTGTTGCTACAGCAAGATTAATTTATTATCTGGGGGCACTGCAGTGCCACCGTCAAGTCGAGCAAAAAAGCGGCACGGCCGTAACATTCGTTCCTCGAAGCTGTTCAGGCCATTCTTGATCCCTTATAACTTTGTTGTGGGTAAACCTAGAACAATCTCATTTAATATAATACGTGTGAGATACATTGTGTTTGCTTGCGATGGCCAAAGTCAATCTGTTTATTTAGAACATATTTTTTTAAATATTGTTATGGTCACTATATAAGATATTGTTAGATTAGCTAATTACGTAATAACTTAAAACAAAGGGAACCTTAAGCAGGAACTGAATAAATTAACTGACTTGGTATTACATGGATCTCACAACTTTTTCCGGTAGAAAAACTGAGTTGCGAGACTTGGTTTTTTTTTTAGTTATGTTATACAGAAGAGTCATAAGAGCAATTTATAAATTAAGTACCTTAGAGAAAAATTTTGAGAAATAGATATATTGACTTTCGCCTTTCTTCTTATATTCTCTTTATATTCCTCTTATATTTACGAAAATTTTATGTATGTACACAAAAATAAAAATAGTTTTTTAAAAAATAGTGATGAAAATTACGTACGTACTAGGAACAGGGCCGTGTAGTGGTTGTTAAGAATATCCCTTTCCTTCCCTCTATATCCCTTCTATATCTCTGATATTATCCCTTTTATATCACTACCTATATTCCCGTGGGTGTCTTAAGAGGCGACAGAGAGAAATAGATAGGAGATGGGCAGCAGCATCTTCCTGATAACAGCAATAGTACAAAAAAAGCTGGTTTTGCCAACCCGCTCGCCAAGCGTGGCAACTATGTCAATAAGGTATATATGGGGGGTGGTTAATGCGGGTTAATAGAGTTACGAAGAAACGGCCCACAGTCCTCGGCGGCCACACTATTCCTGGCTACTGTGGCAACCATGGTAACGGCGGGGCAGGGGGTGCTAAGAATCTCCGGTGGAGGTTCTGTTGCAACCTTAAATGACTCGACCTGGCAACATACAAAGAACGCACCCTGGGGACTGACGCGCTGTAATACTATAGGATAATCCGAGGTCCAAAGAGAAAGGGAGGAGGTGGTAATCCTCAAATCCGGCCACTTGTTCTATCACAGGGAGGGCGACCATCTGTTTCAAGTAAGTGTCGGATTTATCGTCCACAAGTCTCTCGTTAACAACGTTGTAGAGATTGGAAATGTGTCGACAAGGATTGCGTACCCTATACGTTTACGCACCAGCTTTGGTACATCCCGATGAAGAGGTGGAGGAAATGTATGAGGATATATCTAGAGCCATGAATTTCTCCAATACCCACTATATAGTGTTAATCAGAGATTTCAAAACGCAAAACTAGGCACAAGTGAGAACGGTGAGCTGAAGTAGTAAAATTTGGGATAAGGTAATGGAACCCAAGGGGCCAGCAGCTGGCCGACTTCATGGCGAAAGAGAGACTTTTTATGATGAAGTCTTTCTTCCTGAAGCAGCCCCACCGAGAGTGGACCTGATCGAGCACCGACGGTTCGATAAAAAGTGAGATTGACTTCATTATAACGACTAGACGGCAGTTGCGAACTAGTCGTTCAGTGATGTCTCAATGATCGTAAGGGCGAAAACTGGCAGCGATCACCAAATGGTTAGAGGCACACTGAACCTAAACGTTAAGTTGAAGAGGTAAAGAAGTCAACGCTCCGTCCCCATCATATTCTAATGCAAAGTCCAGAAACCTTCAGCTCCAAATACAAAACCGTTTTCAGTGCCTAGAAGACTGATTTGCAGTAGAAGATTTGAATGTTAAGCTCTTGGAAACTCTCCGTGCGGTCGGAGCTAAGTTCTGCTAGACCCGCCGCAGAAGAACACAAAAACTTTCCGATCATACTCTTAACCTCATGGCTGTTAGATGGAAAATGAATCTGCAGTCTTTATCAGACTTGACAGCATGCAGGCAACTAAACAGAAAGATCTCAAAATGCATGCGGTGGGACATACGCAACTTTAAATCGGCTTGTATTAGAAAATTGAACGAGCGGAACCAAGGCTCCAAATCCAAAATCTTTGCCAGAGATCTGGCTGCCAGAAACTGCCAACTATCAAAGCTAAAGGCCGAGTGTAGTAGCACCGTTTCCAGGACACCTGAGATTTTGAGTGAGATTGCGAGGTTCTATGGGCAGCAGTACACATCATCGTTGGAGAAACACTGATGTGACGATCCAAGAGCAAGTCTATTCCAACACTATTTCGATGATATCCCGGACGTCAGTGTGAGCGAGATTAGAATGGCTATTCAGCATCTTAAAAACGGCAAGGCACCGGACGAGGATGGAATTACAGAGGAGCTTCTGAAAGCGGGTGGAAAACTGGTAAAGTCCTTCAATTAGATTAAATTAAGGTTTAAATAATTTGCTAAGCAAAGAATTTTTAGGAAGAGATTCGAGAGAGAGACGGGAGACTTGTGGAAGAGGAGATTTATTTAGTAAATAATAATCACTGGGAATGAGGTGATCGCTACGTGCTGTTTCTAAATGTATTCATTCTAAATGTATAAAATAATATATTGTCAAGTAATTTTTTGGATTTAAAATAAAATTAACTTTTATTAATAAAGGTTCCGCTGGGTTTCTTGCTGGTTCTTTCCAGGAGAGAGGTTTTTCCAAACCGGTGGTAAAAATAAGAAAATGATTTTAAGTAAGAATTACATGCAATTAATGTTGAATATAAGTTATTCTATTCTTTTCTAAAAATATCACATAATATGTTCTCCAATAATAAAATAAAACTAAAAGATGTTTTGAACATAATATCTTGTTGCCAAACTCGTAATTAGTTCTTGGAAAAACTGTACAGTGATCAAGGTTATAATATAGATTCAAAACAAAATGATTACTGCCGTGCATTGCCCCGAACGAATACGTTATAAAATGTATCCTACTTAATTAAATGTAGCTCTCTAGGAAATTTCAACAAAATTTCCGATAACGATTAATAGCAAGTCGTTTGGCTTTTGTGGCATTTGACTTCAGTTGGATATACTCGTACACAGGTAAACTAGAAGAGGTATAATTTTCTTATATTTACGCGAACACTACACAATGATTAATACTACTTTTACGAAAAAAAAAATTAAAAGCGATAAAATCAAAAAGTAGTTTTAATCAAGGTATAAATTTTTTATAAGTACCTAGTGTTTATTTAGATAGATGAACGATAATTGTCAAGTGAAATGTAATATTTGGAATAACAATCTTACGAACAAACAACTATAAAGCCAAATTCGTTTTCTTCATGCTTCCTTTTTGTCTATTGAGTGCGTATAGCATGTTGAGTTTGTGTTATTGTTAAAACTGTTGCCAGCCGGCCCTGCGAGTTTCCCGCGCGATCGGAGGCCGCGGTCAGGTCGCGCGGCAGTGCCTCGCCGCGCCGCGCTCCTGCCTTGCCCAAGCTTTGGTGTGATACTATACACGCAGACGAGTAATTATATGTATTTTTATAAATATTGGGAACACGTAATACCTCTCCCGCAAAAACATAATTTACAATTATGGTCATCATTCTTTTACATCTCGGTTTAAATTCAATATCTTCAGAAGAGGAATATATTTTTCATGAAAATCAAATATGAATGATCGCCATTCGGATGCTTCTACCTCCACTGAGGACATGAAGGTGCGATTTGTGTACATGTTTTAAATAAAGTATAAAATTTATATCTCAAAAATAAAAATAAATTTTAATTAAAATATGCACGAATCGTAACATGGATATTTATCAATACCATAGACTCATTTTGTATAGGAATCAAAAATACACCTGTAGATTTAATTAATTTGCTTAACACTTTAACAAAAAAGACACAGATGTGCAGCTACAGTAGAAAGTGTAGGTGATATTATTTTTTGCAAGTGCGTTTACAAAACTTCTTCAGTGCTTGTTGTTCAAACATTGAGAAAAACATCAAATGTAATCAGTCGTTTGTTTATGAACAAAGACTACGAATCTGACAAAATCGTCACCGAGTTGCGCGAGCATACTTTTCTTTTTCTTTCCCTTGATTAATGCTAAAGTTTTATTGCATACTGCAAGTTATAATTTCGAAATTATAACTTGCAGTTATAATTTAGAAATGAAAACTTCTTTAGGCACGTTGGGCACATCACTGAACTCGTGTGACCGTCACGCTCAGATACACACATACAAGATATTTGCTTAGATTTGAATAAAATTTTTCGTTTCGTATTTTAGTTTTAATAAGCCTATAGTATCAGTTTTTGAATATTATATTATAATAATATTCAAAAACTGATACTATGTTCTAGTGATAAAAATGAGAGAATTGTTGTAATTATAGATGAAAATTGATGAAACTTATGTTGAAAATTCAATCGATTAAATTTTGTAAAATAAATTTGTTTGTGTTATATAAATAATAATCATTCCTTTCTATGTAATACATTCCCTTAAATACGTTGATAAAAATAATTTCCAATAAAAATATTTCCTACAAAATGTTTACTCAGCAACCCAACATAATGTTTATAAGTTTGTGAAGCTAAGAATTTTTCATTTAATATGCCGTGAGGTCCTACGACTGAGATGGTAAGTGGTTTTTGTGACCCGTAGACATCCACATCTATTCTCAGTTAAGAATCAAAATACAGATGCGTTATCGCTCCTGAGGACTAAAATGAAATGATTCCTTTCCAGTAAAAGGGGTCTCCGGTTCTCTACACTCACCATACTAAATGCTATTTTATGCTGGTATTATATGATAGCGCGGTTTTTCTCCAGTCGAGTTGACCCATTTGTGCTCCATTAATAATATAGCTGCAGCGTGGTTCTACTACGTAAAGAACGGTTAGGAACAATATTTAAATATAGTTTTTATATCCGTCCGAAGAACAACTAACAGGGCAAGTAAGTGGTGAACAGTAGCTCAAGGTAGCCGCGGTTGCAGGGGCGACCCCTGTGCCTGTACTACTTCACGCACCCGTTTGGCGTGCTGTCACCGGAGCCGCCCAGAGTGACGGCCTTTGTCCCGGAAGACGCGGGCGCGCCCGGCGGTGTGGACGTGGTGAGCGTGCCCGGCGGCTGCACGTTGCAGCTCGGCGAGCTGTCTGCGTGCTCGTGGTTCTCGACGATGCTGTCGAGAGACATGTGGGGTGATGTGGGCCGGATGGCGGGCGGGCGCCTGCTGCCGCCGCTTCGGTTGGCGCGCGCACCTCCAGCACCGGGTGAGCATGAGCATTATAATCTATAGTTTGTAAAGTTATACTTGACACGCTCCCCCTATATAGGAAAAACATATGAACTAAGTCGCATTGCATGGCATTCTACCTGTCACGACGAAGAACGAATACAAAAGACGAGAAGGTGGAACGTCTCATATGCCTGTAATTTCACCAGCAATAATCAGTATAGGATCAATTATAAGGATGAGAAGCCTAATAACGACATATGCTACTATACGTACGTACTAAGTTAATTTAATACGTAAAATAAAAACCTACCTACGTACTAAAGACTACGTAAGTTAATTTGGCTTCACCCCGAAAGACTTGCAACAAATTAGGCCCTTATATTTGGCCTATACACCTTACTAGCTTACACAAATGTCACGTCCATTTACTGTTCTTTGCAGATCTCTGCGCCCCCCATGGGAGGCGCACCCCTTACTTTGAATACGCCTGGTATAGATGGTTATACATAAACCTCATAAATGTCTATTACTTATCCGCAAAGTTGCAACGTTGCATTTGCTTAAACGGGTCGTGTTAACGATAGTAAATACGAAACAAGTCACGTTATTTATAAATTATATAACATCCCATCGCTAGCGCCGGGAACACCTCAGTGGCAGCGTCCCGGCGGCTGGCAGCGCGAGTCCCGCAGCAAGTGGCTGCCACCGCTGCCCGCCCCGCACGCCGCCCCGCCCACCGCGCCGCCCCGCCACCCACCAGCCGCCGCACGTCGCCAAGCGCGTGCGTTGCGAAAGCTCACACGACGTGTGCGTCGCACCGCTCAAGGTATCAACTCAGATATTATCTTATTTATTATAAACTACGACTCATTTAAATAAAATAAGAGTTTAAAAATACTTAAACAACACGCATTGATCATGAGATGTGCTGATCCTGATAATTATTTTATTTCACCCTGGTGATCCTGATTAGGATACTGGGATAAAGTTATAAAATACGCATGTGAAAATCTACACTCGTAATTTTTAGGGTTCCGTAGTCAACTAGGAACCCTTATAGTTTCGCCATGTCTGTCTGTCCGTCTGTCCATCCTCGCTTAATCTCTGTGACCGTTAGCACTAGAAAGCTGCAATTTGGTACCAATATGTGTATCAATCACGCCGACAAAGTGGTAAAATAAAAATTGGAAAAAAATGTTTTATTAGGGTAGCCCCCCTATATGTAAAGTGGGAAGTGATTTTTTTTTAATTTCAACCCTAACGTGTGATATATTGTTAGAAAGGTATTTAAAAATGAATAGGGTTTTACTAAAATCATTTTCGATAGTGTCAATAATTTCGGAAATAATCGCTCCAAAAGTAAAAAACAATGTGTCCCGCCCCTCTAACTTTTGAACCATAAGCTTAAAAAATATGAAAAAAATCTGAAAATAGAACTTTATAAGGACTTTCTAGGAAATTCATTTTAAACTTGGATGGAAACAACAGTACCCACTACCGGGAGCAGTTGCAGGAGCGTGGAGCGCTGCTGGAGCGCGAACATAATGGATACCCACCTTTAAACTCATAAGTGGGAACACTTATTGTGACGGACGGAAAACTACGGAACCCTACACTGAGCGTGGCCCGACACGCTCTTGGCCGGTTTTTTTAAGCAAAAAAAGAGTTAGTCGGCCGTCTACAAATTACAATAAAAGATTTCGTTACATAGATAGATAAATACACGCAAAGCTAAAAAGCGTTTTAATAAACATTATGAATGATTTATTCTTCAAAAACAACACAATGCTTAATATAAAGAAAATACAACTAAAATGCAAACAAAAAAATGTTACTACAATATACACAAATACATTGGGCCGCAGCAACGAGGCTAACGAGAGGGCTCCCGACTCAGCGTGATGCTGGTCGCACCGCCACGCCACAGTGCTGGCTGTTCAGTCGGAGTCTCATATTACCCAGCAAACAACACCCACAACATAGTTTTATTTTACATAATGCTATTGCGTTACAAAAGTAAAGTTTATGAAAACGTCACTTCAGCAACTTCAACTTTTTTCTCCCGTGCCCTGAAGTCGTTTGCATACATACTCGTAATATACAAAAATCCAGACCTGAAACAATCATTTCTTAGGTGATAAAAATATTTTTTTACATAGGAAAATCGAACATGCGGCACTCAGCGACACAGACAAACACGTAGGCCGTTGCAATTGTAATATTGTGAGGTTTTAAATTAAACACGCGCGCTTGATCAATAAGTTTATTGATGACTGCCCCACGTAAATCAATAACTTATGCTAACATTGTAAAATAATACTTCACCTCGGGGGTGGATAAGAAAAGAGAAAAAAAAAGGTTCAGCATACTTAACACATTAAGCACAAACAGGTTACAGTTTATTTTTATAACATTTCTTACTCAATGACCCTTTTTGTTCTATCCTTATATACTATTATCTACTTTATTATTTCTAAGAATCTTAACATTTGTTTCTAAATCTTCCAAGACTGTAAAACGTCCATCAAAAACACAATTTAATTTACGAGCACATTCGTGTTTAGTTAAAATAAGTTCATCCTTATCATAGAATAGAGGATTACATGTTTTGTCATTTTTTTTCCTTATGTCTTTACAGGCTATCAAATTGTCTTGCATTTTTTGAGGCTACCTGTAACTTATACATACATACATACATAAACACTCACGCCTGTCACCCAGAGGGGTAAGCAGAGACTACGGACTTCCATTTGGCACGATCCTGACATACCTCTTTCGCCTCTTTTACATCCATATATCTACGCATACATGCTCGTCGGTTAAGGGTACTTCTAACGTGGCCCATTTTCAAAATATCGCCAATTTGGTCGATAAACTTTTTCCTAGGGCGTCCCTTCCCGACTCGGCCGTTCACATCTGCCATATAAATTTGCTTTGTCACTCTTTCCTCATTCATTCTTTCCACATGACCAAACCACCGAAGCATTCCTTTCTTAATCCTGGTCACAACATCATCTTGCATACCACATTTATCTCTTATCACGCAAAATCTCACCCTGTCATTCAGATTCAACCCTAGCATATTCCTTAAAGACCGCATTTCTACAGCATTTATTCTACTTTCGTGCTTCTTCTGCCACACCCAGCTTTCACTACCATACCGTAACTTATATTTTAAGTCTAAACAATAATTATGATTTCTTATATTTACGCGAACACTGTACATTGATTAAAACTACTTTTACGGATTTTTTCGCGTTTTTTTTTTTATTTTTTTTTAATACCCGACGTTTCGGGTGCTTTCCAGCACCCATGGTCACGGGGGACTGAGGTGACTGACGTCCCGATGTCAAAGTTAACCCGGAGTACCTTCAGCTTTTTTAATTATTGTCTTTGGTCCGATCTACGCAGAATGAACTAACTGTGGTTTGAAGTCTTGCAGTGGTATGCTTGGGTTTAGTTTTAATTTTATTAATTATAGGATCCCAAGCAGGTGGTAATACCAAGCCTCCTTCTCTATTGAAATTAGGATGTTTTTTAATTTCAATAGCCTCACGTATCATCCTTGGTAGGAATCGGTGTTCTTTCGCGAGGATTTGTGGTCTATCAAATCTGATGTAATGGTTGGGGCCATCTAGGATATGATCGCAAACTGCAGACTTCCCGGAACGTTGATGCTTCACATCAGCTATGTGTTCTTTTATGCGGGTTCTAATTGATCTCTTTGTTTGCCCTATATATGAGAGACCACAATCACAATCAAGCTTGTACACTCCTGCATCTTGTAGAGGAATATGACACTTGACGGATGGTAAGAACTGACTAATCTTCTTCGGCGGCTTGTAGAATGTTCTAATAGAAGCTCGCTTCAAGATGTAGCCAATCTTGTCTGTGACACCTCTGACGTAAGGTAGTACAGCAGGCACACGCTCGACTGTGGCCGGCTTCACTCGGTCACTGTGACGGAGGCGCGGGACCCGAAGCTTGTTGTCGTGCAGAACCTGCTTGACGTGCTGAAGCTCGGCGGCCAGGTGTTTGCTGTCACAGATTCCTCGTGCTCTCTGTAACAAAGATTTGCCCACGGTAGCTAACTGTGAAGGATGGTGGTGAGATTCACCATTTAAGTATCGGTTTGTATGGGTCTTTTTTCTATACACAGTATGACCTATGGTGTTGTTAGGATTCCTACCAAGGATGATACGTGAGGCTATTGAAATTAAAAAACATCCTAATTTCAATAGAGAAGGAGGCTTGGTATTACCACCTGCTTGGGATCCTATAATTAATAAAATTAAAACTAAACCCAAGCATACCACTGCAAGACTTCAAACCACAGTTAGTTCATTCTGCGTAGATCGGACCAAAGACAATAATTAAAAAAGCTGAAGGTACTCCGGGTTAACTTTGACATCGGGACGTCAGTCACCTCAGTCCCCCGTGACCATGGGTGCTGGAAAGCACCCGAAACGTCGGGTATTAAAAAAAAAAAAAAAAAACGCGAAAAAATCCGTAAAAGTAGTTTTAATCAATGTACAGTGTTCGCGTAAATATAAGAAATCATTATGTAAACCAGTACGGACTGGAAATAGCAAATAAAATACGCCGATTAGAAGATCTAAAGACCAAGCGCGCAAGATACATAACAGCTTTAAATTTCTTGAAGAGATGCAGAGATCATAATCTCATTCCTACGTGTGTCAAGATATCTACTAAAAAAGACATTCGAGGAAGCGCTAAGATCTTAAATCAGGCGAGTAAAAAGTTGTTAATAACGGTGATTCAGCAAAAACGTACCGATCTATGTTTCATAAACAAAACCATAGACAATTCGTCCAGTGAATTAAAGACAGTTTTATCGACATTTGATTATAAGAATTGCATGGAAACTTTAGATAAACGCGAAACAACTAAATACAATGAATGCAAAAATAAACATATTGATAAATACCAAAAATTAACAACTAAATCAAATGTCCAACATCAATGGCAACGTAAGAACGAAACGACCACAGACACGAATAGTAAACAAGGCGTGGTCTATAACCTGTCAAAACAAACTCTGGACGACGCTACAATAAAAGTTTTAATCCGAAATTAAATCTTCCCAAAAATGAATTTAACGCGTTAAAAACCTTACGCAACAGACCAGAGCTTACGATTCTCCGCGCAGATAAAGGAAATGCTACGGTTGTAATGGATACGTCGGATTACAATTTTAAAATACAACAACTTTTGTCGGATGAAAGTACATACCGTAAGGTCAAAACAGACCCTACAACTAATACGCTTAAAACAACTAGCGATCTAATTAAGAAATACTCCGAGAAATTGAATCTAGACGTCAATTCGATGATACCTTCGTGTGCAAAACCTCCCAAGTTGTATGGGTTACCAAAAATACACAAACCTAACGCTCCATTACGTCCAATAGTGAGTCAAATCGATTCGCCAACTTACAGATTGGCGCAACACTTAGCCAAAATATTATCACCACTCAGAGGACACACAAGAGCACATACTAAGGATTCATACCATTTTGTCAGTAAGATAAAAGACCTACGTCTTGCTGACAATGAAACCATGGTCAGTTTTGATGTTCAGTCTCTATTTACATGCCTACCTGTTGAAGACTGCATCTCAATTATAACTAGGAAACTAGATGAAAATAACATGCCACCAGAATATGCAGAACTACTAAGACATTGCCTTACATCTGGCTATCTATTGTGGAAGGAAGAGTTCTACAAGCAAGTAGATGGTGTTGCGATGGGCTCACCTGTATCTCCCATTGTCGCCGATATATTCATGGAAGACTTCGAGGAGAAAGCCCTCCTTACTGCACCTGTCACTCCAAGGTTCTACAAGCGGTACGTAGACGATACTTTCACAATTTTACCATCAGACAAAGTAACTGCATTTTTAGAACATCTTAATTCCATAAACTCCAAAATTCAATTTACTATGGAGTTAGAGGCAAATAATTCCTTAGCTTTCCTAGATGTGTTAGTCATCCGAAATCCTAACAACACCATAGGTCATACTGTGTATAGAAAAAAGACCCATACAAACCGATACTTAAATGGTGAATCTCACCACCATCCTTCACAGTTAGCTACCGTGGGCAAATCTTTGTTACAGAGAGCACGAGGAATCTGTGACAGCAAACACCTGGCCGCCGAGCTTCAGCACGTCAAGCAGGTTCTGCACGACAACAAGCTTCGGGTCCCGCGCCTCCGTCACAGTGACCGAGTGAAGCCGGCCACAGTCGAGCGTGTGCCTGCTGTACTACCTTACGTCAGAGGTGTCACAGACAAGATTGGCTACATCTTGAAGCGAGCTTCTATTAGAACATTCTACAAGCCGCCGAAGAAGATTAGTCAGTTCTTACCATCCGTCAAGTGTCATATTCCTCTACAAGATGCAGGAGTGTACAAGCTTGATTGTGATTGTGGTCTCTCATATATAGGGCAAACAAAGAGATCAATTAGAACCCGCATAAAAGAACACATAGCTGATGTGAAGCATCAACGTTCCGGGAAGTCTGCAGTTTGCGATCATATCCTAGATGGCCCCAACCATTACATCAGATTTGATAGACCACAAATCCTCGCGAAAGAACACCGATTCTTACCAAGGATGATACGTGAGGCTATTGAAATTAAAAAACATCCTAATTTCAATAGAGAAGGAGGCTTGGTATTACCACCTGCTTGGGATCCTATAATTAATAAAATTAAAACTAAACCCAAGCATACCACTGCAAGACTTCAAACCACAGTTAGTTCATTCTGCGTAGATCGGACCAAAGACAATAATTAAAAAAGCTGAAGGTACTCCGGGTTAACTTTGACATCGGGACGTCAGTCACCTCAGTCCCCCGTGACCATGGGTGCTGGAAAGCACCCGAAACGTCGGGTATTAAAAATAAAATAAAAAATAAATAAAACGCGAAAAAATCCGTAAAAGTAGTTTTAATCAATAAACAATAATTGTCAGAATTATAAAGTGGTTCCACCACGACGGATATTTCATTCCAAATAAGTATATCAATATCATCTTCTCGTCAGGTATACCTCAATCTCTGAAAACTAAAGTGCACAACCAGTGCGTGTTGCCAGTGATGACTTACGGATCTGAGACGTGGTCCTTCACTGCTGGTCGTGTGGGGACGCTCAAGGTCGCTCAGCGAGCTATAGAGAGGGCTATGCTCGGAGTTTCTCTGCGTGATAGACTCAGAAATGAGGATATCCGCAGTAAACCCAGAGCGACCGACATAGCCCAACGGATTAGTATGCTGAAGTGGTAATGGGCCGGCCATATAGCTCGAAGAACCGATAACCGATGGGGAAGAAAGGTTCTCGAGTGGCAGCCTCGTACCGGTAGGCGTAGTGTAGGGCGACCCCCCCACTAGATGGAGTAACGATCTGGTAAGAAATGCAGGAAGTCGATGGATGCAGGTGGCTCAGGACCGTGCTTTGTGGCATTACTTGGGGGAGGCCTATGTTCGGCATTGGACTTGTGAAGGAAGGGCTGTAGTGATGATATCAATATTAATTCTTTATGGATAACTGGTTTTTGTTCCGTTTTATTTAATGGCCTACTAGTGTATGCGATTAGTTTCATATTTTTATTACACAAAACTACTCCTACAGCTACATCAGACGCATCTGTTTGCAATACGAATTCATTTGATTCAGAAAAATCGGGGCATTGAAGTATTGGGGGTGTTATTAGTGAAGTTTTTACTTTGCTTAAAAATAAATTTAAGAATTTAAAAAATTACTAAATTAGCTTTTCTTAAAAATAAACAAAATGGCGGATTTTGGCGCAAAATAGTAACACGTTAATAAAAATAGATTAACCAAACCTATCGAATAGGATAGGTATCTAAATAAAGGAATTTAAAAGGGGATTCTGTTTATAAATTTCTTCATTACCTGGTATCAATCTTCCAAACGGCTGAATGGATTTCAACAATTAAGGTATCGTTTTATTCGTACTAATAACCCAAGTGTTCCTACGCTGTTCTTAAGTTTTATAAATGACTTGCCTACCAAAGTTAAATCCGCGAAGTGCCTGTTATTCGCAGATGATCTGAAATTAAGCTTGGGAATTGGCAGTGCTGCTGATGCACAGGCTCTTCAACAGGACATAGATAGGGTATCGGAATGGAGTAAGATGAACCATCTTCCTCTTAATCAGACTAAATGCGAGGTTATTAATTTTGGTTACTACCCTTATTTGTATCCTTCCTCATTCGTTTTGGGTATGGTTGATTTAGAAACCCTAATGTTTAGGAGGGTGATGTCAACTACTAGGTATTATTATCTTTTTATATTTCACCACAAGTCGGACTGCCAGTCGGTTGTTCAGAGAATCGGTTTGTTGGTGCCCAGGTACCTGCAGAGAGATAATGGAGGAACGGTGGCTCCGCGCCGTAGGCCGCGTCTCCTAGACAGACCGGTTACATGTACCAAACGTGCTGCCTATGCACCAACAAATCGAGCATTGATACTAATAGGGGACATACTCACTCAACACGATGAAATTGACATATTTGCAGACAGTATGACACGTCTGCTGAATCTTTTTAATAAAATTATCGATAATAAGACAATTAATAATTCGACAATTTAATTTGCTTGACTATGTACTATTTATTACTTTGTATTTAAGATGTAAGTACCTGGTTGACCGAGCTTTGCTCGGTATTTTTCGCTCGATTTTTTTAATTCATGTGTTTTGGAAATTATGTTTAGATACAAATTACATACTGATGAAATATAAATAATATTTTTTGATCTTAGCGACATAACAGAAAAAACGGAACTGGTTATTTGAATAAAAAATCATGAGTGCAATTATTTTAATTTAAATTTTCGTGTTTTTAAAAAATACTAAAAAAAGGGCTCGAAAAAATAGATTTTCTCAAAAAAGAAAAGAACATGAAAAAAAAAAATTAAAAAAAGCCGGTCGGTCGGTCTGGGCTCGAACCGGGGTTTTACGATTCTGTGACCGACCATTATACCAGTTAAGCTATTTACAATCACTCAATTCGTCAAAATTTACCTTCTTATTCTAACGATATTGTAGCAGTTTTTCATTGCCTAAAAACACGGACAAAAAGACATTTTCTAAAAATAAATCCTAGCTAGATCGATTTATTATCCCCGAAACTCCCTGGACACTAAATTTTATGAAAATCGTTGGAGCCGTTTCCGAGATCCCGATTATATATATATTTAGTACCTGGTTAACCGAGCTTTGCTCGGTATTTTTCGCTCAATTTTTTTTTTAATTCGTGTGTTTTGGAAATTATATTTAGATACAAATTACATACTGATGAAATATATATTTATATATATACAAGAATTGCTCGTTTAATAGTATAGGATATACAAGAATTGCTCGTTTAATAGTATAGGATTAAGATGTAATTTTAATTATGGACATATATTGTAATTAGCTTTTATTGACATTGCATTATTATAAATTAATATGACAAAATATTTCACAGCCTGACATTGTACGATTGTGACCTTTTTAGGGTTCCGTAGTCAACTAGGAACTCTTATAGTTTCGCCATGTCTGTCTGTCCGTCCTCGCTTAATCTCTGTGACCGTTAGCACTAGAAAGCTGAAATTTGGTACCAATATGTGTATCAATCACGCCGACAAAGTGGTAAAATAAAAATTGGAAAAAAATGTTTTATTAGGGTAGCCCCCCTATATGTAAAGTGGGAAGTGATTTTTTTTTAATTTCAACCCTAACGTGTGATATATTGCTGGAAAGGTATTTAAAAATGAATAGGGGTTTACTAAAATCATTTTTGATAATGTCAATAATTTAGGAAATAATCGCTCCAAAAGTAAAAAACAATGTGTCCCCCCCCCCCTCTAACTTTTGAACCATAAGTTTAGAAAATATGAAAAAAATCTGGAAAGTAGAACTTTATAAGGACTTTCTGGGAAAATTACTTTGAACTTGGATGAAAACAACAGTTTTTGTAAAAACTCATAAGTGGGAACACTTACTGTGACGGACGGGAAACTACGGAACCCTACACTGAGCGTGGCCCGACACGCTCTTGGCCGCTTTTTCTTCTTATACTCATATTTTAATATTTTGTTTTCATATTTTAATTTCTTAACACGCGCTGCTAAAGGCTTAGAGATTTTATAACACTAATATTGCATATTTGTTTAATTTATGGTTATTATTTTTAATTATTAATTCATAAGTGATACCTATTAATTCGTTTGTTATAATTGGATGATTTTTTTGTAATATTTTTTGCATGTAAAATTAAACCTTGTGTGCGTGTTGGATTTTCTGTAAGCCACAAAAGTTTTGGAATTAAATAAATAAATATAAAAATAAAGTGTTCTTAGATAGCTTTTTTTAAAATAATCAAAATGGCGGATTTTTGGCGCAAAATAGTAACACGTTTATAAAAATAAATTAACCAAACCTATCGAATATAAGTTGTATGGTTAAATTTAATTAGGAATTATAAATTGGTTTATAAATTAAAAACTTTATATACTATAAACCAGTTATTAAAAAATAACTGGTTTATAAAATGTGCAATGTTTGTGTCGGACCTTAGGCTATTATATGAAAAAAAAAGAATATTTATTAGTATCCGTCGCTCAATAACATTTAAAACAAAACAAATACTTAAATTGTTTTCAATAAATTTTGAACCGTATACTTTGAAGTTTTGAAGAAAAATGTAATAAATAAACACCGTTTATTTCAGGAAATATACATCGACCTTTCTAAGTCGCATTGTTATTGAAAAATCGTCAAAAATCTTAAAACAAGAGATAGGCACTACTAGGACTGCAAAAAAGACATTTTAAAAGTAATGCACTAAAAAGATCGAAACAAGATTGAGAATACAGAACAAAATTGAAATAAACTATAAACAAAGTAAACTCTACTTTGGTTTAACAGACTATATGCGCTGAAAACCTAAGTAAAATAGCCTAAGTATAATATTAAGTTTAGTAGCAGGCGGGGCCCATTGAAAATTACAAACCGAAAGATGAATGGAGAATGGGTTACGCTTGCTACTAAACTTAATATTTTACTTAGTTTTTCAGCTCATATAGTCTGTTAAACCGAAGTAGAGTTTACTTTGTTTATAAGGTCAGGTGGGTCATACTTTATTTTCAGGTAAATATTTTGACTGCTAGGAAGAACAGCTAAAGTCTTTTAAGATCTTTGAAACAAACAAAACTTGCCTTTATGTAATAGCTTTACACGTGCAAAATGTCATTACGCTATTGTCGGTTCTTACGACGATATTGACGTAAATGACAAAATTAAGTAAACGTTCCTCTTCCCCCTCACATTGGGTAAGAGGGACAGTCATTGTATTTCTTAAGATTGGGGTTTGAATTAAAATATTCTTTGCTAAATGCTCGTTAATTTGTAGGTAGAACTGCTTCGGTCAAAATTAGATCTTACAATCGATGAAATAAGATATCGTTCGGAATGAAAAAGAAGAATAAATCAATTCGAGGTAAGAGGTTTAAGTTAATACAGGTTCGATCAGGGGTGTCAAACTAAAAAGAAGTCGACCAGTAGTTACTCTTTAAAAATAACAATGGCACTTTGGATTTTAAACCATTGCGATCGTATACACGGTTAACAATTGTTATTCTTGGTATATTATAAAGTTGACTGCCTCGTTAGTCTAGTGATTGTAGTACCTAGTGCGACTGCTGATCATGAGGTCCTAAGTTGAAATCAATTATTGAATTCTTCTGTCAAGAAATTCTCAGTAGCTGCCCGAAGTCAGGAAGTTAGCGGTGTTTCACCCCCATGCCTCAGAAAGTACGTAAAGCCTCTGGTCCTGCGCCTGATCTCTCTCCCGGTCGTGTCGGTTTACCGTCCCATCGGATTACGAGAGTGAGGAAATAGAGAGTGCACCTGTGCGGCGTATGAATATATTGTTCCATTTTTTACCTCATTGACAGCCACACTTAATTTATCATTATCATATCTGCTTCTATCAGATTTTCTTATATATTTTCGCGGCATGTTTTATCATATATGTATATCATTACTGCAACAGTCAAAAGTGCTATAATATAACAAAATACTACATTTAAAAAAGAAAGGGACGTATTCAAAATGCATGAAACTTTATTTATCTGAACTAATTTAATAAAAAGAAACGTTTGATTTTTTATTTGTTTGTTATGATTTAGGTAACTTAAAAACTACAAGTCCAATTTTAAAAAAAATTTAACACAAAAATAGTTAAGTTACACATGGACGAAGATGCAGGAAATTTCTAGTTTAGTTATAATTTAAAATTGTAGTAGGTACAAAACAGTCAGTCAATTCTTTTCATTTAATCTACCTATACTAGGCTGCACTAAAAGTATCGGGAATGGAATATTTCCACTGTTACTGTCATATTAATATCTTTTTATTTGAAAACTCCTTGGATTAAAGAATCGAATACCATTTATTTATTTAAAAAAAAGGTTCTCGGTCTTGTCATAAGGTTTTGTCAAACTTGTTTAGTCGTTGAGAAAATGGAATTGACTCGAGAAAATTCAAGAGCGATGATTTATTATGACTTTCGAAGTGGTTTAACACAAAAAAAGTGTGTTGACCGGATGATTTCTGCATTTGGTGATGAAGCCCCATCCAAAACCACAATTTATCGCTGGTTTGCTGAATTTAAACGTGGACGTGTCAAGCTCAGTGATGATTCCAGTCAAGGTCGTCCAAAAACTGCAGTCACCCAAGAAAACGTTGATGCTGTGCGTAAGCTGATTATGGAAGATCGACATGTGACATACCGCGAAATTCAGGCAACTTTAGACATTGTCATAAGTCAAATACAAATAATCTTGCATGAACAATTAGATGTAAAAAAAGTTGTTTTCCCGATGGATACCGCATTCGCTCTGTGAAGAACAAAAAGCGGCTCGCGTTACTTGGTGCGTCAGAACTCTCGAAAGATTACACGCAGGATCCTCAAATGCTGTATACAATATCGCATCAGGTGACGAATCCTTGATATACGCGTACGAACCCGAAACAAAAAACCAGTCACGAGTTTGAGTGTTCGAAAATGAGTTAAAGCCAACAAAAATTGTTCGTTCACGGAGTGTTGCAAATAAATGGTGGCCACGTTTGTCTCCAAAACCGGCCATGTTACGACTATTCCTCTTGAGGGACAAAGAACGTTTAATGCAGAATGGTATGCTAGCATTTGTTTGCCAAAGGTCGTTTCTGAACTCCGTAAAGAGAACTGCAACCGCCGCATCATCCTCCATCACGACAATGCGAGTTCTCACACCGCACACAGAACAAAAGAGTTTTTAGAGCAAGAAAACATAGAATTATAAGACCATCCGCCGTACAGTCCCGACCTAAGCCCTAATGATTTCTATACTTTCCCTAAAATAAAGAATAAATTGCATGGACAGAGATTTTCATCACCTGAAGAAGCTGTGGACGCCTATAAAACGGCCATTTTGGAGACCCCAACTTCCGAATGGAATAGTTGCTTCAATGATTGGTTCCATCGTATGGAAAAATGTGTCAAATTTCGCGCAGAATACTTCGAAAAGCAATAAATACATTTTAAAATAGTAATGTTGTGTCACTTCCTTGATTCCCGAAATTTTCAGTGCCGCCCTCGTAATTATAAATTATTCAAAATGTGTGTTACCCCTGACATGGTGTAAAAGAAACATATCGATGGCTTAATCTACAAATCGGCCAACTCCGTTTTATGCAATTTTACAGGGAGGCAAAAAAACTCAATAAAAAATAAAATATCTACAATATCCAGATTCCAAAATACCATTTGGTGCTTTTTTATTTTGCATACGGAATTAACTGAACGGTATAAAAAATATATTGATCAAATACCTATTTAGTAGATTTTTGGAGTTGGTCCATTTTAAAATTAAAAACTATAAAAAAAATGGGAGTTGTCCACTTTTCTGTGAATCCTATATTTAGATGTATTGAGTACTAGGCGAAAAAAAAACTATATTTTTGTCATAAAATTATATGTTTTATTACTTAACCTTCAAGCGGGCGCGCGGTCATTTGTAACGGGAGCGGGCGCGCGTAACCGAAAAGACCTATGGGATGAATAAGAGAAATAAAGCACTAATTATTCAATATTTATTTATTTATTTGTACTCAGATATATTATCATTACCTTTAAAGTCTGATTTGTCAAAAAAAAAGTAATGTAATTAAAATTATGAAAAAGAAACAATTATTAAATTAATTAACATAACTCAAATATGCTTTGAATGAAAACAAAAATTAGGAACACAAAACCCTTTTACATATCTCAGACTAGTTTATATACTAGTCTAATAATAAAAATTACAAAATAAAAATAAAAATTAATTAACTTTGGCTTAGTTTTCATCACAATCAGTTCCTTCGTCCATATAACATTGATTGCAAATAAATGTTGTATGATTTCTGCAAATATTTTTCATACATAATTTACATTGCGTTTTTGATTGCCTCCTTTTTTTGGCTGGACATATTTTACAGGTTCCTCTGCATGTGCCAGAACTACCTGCTTCTGTATCAGCAGCACTATCCTCCATATTCAAATGCTCCATTATGTTTCTTTTTAGTTTTCTTGGAAGGCCTAACATCGTTGATCTTCTTTGGACATACTCTTTTGTCAATTCAGTGCCTAATGCCCGTAAATACATTCGCCTTTTCCGTAGTCACATTATTTGCCCTCAATATCACCATACTGTTTATTCCTGCAATATCCAGAAGACGAAAGAAGAGTGTCAATGGCCATCTATTATTCTTCCTTGAAACCGAATACATTTTTGCTTTTTTATCGACTTCATCTACACCCCCCTTTGTTTTATTGTAAAAAGTAACGATGCTGGGTTTGCGCTTTTCATTTGTACTTTCATCAATTTCTGCAGCACAATGAAGTGATGATATAAGAACTACAGATCTTTTCTTTTTAGGCACGTAAGATACGAGTGTAGCTGTATCTGAAAATCCAAATTGACTTGAATATTCAGGTTGGTTTTTATCTATAAAGCAAGGAGGTATTTCTTTCTTGTTTATACGCATGGTACCCACAACGGAAATCTTATAATCCTTGGCCAAATCGTTCATCAGCGGCACACTGGTATACCAATTGTCAATGGTAAGGTTTCTTCCAGTGCCAGAAATTGGTGTAATTAGCCTCTTCACGACGTCTGCCGCAGCATTACTCAACTGATATGGGCCTTCAGGCTGCTTGCCAGCATAAAGTTCAATATTTAGGACGTAAAACGTAGCAGCATCTACTAGTGGATAAAGTTTGATTCCGTATTTGTCGGGTTTTGATTTCATGTACTGTCGGAAAGGACATTTTCCTCGAAAGCCAACCATCATTTCATCGATTACGACGTTCTCTCCCACTGAATATGGCAAAAGACAGTTTTGTGTAAACATATCTAAAACTTCTCTTATTGGCGCAGCTTTGTCTAGAGTACGACGAGCTTGTCGCGTAGTAGCATCATCAAACCGCAATGAATTCAGTAGAAATTTTACTCTTTTTACTGACATAGTAGTAGGAAAAATAGGAATACCTGTCCCATCACTTGCATAAAAATCTTCTAAATTGGCGTGTGATATCTTCAAGGATCCCGCTACGTACAACAATCCGAAAAGTGCTCGAATTTCCACCGCATCTGTCGGTTTGCAGTCACGTATTCTGTTATACGAAGGCGCTTTTTTTTGAATAAATTCGTTGGTATATCTAACAATTTTTTCAATAATATTCTCTGAAATAAATAAACTCCAGGCTTGCGTAAATGTTGTCACTCCCACACCATTCCTACGAGTGCCCGCATCTTCCGTGAGAATATTTTGAACTTGACGCCTCCTCACTCTGTTATTGTTAGATTTTTGCCACTTCGTTACTTTATCGCGCCCTGTAAAACAGCTACTTATTTCTGAAAGTGGCAATCATACTCTTCTGAGTCCGAGCAGTTTGATTCCTCAGCAGATCGAGGTTCCTCCGCAACGATGTGGTCGGAAGTTTCAGAGCCTTGGTCGCTGAGCTCTGATTCACCCTCTTCTTCGTCTTCTCTTAGTAATTCCTCGAGTATTGCACTTTGTGGTAACCGTCTAAGACTCATTTTTTATAAAAAAATCCAAGCTTAATTCAATAATATTGAATGATGGCCGAAGAACTACCACGAGCGTGAACGAGGGTATGTCGCGTTGAGCGTCGCGCGTAACCTTTTCGACGACAGGCGCGTGTAGTCTTTTCGACGACTGCACCGGGACTAAAACAATTGCGATCTGTGGAGTGGGGGGAGCGCCCCGAGCGACGGTTTATTCTTTATTTTACTCCCAATGACATAGCGACAAGCTACTAGAAATGAGAAATAAATGTGATGGGTAATAATAATAATATGAACGAAAATGTACTAAGCGCGGTCGATTCGACTACGCGCGCCCGCTTGAAGGTTAATAAGTCTTCATTCATGTGGGATGTTATCGTAAAAGTCCCTATAGTCCACCGGTATTGTAGATTTTAATTCCTGGAGGTCTTTGAATTTACGATTTTTAATTTTAAGCCGATTTTCATGAAGATCCGGTAAGCTTTCAATCGCTGTTGGTGTGATATTTCTATCACATGGTTGTGGTAGTAACTGCCACTGATCTGTGAATCTCAGCTTAAAGTATATGTTC
This sequence comes from Parnassius smintheus behrii, assembly GCA_036936625.1. Taxonomy (NCBI): domain Eukaryota; kingdom Metazoa; phylum Arthropoda; class Insecta; order Lepidoptera; family Papilionidae; genus Parnassius; species Parnassius smintheus. Next base: position 45,705,138 of record JAUPFT010000015.1, read on the forward strand.
CCTTTTTTGTATTGCAGCGCACGAATGTCTGTGACCTGAACACAAACAATATAATGTTAATGAATTACACAGTAAAATGTGGTTTTTACACTTCTACTAAAATCTGTCGAAAAATACCAATAAAATTGTATAAAATAATAAGACCAAATATAAATAAAATTAAAGGCACCTTAGCGTCTCCTGTCGCTTTTCCTAGTCTAATAGATTTATAATATTGTAGGCTTCCAAAGGATTTCAAAAAATTATGCGATAAGTAAGACACGTTGTAGGGCTTAGGATGTATGCGAGCTCCTAGACAAACTCCTACATATTCAGCTGGCACATGAATAATTTTATTTTTCAGCTTCCTTTCTATGGTGGCATGCATAGAGTCAGCCTCCATTTGGGTGTGGCTAACCTCCAAATACTTTTGCTCAATTACAATATTTTTTAACGTTGCCACATTCAGTAAAGCATTTGCCAATACCATAATTTTGTGCTGTACATCCGTCGCTGTATAATATAATTTTAATATCCTTTTCAGGTTCTCTGTGAATGCTCGGCAGAAGTTTGTCTGTAATAAACTTGACTATTATCGTTGCAAAGTTGTCAGACGATAGGCCCACCTTCAGTTTCATTCCAAAGATAGCTAAATCCATCTTTGTTTCTCAAATTGAATAAACAGAAATTGTGTGTGCATAGCTTGGTTTTAAAATACAGAGATGAAACATTAGATTTAGGTGCTAGTAACACACAATTCGGGCTTCATTTTTTCTATCTATATGTTCCTTAAGTTCTGCATCAGATATATTTCCGAGTTCATGGGATAGGCATTTTTCGCACTCATCTTTTTTCGGCTTAAACAGTGATATATTTTCAATTTCTAAAGTGTTGCTGAATTTTGCTATTGACAGAGGTTTAATATTCCGCGACGCGCACCAGTCTTTTTTGTAGAATTTGTACAGGGCTCTTTTTGATGTCCATTCTGGTAACAAATAAAGCTTTGATGTAGTTTTGCGGAATACCACTATTGAGTGGGATTCCATTTTTGGTATATTGTTCAAAACCTCTTTAAGTGATTCTACCTCTTCTTCGTGGGGATTTTTTCTGGCAGATACATTTTGGTTTTCATTGTGAGAGGTATTTTCTTTACCTTTTTTCATTTCCAGATGGTCATTTTCGTAATACACAAAGTGTTTTGAAACATCGTTTTGCAGACCCTAACACGCTGTTCATCTTTCAAAAGCAAGTTATAAATCATTGAGCTTTTTCTCTTTGAAATAGATGGGTCTTTTCTATCTCTTGGCCGTTTTGTAGGTATCTCTTGTACAAGACTATTCACGAAAATCTTTTTTTCTTCCCAAGTCATCCCCCGAAACCTTTCATGTATTACTTTTCTATCATCTTCTGTAATTTCACAGCATTTTAAAGCAGTTTTGTCATTTGCCTTACATTTGCATCGAGGTTAAGCACTCGTTTATTCTTTAGCGTTTTTTCCCATTTCCCGTCAACATTTTTACGCCCAGTATACTGCTTCCCCTTTTCCCGATTAAGCTTGTTTTTGTATTCATTCCATGTTGCCTTGTTAACCTGACACCTTTTTCTCCTCTTACCTCCTCTTGGTTCTTCTTCACTGTTTGAATCTGAGTGCTCAGAATAGGGTACAAGTTGTTTGATATTGTAGTCACTTTCATCGCTTAGATAGTTGTCAATGCAGGTAGCATTGTTATCATAACGTGGTGCAGCCTGTGAAGTTGTAGCTGGTCCGGATGATTCCATGCATTCCTCAGTAACCGATGTTAACGGACGGGAACACAGAGACGAACCATAGGCTATTGGTTCCATTTCCATGATCACTTCTGTAATAGCATCAGATGTAGCCGCAACATCAACTGGTGTGTCAATTATTAACGAACCGGAAGCCAGTATAACAGGCATATTTTCGATCGATTCCTTTGTGAGAAATATTATGTCATTTTGATTGCTTCGGTTGCAAGCAGCTTCAATCATTTTATTCACCCTCGACATTTTCTTTGTCTATCAGTAACAATAATCCCATTAAAATTCAGTTCAATCATTTTTTACAATAATTTACATAAAAACACAAAACTGGTAACTCCCAAATCAATAACAAATTGTCACAATGAAAAATGGCATCGCGCTTTTGCAGGTTATATCATGGTATTTATTTTTAGTATTCACAACAATTATACATTATTTAGATAAAGTCACTTACCGCCAACGTCATGTGTTATTTTCAGGTTAAACTATCTGTTATTTACGCACAGTCACAAAAAAATAAACTCACACCTCGAACACAGTTCTTTATGGTACGCCTTCTAGTACGAAATGGCGGCTGACACCGGAGTTAGCCACTTAAATGTGTATGCTATTTATGTGTTGGGAGTTGTCCGATTTACGTGCATGCGATTTTCTCGGTAATTTAGAAAACTAGGAGTTGTTTAATTTTGCACACTGTAGGTGACAACCCCGCGTATTCGATGATATCAAAACATGATTTTGGTTCAAAGTGGAGTTAGCCGGTTTGCAGGTTAAGCCATCGATATGTTCCTCTTTTACCGTGAATAGTGAGCCTCGTACCCCAGCGATTGTTTTTGGAGGTTTAGATTTTCAAGCTAAAGAAACTCATATTATTAGTTGTTTTTAAACTAAAATGGCTAATAAAAAGAAATAATTACAATTTTCTCCGTATATCATTACATTCAAAATATTTCCAACACTCTTTTTTCACCAAATTATTGGGTCGCAAAAAAACGCGCTAAGTTTGTACTAGTCGAATTCACAACTGTTAAACGTGTCTTCATTTTTTGTGGCATCTGTGTCACGTAGCAATATATATTGAAAACCGTTCAAACTATTTCACCTTCACTGTTTTATTGAAGAAAAGTTCAGTCATAAGCACTTCGTTTTACTAGTTATGGTCCCCTACCCCCTTCCCCCGGTGTCCCTGTAACTCCAACTGAGTTATTTTTAATTTTGTTTTGTATTCTCAATCTTGTTTCGATCTTTTTAGTGCAATACTTTTAAATTGTCTTTTTTGCAGTGGGGTTTTTGATTTTTTAATTATTTATTTTTTAGAGAATTAAACGCGTTCTGAAACTCTGCAGTCCAAGTGCGAAAGAGGGTACAAATTTCCTATAGTAGTTGCAAAATACAACAAATTTTCTATCTTCGTCTACATTTTGAGGGACAGGATAATGCTCCAAAACTGGGGTCTTTTCTGGATCAGGTGAGACACCGTTGGCAGACACTAAATGAGCAAGATACAGAATTTCCTTCTTCAGATATTCGCAATTAATATGATTCAATTTTAAATTAACCTTTCTCAGTCTTTCGAAAACATCTACTAGATTTTGGTTGTGAATAGTTAAGAATCTTCCAAAAATTATTAAATCGTCCAAATAAATAAAACACTTATCTAAATTTAATTCTGACATAGCAATTGACATGACTCTACTAAAAGCACTACAAGAAGTTTTGAGCCTCATTTGTAGGCGTTTTTCGGCTTTCTGGTGCCAGTTTCGCCTGATAATAGCCTTGTTGTAAATCTAAACGGGTAAAATACCTGAATCTGAGAACCTGATAATAAATCATGAATATCAGTGATGTTAACAGAATTCATTATTTATAAGCCAATAAATCGCTATGTTATTTATCACAAGTTGGATCAGATCTTAGTTTAGCAAATACACTTTCGTTCTTTCTCTGCTTTAGATTGTATAGTAAAAGGCAAGTAAGGTTGCTGGTAAGTACTGCCAGTGAATATTTGCAACGAACTGTCAGAAAATGAAATCAATTTCAGATTAGAGAGAGAGGGTAAAAATTAACCGACCATTGTCACCACTAAACCTAAGACTAATAATATTATTGATGTGATTATTTTTTCACTCTGGTTTAGTACTATGTGTGTGTGTGTGTGTGTGTGTGTGTGTGTGTGTGTGTGTGTGTGTGTGTGTGTGTGTGTGTGTGTGTGCGCACTTCTACTTCGGGATGGTCTTCTCAGCATTGAAGGTGCCCTAGAATGTAACGTGAAGTATGAGTCACGTGTCTCTACCTTTTTATTTAAAACATTATCAAATTTGTTTGATATCTATATTTGATTCGATTGGAAGGTAGGTTTACAACCCCCGGTATCTGGTCTGTTGTTATTAGGAAGATGCGGCTGCTCATATTTTGTTATCCTTAATGTAGATTTATCCCAATCTATGCACAATGTATAACCACCCATTTACGTGCTAATTTAAATATTTTGTTATTTTGGTTAATACTGTTACGAGCTTGAGGTTCGTGACAATAAAAATTGCCGATAGAATTACCTAAATTAACACTTTATTTCTCCTTACATAAATTGAAACTTAAAAAACACTAATAATTAATCACACTAATTCACTTTATTTCGCTCCGAAGCTTCGCTTGTCTCGCCGAATTCAATACTTCCCCGATCGCGTATTGCAGCGTATTTATATAGGGCTCTTCCACGAAAACATCCAGAATATTCCAGAATATTCGAGTAAATACGCGCGCCAACCGACCACGCGCAGAAAGATCGAGTGTAGAGCTTCTAGAAAGTTTAGTTCTTCAATTTGATACTAGATGGCGCTGTCAGTTAAAAAATTAGTCGTGTCATTTTCTGGAAAGCTCTCTCCTCGCTCTGTTACCCGACCCTAGATGGCGCTAGTGCCATGAGATGAGATGTCAACTTAGCCGCGCAACACTGCCCCCTCCTAAGACATGCTCGTCGCGAGCATTATAAGCTCCATAATAACGCGTCAGGCGATCCACATGGATGATCTTAGGAGTCCCTCGTGCGCCTTTCTGTATCCGGTAGGTTACATCGTTGATCCTGGTCACAATCCGGTACGGGCCGTCCCATTTAGCTTGAAGCTTAGGAGATTTCCCTTTGCTGCGGACTGGATTGTACAACCACACTAGCGAACCTTCGTCGAACCCTTTGTTGTTCATTTTGCGGTCATACCGGGTTTTCATCTTTTCAGACATTTGCTGGCCCGATTGTCTGACGTGCTCGTAAATGTCATTCATTTTGTTCCGCAAGTCATTTGCATAATCGGTTATACTCGTGGGGCATCAGGTAGTATCCCGGTGATCAGGTCTGCAGGCAGCCGTAATTCTCTCCCAAAGCTTGCGAAAGCTGGTGTCACTGATGTACTTTCGTGAACAGCGCTTCGATATGACAACAAAAACTGTTGTACGTGCTTGTCCCAATCTCGTTGCCTTTTCATTTGGTTTGGTACTAACGGTATGTCTGTAGAGACAGTGAAACAATGTTGCTGTGAGTCCAATTTAGATGTGGTTAGGAATGGCCATGCTTGGCGGGGGAATGACGATTCCACCAGCACCAGACTTTTCGTACTGATGACGCTGCTGCGCTATACGTGATAGAGCCATGCCGCAGGTATATTATAGTTGTAGCACGAATGAAGGATCACGTTCTCACAGAATACCAGCGTGAAAGTTCCGTATCGTGGGTGTAGCGCACCGGAGACTCCTTTTACAGAAAAGGAGGCATTTCATCTTAGTCTTTACTGGTGACAACGCGTCTGTATTTTGATTCCCAATAGAGTATAGATGTAGACGTATATGTGGCACGTTTCAGACATCGTTTGTCACCCTTATTCTATATAAAAAGGACTGTCCTTATTCCGGGATATTAGTTCAACCGATACCTTCTATCTCAGTCCCTATTAGTCGGAGGAATTTTAGCGACATTTCTGATTATATTATGATTTTAATTAAAGATTGAAGTTGGAGTAGTCGTCATGTATTAAAGAAACAATTAATATACGACATTTACATTATCTGTGCGAAGAATCTCCGGGAGGAAAACCGGCGACGAGGTTCCTCACCCGTCACGTTCTGTCTCCCGGAGAGGCGAAAAGTGGATTGCAGAGGCCCGTCTGACTACGTTGAATGTATGTGGGGCAATGAATGATAAAATGTATGAAGTATGCGATATGATGTATGATAGAGGAATAGATGTGTTATGTGTAAATGAGACGAAAAGGAAGGGGAAGGATGTCACTACACATGGCATGTATACCGCATACTGGTCTGGTGTAGACGAGATCGAGCGGGCATGCCAGGGAGTAGGTATCATCTTTTCAGAAAGAATGGGCCAATGTGTGAAAGAGTATGAATGTGTAAGCCCAAGACTGCTATGGATACGAATGAAAGTGGGCTTAAAGAAGTTGTTTGTGTTAGGGGTCTACGCCCCAGACATGTCTAAGCCCACTTATATCCGAGAGCAGTTTTGGGAAATGGTAAGGATGGTGTTAATGAAGTGTAAGAGAAATGAAAATATTATTATGCTAGGAGATTTTAATGGAAGGGTTGGGGTGAGGAGGCTTGATTATGAAAGGATACTGGGAACGTTTGGTGATGAATTTATACGTGGTAGAGCCATGCTGCAGTTATATTATTAGTATAGTTGTAGCACGAATGGGTCGGCTCGACCGGGGAAGGACCACGCTCTCACAGAATACCAGCGTGAAATAGTAGCTTAATGCTGCTGTATTTCGTATGGTGAGTGTAGAGAACCGGAGACCCTTTTTACTGGAAACGAGGCACTCCATTTTAGTCCTCACGGGTGACAACGCATCTGCATTTTGATTCGTAATCGAGAATAGATGTAGACGCCTATGGGCCACAGCAACCACTTACCATCATGTGGACTGTGTGCTCGTTTGTCACCATATCCTATAAAAAATGAAAGTATAAACGAGAATGATGAAAGTATCCTCACCGTATGTATGGAAAAGAATCTTTTTGTGACGAACACTTGCTTTCGCCACAAGAGGATTCACATGTATACTTGGGAAAGAGGTAACGATAGAAGCTTGATAGATTTCATAATTGTGGATGAAAGATTGAGGGGCGCAGTGGTAGATACAAGGGTTTACCGGGGTTCTAACGTAGGAACAGATCATTATTTGGTTTTATGCCGAATTAATGGTCTATTCAGGCGTTGGCGCCATCGATCATCTGTGTCTACCACTGCGTTACAGCGTATTAGAACAGAAAGGTCACAAGATGAAGGTGAGAAAAACAAGTTCAAATGTAGACTGAAAGAAAATATAAGTGGTTTGGATGAATTATGTATGAAGGAGTTAGACTTGGAGAATGTATGCCAAAATGTAAAGAAAGGTTTAGTGGATGCAGCTACCGAAGTATGTGGTGTTAGTAAGAGAAATAATGAAAGGAAAAATAATACGTTATGGTGGGATGATGAGATACGTATGGAAGTTGAAGCAAAGAAGAGAGCATGGCTAGATTTACTAGCGGTACGAATAATGATATTGAAAGAAAAAAGGCAGTCTTTAGACATCTTAATAAGAGAGTAAAAGAAGTAGTTGAAAGAAAAAAGCAAGAAAGAACGGATTAGAATGATAGAAGAATATCGGATAATTTCCAGGCAAATATTAAAATGATCTGGAAACTTGTAAGAACTGCCAGGGGACATTCAAAACAGCCTATGATATAAGAGACGAGAATGGCTATATTCTGAATGATGAAGTTTTGAGTTTAAAGAGATGGAAGGAATATTTTGAAAGCGTATTTATGAGTGAGGGGACAACGTGTGTACTAAGTGAAGTAGAAACTCCGAAAGAAGATGAAAGAGGTAGCGAGATAAGCATAGATGAAATAATGAAAGCAATGAAAAGCATGAGAGCAGGTAAGGCTGCCGGATATGACAGAGTTTCACTCGAAATGCTAAGCGCTGAAGAGGAAGTCGTGGCAGGCCTGCTGCACACCTTGTTTAATTTATGCTGGGATGAAGCGGGTACCGGTAGACTGGTGCAAAGCCGTGATAGTCCCAGTATATAAAGGAAAAGGGTCGCAGCAAGACTGTAAAAACTACCGTGGCATCAGCCATCTTGGCATTGTGGGAAAACTGTATGCTAAGGTACTGATTGAAAGGGTCTTGAAAGAAACTGATGGAAAAATTTGGGATTTGCAAGCGGGATTTAGAAAGGGAATGGGATGTACAGATCAAGTCTTTTCCATGCGAATGATCGCGGAGAAGTTTTGGCCAAAAACCAAAAGGTTTTTTGTGCGTTCATGGACTTGGAAAAGGATTTGATATCAGTCCCAAGATTGAGTTTATTGTTAACACTAATCAGAACTTTCTTCACTATTGTCATATTTCATTGTATTATCATACTCGTCGCCAGACTGTAACAGCTCGTCTGTTTCTACGTGAATCAGCTCTTCCTTAAAGTCATCGATGTTGAGTACATCGGCCGCTGGGGACGCTGGTGCGCGTCGCTCGGATCCGTGTTGTTCCGATCTACGTCTCACTTGCTTTATAACTTTTAATATCTCTACTTTGGTGGTAAGCTTTTCGTCGTCCGTCATCTTCTTGAAGGAGGGTATAAGTGACATGAGGAAGTGCTCGTCTTCGTCGATGGTGCGACCTGTGCCGAGCGAGGCGCGCTGTGACACCTCTGCTACTACTGACTCGTTTGCCACGTCGTTCGCGTGACGTCGCATGACTTGCCGGCGTGCCTTCGTTGACGGATGGATGCTTCGCTTGCGACTCAAGTATTCATCGAGAAGAGGCGACACAGTTTCATCTTTTTCCTCCTCTTCCGCCGCCTGAAGGTGCGGTAACAGAAAAAGCATGTACTTGAAGTAAACATACGTCTTCTTCTTAATATTTTTCCCTTCGCGTATCTGTTTTTCGATCGCTATTTGTCGTTTGAACGTGTCGCGCAAATTTCGCCATTTTCTTTGCAGGTCTGTAACTGTATTAAACAATTATATTAACATATGTTTCTCTTAATTAATCAACAACAACGTTACTATCCTATATTAATACATCATACTTTAAGAATTAAACAATATTTATTGCTTACAAATATGTCAAGTTTTAATATTAATGGAATCAGGCGTTACTTTGCGGAAATTTCTTTTGTATTAAATATTACATCTTTAAACTTAAGGCGGTAAGCGGACCAAAACCTTGCAAAAGTGTGTTTATCAGAGACTATTATCTCATTAGTTATGAGAAATAAGCTCCATCTAAAAGCACATTATAAATGTTCGATATCCTATCATCACATTCCACGTTCTAATTTGTTTTTATGTTTTATGAATACATTTAAAATCTACGTTTAAGAAATGACTAAAATTATTGATTACATGCATCTGCTGCTAAAGGAAACGCTCTAATCATTTGAGGATTACACTAATGGATAGATAATTTAAAAATCTATATTCTACACGTTTTATTTAATTTCTTAAGTTCGCTTATCTTTTTTAATTGAAATAATTCCAAATATTCGGGCGTATTTTTACGCGATATATTGTAACGAGAGCGCTTGGATTGTATAGGACCGAACGCTCAAGGTCTTTCGCTAGGGGAACCGTCTTAACGCGATAAGTTTTAATGCTAGGTACTAGGGTTGCTAACTTTAAACAAGTATTTTTTTAATGTGATAGTTTGACCTGCACTACATATTTATGTGTAAAACGGAACCCAACTTTTATCTTGGTTTGAACGATAAACTATAATCATTTTAATGCTATAAACATTACTAATATTCCCCTTAACCACTCGTGGTAAGCTTAAATTGCTTGTGTTACGAGTGGTTCACGCCAGTAGTCGAATGGCGGATTCGAACCCACCTTTTTGAGCTACTGTCACTTCAATCAGTTCCGTTTACTTAACGTCACAACATTTCATATTTCGGGCCTACTGTCCACTCGAATTTTATTTTTATTTTTATATATGTATATACTTGTCTACTATTTTAAGAATTATAAACATTATTATTTCCTTTTTTAAATTTCAACAACTTTACTGTTTACAGAGAGTACATTTTCTTTTGTAACATGGGTACTACTTGTATTCTTTGTAATTTTTTGCTATGTACTTAACATTTACAGATAATAGCCTCTTTCATGATTTCTTAAATTTACGCGAACACTACATATTGAATAAAAATAAATTTACGAATTTTATTTACGGACTTTACAGCATCCATGGTCACGGGGGGGATTCCCCCCATGACCATGGATGCTGTAAAGCACCCGAAACGTCGGGAATTAAAAATAAGTAAAATCAGTTAAATAAACGCGATAAAATCCGTAAATTTAGTTTTATTCAATGAATAGCCTCTTTGATATGAAAAAAGCTAACAACTCTAGCTACTCAACTCTCGTGTGTGACCTTAAAACATAGGTACTGTAAAACCTATAGGATAGGTACGCTTTTGTTAGTAGTCGTATGCAGGCGACTGAACCGTGCAGTTTCATCGAGTAACCCCATCCCGTGTTCCGAAGGTTTTTAGAAACCAAAAAATAGTCATGCTTATTCACATAACTTTACAAGTGGCAACTCATTATGTTGCCACTTGTAACACCAATAATAAAAATAAAAACGTTCTCACTAGTCAAGGATATTGTACGAAATGGTGACAGTTTACGGTAATTTAAGTATATTTACAATATGGTTACAAGATCTACAACGGAACATCGTTTAATGAAAATTGCAAAAAAATCTTCTCATATGATCTTATACCAAGGGTCTCAATACTACGAGTAAGTATCTAATAAATTGTACCGCTAGTGCGCGAAGCCAGTGAACCAGTGATGAAGAACAGACCAAGTTATACATGATAGGGCTACGCTGAGGCAGTGTTCGCGTGGTGTATATTATCTTTGGCTGAGGTGCGGTGTATTATAGCTATTGACTTATAAGTTTTGGCAACCTTACTACGTAATATTGTATCATTCTATATTGTAATACTTATAATACCTATATGGCTATGGCGTGATGCTGTTAACAAAAACTGTTAACAGCGTCACGTCATAGAGTTATCACAAGATATTCGTTTAAAGTAAGAGTATTAGTACAATATTCAACTGAAACTTTTGGTATATTTTATAGATATTTGCCTCGAAATTACTATATTTGATATAAAAGTTGGCAACCTTAAATAGTTGCATCCCACGACTGGGGAAACACCTCGCTTACAACTCCGTTGTGTGATGGCGGTAGGTATAATACTGTTGTGTTTTTTACGCTAAGTAACAAGACTGCTTCGTTGATTCGGTGCTCGTAAATGCTTATCACGAGGTCCCGAGTTCGAATCCCGGATCAGACCAAAAATTATTTATTGATTTGGTGGTGTTTCACCCCCGCTTGCTAATTGGTTAGCCGTTGTTCCTGCGCTTGATCGCGTACGCTGAGGCGCAGAATACATAAACTTCGGCAGAATAATCCAGTTCTGCGCAGATGGCTAGTCTAGTTCGAGACTTGGCCGCCGTGATCGAAATTCGGTTTGGGGAAATTAATTTTTTATTAATATTACAACAAAAACCAAAGCCCCTTTCTTCTAATGACGATTTATGCCGTCCAAGTACTGAAGTGACGACACATTTACATGTCGATTCATCATAACGACGGCATTTTATTTAATATGGGCTACAGTACTCATTGAACGAGACGTGAGACGTGGTAGCTCAGAACGCGAGTAACCCGGGTTCGATCCCCGCCGTTACCAATGAATTTGTTAGTTGCAATTTTAAGTGCTGATTTTACCACGTGCTCGGCGGTGAAGGAAAACATCGTGAGGAAACCTGCATGTCTGAGGAATAAGAAAAAAATATTTCGAAGACACGTGAAGTTCGCCAACACGTACTGGGGCAGCGCGGCGGACACTTCCTTGCCCTAAAACCCTCTCAGAAATGAGGGGAGGCCCGTGCCCAGCTGTGGGAAATGCGGTGGCAATGGACTGCCCACAGCTTTAACCACCAACAACCGATAAGAAGGAAAGTCCCTCGAGTGGCCACATCGTAGGCAAGCGTAATGTTGTCAACTTCTACTAGAAGTCGGGACGGTTTGATAAAATATGCAGTGTGAACGCAGCCGGTTCGAAATTAAATTTCGTGGTAATCTGCAGGAGAGGTCTATTGTCTGACTCGTGAAATGGGTTGGAATAATGATGATACATATTACACACCGACCTTTACATTCTTTTTCATCGGCGCTAAACTTATCCCAGTCGTTGAATAGAGCTTTAGCGATTCCAATCCACATTTTGTGTTTTAAATTGACGTTGGTCTGCTCCGGACTGTTTTTTACGTATAATCCGGGCCATTTCTGAACCTCACGGATAATATGTAATGGATGAATCTCTTCCAACAATTTCTTTTTTTTACCGCATAACGCTAAACTAATTTGGGCGTTTTTTTCTGCCGAAGCCATTGCTTCTATTAACTTATTAGCATTAATTACATTCACAACAAAATCAGTTATCAATTAACGTACATAATAAAATAAAGTAAATAAAGTAAGAAGTAATAATCGCTTCTGCACGCAGAACTTTGCAGTTCATTAAATTCCGAGTGTTTACGAACGTACACGAAGTGTCACGAAACTAGTCCCTTGTTGTACACAAAACTTTCCATTTTCACTGATTTGTACACATATTTACCCAATAAACCGCGTTTATTGTTTATGTTTCAAACATTTTACACACGACATTAATGATGCTTTCATTATATAATGAAATAAAAGTAAAAAAGTTAAACAGGCCTCGGTCGATCGGGCGTCGTCGTAAAACACAAACGATTACGATTACTTGCGAAGCGTCACGTCGCGACTCGATTCCATTCGCGTTCTGCCGGCTGCATTCGTATCGTATTCGTATCACTGCCCCCTCCGTTCACTCTTCAGCTCTTCACCTCTCCTCGCTACTTCGCAGTTGTTGATTGATGATAATATAAGCATTGAGTTAGTGTAATACTCGTATATTAATCAATGGATATAAGTATAATTAAATACTTATCTACAAACTTCTGCTTCATTGTAAAATTTATTAGTGTGGTTACAAAACGAGAAAGATTGAGCAAGCGGATGGGTTTGTGTATTTAGGATGTGTGAGTTGGCACTTGGCAAGGAAGGTAAACATAGATACAAGGATAACGAAAAACAGTAGACACGACGAGTGAATGTGGGACAGGAGCTACTAACCCTGTGTTAGTGTAGTGAAAGTAAGGTGTGGTAGAAGAAACTTAATAATATTTATGCAGCAAAAAAGGCAGTTATTATGAAGTATGTTAGGGCTGACTCTGAATGTTAGGATCAGAAATTGCATGATAAAAGCGAATAGTGTGGTTTGCAAAATGTTGTTAGGTACCTAGGTACTAGGGTTAAGAAAAGAATGCTTCGGTGGTTTGGACACGTAGAAAGAATGAATAACGAAAGTGACAAAGCAAAAATTTTCTGCTTACACCTTTTGGTAACAGGCGTGAGAGTTTATGTATTTATGTCCGTATATATTTGCTCCGTGATCTACCTGCATTATATTCATCGTTTTTACTTATTGTTACTTAATATTGAAAATAAAGAAGATATTATGTTAGAGGCTATCTACGGGAGAAGTTGTGTTCATCAGTGGATGTCGATAAACTGTGGTGATGATTATGAAATATATATTGTGGGAGGTGTAATTGAAATATTTTTTACTTTGTACATATTACCGCCATCTATCCGTCAGTAGTAAGTTTACTAAGTAACACGATTTTGAGCTTAGTGTTGAGCAGTAAATGAGGTGTCGTTATAATCATTTTTCCGTTGTCACTTTAACGTCCTAATATTTGTAATATAACTGTAAATGTATTCATGTAGATAGTCTTGTGACAAAAAATGTATCATTCTTCTCTATAAATTCAGTTAGGTATTAGGTACGCTGAAACGAATCAAATTGGGCTAATGGTAGGTATATAGGTACCTACAACTTATGTAAGTTTTATGTTCTTTTCGTAATTGTGTCTCCGATTCATGTTAATAATGAAATATGTAAACGAAAAACCCACATGAAATCTATATCTCAAGATCTAAGACGTAGACATAAAATTTTTAATTTACGTGTATGTTTTAGATTTATTACGAATAGCAACAAGCGCCATCTGTTGCATTATTGCAGAAATACGAAATAGTCTCGGTTGGATAGAAAACAAGATGTAGGTAATGGGTAGGTACCGTGAACCACTCAAACTTCGCCCGTTTTTTGTATAAATTTTAATTTATTTAAATTTTTTATGGGGGCATATAAAATATATTTTCCCTATTACTTTCTGATCTTGTGCACGTATTTATTTTGTTAAATTTATTGTTAGTTAAAATTTAAACCAACATTTAATCGATTTTGAAGACGGGCAAAATTATCAGAACTTTTTGCCAACATTGCCACGTTGTTTTTTTTTATACAAATACAGTTCGTAATAGACTTGCAATAAACATCACCACCTAGATGTGAGAAATCTTGGCGTTGGTTTCAAAAGTTTATTAGTAGTGTTCAAACTTTTACAGAAAAATGGGTGGGCTGTAAACTGTTAGGGTTGTCACATTCGAGTAAATATCAATCACCATACTAAATTTCTATAGAGGGCGTTGAATATTAAAAAAAATCGTACTCATAATTAAATGTTAATTTAGGTTTTGTTCTCCCATATTTCTAAATTTTATATACTACAACACTGAAATCAATAAAGATTCATTTAATTAATAAAATCAAAAGTTAAATTAGTCAAAAAGTAAATGAGGCAACTTACAGGCAGCTGATGGCCTACAGTAATAAAAATTAAAATCATGGAGTGTAGTCTGTACACTCCATAATCAAAATATTTTAAAATTATCGTTGAGACAGTGAAGGCTGCGTAATCTTTCAATGCTGTACTTAAATTTACAAAATAGTTAGCAATTTCTTGTTTGCCTTTCTTGTCTATTATTTGTATGTTCTTGTTGACACTTTTCGGCTCTTGCTTTAGAAATATTTCATGAAGTTCTTACGCTTAGTTCATCACTATGTCTAGCTTTATATCTTGAACAAATGTTTTCAATTTTTTTAAATATTCTTGAACCAATAGCTTGAGTTTAGCTAGCTTACTTACTTACTTATCGTCACGCACAATCCCTAACGGGGTAGCCAGAGAGAACAGATCGCCAAGTGTCACGATCCTTACATACCTCTTTCGCTTCTTTCAGGTTCATTAACTTCTTCATACATGCACGTCTAGGTATCCGAGTACTCTTGACCCTCCCCTCTTCGAGCAAGTTTAGCTAGCGGAGAGCCAATATCACTAGAAGTTTGCTTACGTGCATTTTATAGGGATAGACGAATTAGTCAGGACCCTTAATCATGTGTTAGTTACACTACGGTATCGCGGACTCATAATTAAGGACTTTGATCGAGTTCAAAACTAGGCGGCCAATCATGATAAAATACTTTTATAAGTACTTCTAAATTAGAATATTACTCTCGAAAGTTATTAATTTAAAGAAAAAATTATCTCAGTACATCTTATTTTTTGTAGGATAGGGTGACAAACAAGCACACAGTCACCTGATGGTAAGTAGTTGCTGTGGCCCATAGATCATCTATCCATTCACCATAGGCCATCTACATCTTCAATTACGAATCAAAATGCAGATGCGTTGGTATGTTAGCACACAGCAGCATTAGCCTACTATTTGACGCCGGTATTCTGTGAAATATGATTCATGATACCTAGGCTGCACTAAAAGTATCGGGAATGGAATATTTCCACTGTTCCTGTCATATTAAAATCTTTTTAATTGAAAACTCCTTGGTTTTAAAAATCGAATACTTACGTACTTACTTACTTATCGTCACGCACAATCCCTAACGGGGTAGCCAGAGAGAACAGATCGCCAGGTGTCACGATCCTTACATACCTCTTTCGCTTCTTTCAGGTTCATTAACTTCTTCATACATGCACGTCTAGGTATCCGAGTACTCTTGACCCTCCCCTCTTCGAGCAATTTGCTCACATGGTCTTCGAAAGTTAGTCTCGGTCTACCTCGACACCTTTTAATATTTACTTTCGCTCTATATATTTTCTTCACCATTCGGTCTTCACTCATTCGTTCAACGTGTCCAAACCATTGGAGTACGCCCCTATCAATGTTTGTGATAAGGTCATCTTTCAATCCTGCCATATTGCGAATCTCTTCGTTTCGCTTTCGGTCGGCTATGGTAACGCCACACATTTTACGAAGAGATCGCATCTCCACTGCATTCAACTTGCTTTTATGCTTCTTCTGGCATACCCAGGTTTCGCTGCCATATAACAAAGTCGGTGCCAACACTGCGTTATGTATTGCAAGGCGTGCACTCTTCACCACGCCTTGCCTTTTTATTAATGCATTCAGGGCACCATTGACTTTGTTTCCGGCAGCGACACGCCTATCCACATCTAAATCACATCTTCCATCCCGGCTGAAAGCACTCCCCAAGTATACAATTTCATTTACCTGTTCTAGACATTCCTGATTTACCCATATTTCACATTTCGTTCTCTCTTCGTCCTTTTCAAATACCAGAACCTTAGTTTTATTAGCATTCAAACGGAGACCTTTAATTTCACATTCCTCTTTCATACACGTGACTAATGCCTGCAGTTCTGCTTCTGATGGTGCAATAAGCACTGCATCATCAGCATACAGCAGACAATTAACTTTTATGTCACCCAATTTCACACCCAAACAGCTATCTTTCAGCTTCTGTAAACAGCTGTCGAGATACAGTATGAACAGCCAGGAAGACATGACACAACCCTGTTTTACGCCCGCTTGGACGCTAAACATGGGTGACAGGTCATGCCCTACCCGCACACAGGCTTTACAGTCATAGTAAAGTGACTGCACAGCCCTTAACAATCGACCATCTACACCATATCCCGGCAACAGTTCCCACATTTTCTTCCTTATAACCTTATCAAATGCTTTCTCCAGATCCACAAAAGCACAGAAAATCCTCTGGTTAACACCCAGCAGCTTCTCCGTGATCATGCGGAGAGAAAACATTTGATCCGTGCATCCTTTTCCAGGTCTAAATCCGCATTGTGCCTCCCATAAGAATCTTTCCGATTTCTCTTGCATCCTGCGTGTCAAAACCTTCGAATAAACTTTACTTGCTAAACTGGTCAAGCTGATCGCCCGATAGCTCCCGCAGTCAAAATGTGAACCTTTACCTTTATATAAAGGCACAATGACCGCGGATCGCCAATCATCCGGGACATCTCCCGTCCGCCAGCACAAATTGCACAGCAGATGAAAGCTGTCCCAGACGCGAGGCCCACCGTACTTGACCATTTCAGCAGTAACTCTGTCTAGTCCCGCAGCCTTACCACATTTCAAACTTCGAATCGCACGTTCAATCTCTTTCATGCTGATGACCTCAGTGTCATCGAGGTCCGTGTCTGGCGTGCCAGTCACGGCGTCACCCCCGGATCCTTCACTAAGATCATGACACGCATACAATTCTCTATAAAATTCACTCCATCGCTGCATGACGTCCGATTTTTCTGAGAGGACGTCATTGGTTCTCGAAAGCACTTTGTTCATTCTTAAAGCTGTCGCACCACTCCGGGACCTTCCAACCTCTTTCCAGAAGAGTTTGGAGTTCTCCCTAAAGTTGTGCGACAACCTCTCGTCCGCTTCTATTCTACACCTTTCACGTACTTCCTCAATCAATGTTTTCGCATGAACTTTCTGCAGCTTATATCTTTCTTTCATCTTCTCTCTCATATGCTCATCGTTACTAGAGGCTAAGTAGTCTAACCATGCTTTTTTCTTCTTTTTTACAGCTTCTTTCACTTCGTCATTCCACCATGCATCTCTTCTTTTACTACTACCTCTTTTTGTCGTACCACATACTTCTTCCGCTGCACTTACCATTCCATCCCTAAGGTTCTGCCATATTCTCTCCACACATTCTTTCCTGCCATCGATGGTGTCAAGCTTTTCGGCTACCCTCGTGTGATATTTGTCCCTAGTATCCGCTTCCTGAAGCTTCCAGCTTCGGATGCGACAGACCGACTGTGGTTCTGTTACTGCCGTCCGGTGGCGTCAACCCGCGAACAAACCCCTAAATCTAGTAATTACTAGATAATGATCCGTTCCCAGGTCAGCACCCCTGAACACTCGTGTATCCATCACCTGTTTTCGCAGTCGGTCATCCACCAGGAACAAATCAATCATACTTCTCTCATTCTTTCTTTCTCTAGTGTACATATGGATCTTCCTGTGATTAAACATAGTGTTTGTCACAAGAAGACCCTTTTCCTTGCATACAGCCAGTATAAGCTTGCCAGCATCATTAACCCTTTTATCTCCAAACTTTCCAAGCACCGACTCGTATCCTGGTCGAGCGATGCCTACCCATCCATTCAAATCACCAAATACAACAGTTCTTTCGTTTCCCTTAACTAAATCTAGAACTTCTCTTACATTCTCCCAAAACTCCTCCAGCTCAGCCCTGGACGACGAAGCTACCGGCGCATAAACAGCCAAAAGGAATAACTTCGTCAGTCCCATTTTGAAGCGAACCCAGAGAAGTCTTGAGTTCACAACCTTGTATTCAGTCATAAGGTCGACCAACCGGGACGACAACAGCACTCCCACTCCTTGGCAGGCGTTCTCGCTTTCCGGGACTCCGGACCATATAGCTAACGTCCCGCCAGGGAGCTCTTCAATACCACTGCCTTTCCGTTTGGTCTCCGACATACACACGACATCTAATTCTCTTACTTTCATTATTTCGATCAACTCATTCGTCTTATCTCTCATGCCTCCTCTAACATTCCACGTGCCAACTCTGCACTCCGTCCTCCACCTTCCGCCGTGTAGGGCTGTGCGTGACGGGTGGCGGTCCCCATCGCCGCTTTGCGCGCTGCATTCCACACCAACGGGGACGAGCTGGTGTGCGTCGCCTTGGGGGGACGCCCTAACCCTCGTTCGCATGGGTGCGCAGCTGTGTAGAATTGCAGCCCTGAAAAGGGCTGGCAGACCCCCATCCCCCATCCCACCCCCATCCCCAAAAATCGAATACCATTTATTTATTTAAAAAAAGATTCTCGGTCTTGTCACAAAGTTTTGTCAAACTTGTTTAGTCGTTGAGAAAATGGAATTGACTCGAGAAAATTCAAGAGCGATCATTTTATACGACTTTCGAAGTGGTTTAACACAAAAACAGTGTGTTGACCGGATGATTTCTGCAATTGGTGATGAAGCCCCATACAAAACCACAATGTATCGCTGGTTTTCTGAATTTCAACATGGACGTGTCAAGCTCAGTGATGATCCCCGTCAAGGTCGTTCAAAAACTGCAGTCACACAAGAAAACATTGATGCTGTGCGTAAGCTGATTGAGGAAGATCGACATGTGACATACCGCGTTTTGTTCATTGTTCATGTAAAATTATTTGTATTTGACATTGGCATGAGTCAAATACAAATAATCTTACATGAACAATTAGGTGTAAAAAAGTTGTTTTCCCGATGGATACCGCATTCTCTGTGAAGAGCAAAAAGCGGCTCGCGTTACTTGGTGCGCAGAACTCTCGAAAATTCCACGCAGGATCCTCAAATGCTGTATACAACATCGTATCAGGTGACGAATCCTGGATGTACGCGTACGAACCCGAAACATGAAACCAGTCACGAGTTTGGGTGTTCGAAAATGAGTTAAAGCCAACAAAAATTGTTCGTTCACGGAGTGTTGCAAATAAATGGTGGCCACGTTTGTCTGCAAAACCGGCCATGTTACGACTATTCCTCTTGAGGGACAAAGAACGTTTAATGAAGAATGGTATGCTGGCATTTGTTTGCCACAGGTCGTTTCTGAACTCCGTAAAGAGAACTGCAACCGCCGCATCATCCTGCATCAAGACAATGCGAGTTCTCACACCGCACACAACAAAAGAGTTTTTAGAGCAAGAAAACATAGAATTATTAGACCATCCGCCGTACAGCCCCGACCTAAGCCCTAATGATTTCTATACTTTCCCTAAAATAAAGAATAAATTGCGTGGACACAGAGATTTTCATCACCTGAAGAAGCTGTGGACGCCTACAAAACGGCCATTTTGGAGACCCCAACTTCCGAATGGAATGGTTGCCTCAATGATTGGTTCCATCGTATGGAAAAATGTGTAAAATTCGCGGAGAATACTTCGAAAAGCAATAAATACATTTTTAAATAGTAATGTTGTGTCACTTCCTTTATTCCCAAAATTTTCAGTGCCGCCCTCGTGCATGGTATGGAATTATTTAAAAGAAATAATAATGATTTCAATCCTTGATAAGTTAAAAAATACGTAAAAAGAAAAAATAATTTATAAACGAAAAAATTAAACAACTGACAACCCTCTGCATTTTTTGATGCCAGGCAATGCTGCCCTACATTTTTGTGTCTGAACATTATTAGATAGCTTTGCTCATCATCAGAAGTTTTGATTTATAAGCCCTTTAGTACTGAAACTAGGTTTTGGTCACGGGGTTCGTCAACGGAGACTAGCCAGGCCATCTGCGTAGTACAGGATTATAATGCACTAGTGCATGCACAAGCATGGCTGCCCTCACTATTCTCTCACTCCATAGTCTGACAACATCAAAGGGCGATCAGACAGGGCCGACAGATTTACACGCTTTCCGAAACAAGGGGGTGAAACACCGTTAAGTTCCTGGTTCTAGGCTGCTATCGAAAATTTATAGCATCCATTTAGGTGGGCTGTGTGTTCATTTGTCACCCATTGCTATAAAAAAAATCATGGATCAATCTCCATTGTACACGCGACGTACAACGCAAAAACTTAAAACTGCTGTCGTGTACGGCTAATCGATCAAGCGGATCAGAAATAATTAATATTAGCTGATAAGAAATAAAAATTTTGTACCTACGTGGTAGTCACGTTGCTGCTATATTATAATTGTAGCACGAATGGGTCGGCAGCCGGGGCGGGACCACGCTCTCGCAGAATACCAGCGTATAATTGCAGCGTAATGCTGCTGTGTTTCGTATGGTGAGTGTAGAGAACCTCCCCTGAGAAGGGTCTTCCCTTTTTACTGGACTCGAAGTATTCCATCTTAGTCCTCAGGGGTGACAATGCATTTGCATTTTGATTCTTGCATCTTGCTAAGCCATTTGACATTATATTTCCCCTTAATTGAGGATAAATATGGATGTTTATGAGCCACAGCATCCACTTACCGTCAGGTGGACAAAAGAACTGGGTCGTTCGTTTGAGCTGCTTTTGGTTGCATCCGGTTAACTTCTATTATTTTCTATCATGTGTGAGTCGTGGTGACGTGTGATCGATTATTATCATAATCATAAATTAATGAAGTAGAACGATTCCCTAAAAATAAAACACGTGCGAGGCAACAGGGCCATCGGAATTGTTATTTTTAAATTCATGGAAATTAATAAAACATACATGCAGGCTATGCTTCGTCCCCCTGACGCCCCTTGGGATTAAGATGGAATGCCTCCTTAACAAGTGTCTCCGGTTCTCGTCACACTGCGTACGAAACATAAATCCGTATAGACACCTGCACCACACCAACCAGTTGCCATCTTTTCATATTTCTACTTATATAACAACGGTAAATTTCTTCAAATTGTACTGGTTATCTATATATAAACATTTGATCAGGAATTTGATCTCTGAACTCAATCAGTTTGTTAACAATCTGAATTTTTGAACATTCGTAAGTGTTTAACGTAAGTTGTAAAGAAAAATTGGCACATCTCTAACAGCTACAAGCTAAAATCTACAAGCTAATTTATTAAAGCGATTCTTTCAAAATAAAACAACGGTTATGTACGCATTGCGTACAATATAATATGCTGCGCGCGACGGCGCCGTTTTTATTTTTAACCCGCTAGCTCAGAAAGAACAGCAAACTGGTTAAATTTTAATTACATATTTTAGAGAACCGGAGAACCTTTTATTGGAAACGAGGCATTTCATATCAGTCCTCGGGGGTGACAATGCAACTGCAATTTAATTCTTAATTGAGGATAAATGTAAATGTACGACATGGCCGCAGCATTCACTTACGATCAGGAGGACTATATGCTCGTGTGTCACCGGTATTCTATAAAAGAAAGAGTTACAGACAAGTTAAGTGCACTTGATGGTAAGTAGCTACTGGAGCCCATGTGTATCTGGAACCAACTTCGAACGAAAAAGGGTACAAATGCATTGTGGCTTCTGGAGTGCCTCTCCTTTACCTTTCCAACTGTAACACTGCAGAAGTGTAATGCTGCGGACTAGAGGCCGTCACCGACCCATATAGACACCTAGACAGATAAACAGCTCTACCTTTTAAACACCATATAGAAAGTTGTTTGAAAATTTTGATGGATGAAGCCTTGTTGATCCGTAAAATGAAAAAGTGTGTTGGCAGTTTGGAAAGGCAACCATAGCAGCTTTAAGGACGCTGCAGTGTAACAGTGTGTTTTCATTAAAGTGTGACCTGAAAAATAGTGACACAAGAAACATATTGTTACGTATTTGTGTACAATGCCTGATACTAACGATTACTCCGTTTTAAGACGCCTTTACGTACAAGTATACATGTATATATATATATATATATATATATATATATATATATATATATATATATATATATATATATATATATATATATATATATATATAATAGTAATTCAGTTCTCTGCTTATGACCAAATACTGTTCGTGAGTATGACAAGTATATTATGTATAATCTAAGGTGAATATTTGCCAGTCTCACAGATGTCATGACCCTGACCCATGACCGCCGTTTAAAGAGAGTGTGATAGTCCGGGCATAATGTGTGTACTCGTAAATCATTATTTAGTTTTTTGTGCAGTCACTAATAATTAAACGACCATAAAAATGTATATATTATAATGTATGTAAAATATTAACTCACAACGTAAAATTTGTAATTATATATGAACTGTGAACAAGAAAGTAGATGAATAGAAGTCGTTTAGTAAGTATACCTGGATGTCGCCTTAGTTATTTGTGATGTAAGTGATAGCAGCATCGCGGCAACGTGGTGTGTTGTGATGCGTTGTGGTGGCGTTGTGGTGTAGGCATGTGTCAATCGTGAATGATTCGGTTATTTGACCGAAGTAAAACTTAGAACTCTATCAATGCATAAATAAATAGTAAAATGGAGTATTTACTTGTGTATAATCGAAACCGAATGAAGTGCGCTCGCAAGCTCCACCGACCGAAGAGTAAATGATTAATGAATGACCGACTCACAGATCACAACACGAAATGTTCCATTTGAATTATCGAGCCCAATGATCCGGTTCGTAAGACACTTGAATGATCGGGTCACTAGAAATGAATGAATGACACATGCCTAGTGGTGACTTTGTGGTGGTGTAGCGTTGCGGCGCGGACCGCGGCCCGGCAGCCGGCAGTGGGGCTGGGGCAGTGGTTCCCGCTCAGCGTTGCGAGCCGCACGCCCGCGTCCGCGCTTCTCGCGCGATCGAAATGCTCTCCGAGCTCTCCCACGAGAGTCGACCAAGAACACGCTTCTGAAATCCCCGTCGGGAGTCGAACGCGGTTCTTAGCTCGAAGTCTCGCCGGCCGCGCAAATACCAGTTAGTTCCACCGCTGATTGTGAGCCACCTTCCACCGCAAGTGCCGAAGAATAGAGGACCGCTCCGACTACACAGTCAGTATCGATTTCCCACCTGCTCCAATTTCTTACCAAGTGCTTGAAGTAATTCGTATGTGATACACGGGGTACCCTAGCTTTTAATAATTTACAAAATAACGTAAAAACCGCGTAATTCCTATGCGTACTGTACTCGTACAGTTGTTCAAACAACATATTACAGACAAGGTTATTTTAAATAATTTATACGTTCCTGAATCGAAATATGTATTTTTAAGTTCGTTTAATATTGATAATAATGTAGAATATTTTTATCACGTAACATTATTAAATTTCTTAAACTTAAAATTGAATCACTTGAAATAATATAAGACCACGAATATTTGTGCATAATCAACACGACCTTATGATGGTATCTTCGATCTTGACACTAAATCTCTGGTTTATTAAATAAATTGTTCTCACGAGTCGAACTTCTGTCAAAGAACAGCTGGATACAAGTTTATCATTAAGCGTGTTGTGCTCGTGTTTTTTTTTATAAAACTGCAGCAATAAACGCACTTATAGTGCACCTGATAAACTTACGCATGAATTTTCCAATGTTTTAACTAGTAACTGTTTTCACATTAAACATATATGAAAATAAAAAGCAATAATAAATTTTTCCTAAAGTTGATAAAAATTCCGTGCCCTCAATTGCGTGCACTATCCCCGTCACCACTAATCCCAGCACCACTACTCCCAACACCACCACACTATGGGAAAGACACACCGCCGTCGATAATACAAATAATGCCAGATTCTATCACCAACTTTTTCCCTTTGTTATAACCTTCAACGCTTAAAAATAAAAAACAATACAATAAAGTTCAGCCTATTATATTATATTTAGTTTAAGCTATTTGCCTATGTGCCTACTGCTGGTCAATGCCCTCGTATTTCTGAGGGTTGTAGGGCAACCGAATGTCCGCCGCGCCGCCACCACCCCCACGCGTGTTGGCGGGTGATTTCTTATATATAATAAATCAAATAAATTTTACGGATTTCATAGCGTTTCATTAAATTTTTTGTTTTAATACGTTTCGGGTGCTTTACAGCATTCATAGGATTACTGTATTTTTTATATAATTTCTTAGACATGCAAGTTTAAGCGAAAGCTACACATTTAAATAATGGAACTAAAAGTTAATAAGGTTAATATAAAGGTTAACGGCCGTGGTTAACTATGACATTGGGACGTCGAACACCTTAGCCCCCCGTGATCATAAAATCCGTAAAAACTAGTTTAATTTATCAAGTTTCCTCACGAGTTTTTCCTTCGCCGTAGAGCAGCTGGTGAGCCTGTACTTATTGCAATTAATAATCTCATGTACAATTTTAAATAATCGATAATAAACATTGTAATTTGGTGATTACGAACATGCTGTTCCTAAATGTTTTCATATTCAAATGTAGGTATAACATATTATTATAACGGTATAATGTTTAAAAAGCGTCCCACTTTCTTGCTGTTTCTTCTCAGGACAGAGGTTTTTCCCGGACTAGTGGTAAAAGCACATATATTTATTTATAAGTATTCTGTGTTAAAAAAATGATTCTATTCAATGGTGCCGGGGAGAATCGAACGCATCTTGGTGTAAGTACCTTGATACCTTGATATTTATGGCAAGAGCTCAGCCTCTGAGCTAGCGCGGCCCTTTTAGAGCTTAGCGAAAGCTATGAATAAAATCGAAGCGTCTGTCTGAAATATCGGAATAACTACCTTTTATTGAGCTGAGGGGCGGAGGGGCGGAACCAAGTGTAACGAAACTTCACGAGCAGACAGATAACAACGCCAGTGAACTAGGCTGTATCTTAAAACTTTGATATTTTTTTAGTTTTGAGAGAACAAAAATTTTTAAAATAAATGGTCTTTGATTTTCAGCTTCACTTTAAATACCTCCACATTAATAGATCCTACCCAGATGCAGCCGGAGGGGGTCGCTGGTCTTTAAATGAAATATGGCATGAGCAATGGCTTAAACGTATTGTGCGCGTGTCAAATGATATTAATTGTGAGCACAGCATTAACAGTTTCCATTGTTATTATGGTCACTGAAGCGTTATTTAGGTTTTAGGGAGTGGTAAAGTTTGGGTTCTAAATAAGCGAATTAATTGTTTAACGTGGTAGAGCCACTCTGCAGCTAGAGGGAAAGACCGTACTCTCACAGAATACCAGTGTAAAATAGTAGCTGTATACTGCTGTGTTTCGCAAGTTGAGTTGAGAGAATCGGAGAGCTTTTTACTGGTAATGACGCATTCCAACGTAGTCTTCCTGACGTAATTTTCCTAGGATGTGTCGTTCCTAGCAGGGATTTTGATTCTTTATCGAGGATAGATGGGTTATGGCATTCTTTTACCAGCAGGTGAACTGTGAGCTCGCTTGCCCCCTTATTCTCTAAAAATATCCTGCAATAATTATTTAACCACTGCCCAAGGTCATCGCGAGATTAATTATAATAAAATAACATTCATACAACGTTCAATATCGGTTGTGCTCAGTGTATAGTGTTAACTTTATAAAGCTTATCGATCTGATGAACACTTGTCACGGTGTGTATCTCATCACCGTCCTTGATCAGCTCTCACTCACAGTATAACACTTTCTGCATTTGGTCAGTTTTCGTAACTCATCTTCTGTTGTTTTTCTACTCATTATAATCACTATCTGCATAATTGTTTTTGTCTAAATTTGATTTAATAATGTATTTTTTTTGTAAACCTCCCTATTTTTTGTCCCGTTTTCGAATAGAGCTAAGTGAGGCTTTCTCGACCTTGTCGTAAACAAAAAATATATGAAGAAATTTTCTTGTTTTAATTATTTATAGTTAAATATGCTTTTGACGTACAAGTAAAACAAATAGTACTTGGAATAAAGGCTTTAATTTATAATTATAACACCTTTGCAGAATATTGGGGAAAAACAATTTTCTTACTTTCACTTTCAAATTAGTATCGCTTTCGAAGTAAACCTGTATTCAAGTTATACATAATCTGATAGCTTATTCAATAATGTTTCCATTGATATATGATTCTAATATACCTTTTATAAAAAAGGACAAAGACAATCAATTAGGACCCGCGTAAAAGAACATATAGCTGATGTGAAGCATCAACGTTCCGGGAAGTCTGCAGTTTGTGATCATATCCTAGACGGCCCCAACCATTACATCAGATTTGATAGACCACAAATCCTCGCGAAAGAACACCGATTCCTACCAAGGATGATACGTGAGGCTATTGAAATTAAAAAACATCCTAATTTCAATAGAGAAGGAGGCTGGGTACTACCACCTGCTTGGGATCCTATAATCAATAAAATTAAAACTAAACCCAAGCATACCACTGCAAGACCTCAGGCCATAGTCAGTTCATTTTGCATAGATCGGACCATAAACAATAATTAAAAAAGCTGAAGGTACTCCGGGTTTAACAATGACATCGGGACGTCAGTCATCTCAGTCCTCCGTGACCATGGGTGCTGGAAAGCGCCCGAAACGTCGGGTATTAAAAATAAAAAGTAAAAATAAACGCGATAAAATCCGTAAAAGTAGTTTTAATCATGTGTAGTGTTCGCGTAAATATAAGAAATCATTATAATAATGAATATTAACATATGTAATAACAGTTACACAAAAATAATATAACACTGATTCTACTGCTTTAGAGTCAGTGGTGGAGCTACCTGCTATGGCAGACCTAAGCCGTCGATTCACCCAGAATAGTTTTTTCATGTAAATAGTTTTACCTGGAATAATAACTAGGAGTTAAGACCAAACTAGTTAAGAGGCTTTGTACTTTAATATTGTAATTGTTGCCATTGAGAATTCTATTTTCAACACTGACGGTAAATCGACACGACCGGAGAGAGATCAGACTTAGAGGCACGGAAGTGAGACACCGCCAAATGCCTGACTCCGGGTAGCTACTGAGAATTTTTTAACGGAAAATCTCATTAAGTGATTATTTGGCCCGGCCCGGGCTTCAAGCCCCGGACCTCATGATCACCAGTCGCGTTCACTGAGACGTGGTAGAGCCATGCTGCAGTTATATTAGTAGTATAGTTGTAGCACGAATGGGTCCGCCCTATCCTATATAAAAAAAAAAGAATTGTATTTTTCAGTTTACGGAGTCAACGTCGTATAAAAATGCAGTTATTTTGTCAGATGATAAAATGTGAAACTATCGTCTACGTACCGCTTGTAGAATCTAGCATTTACAGGAGCAGTAAGAAGGGCTTTCTCCTCAAAGTCCTTCATGAATATGTCGGTGACTATGGGAGATTCAGGTGAGCTCATCCGCACACCGTCAACTTGCTTGTAGAACCTTCTTCCACAATAGATAGCCAGATGTGAGGCATGGTTCGAGTTATATTGCATATTCTGCAGGCATGTTATTTTCCTCTAGCAGTTCTACAGTTGAGATCTAGGTCATTAATCGAGATCTAGGTCACAAATGAGATTTAGTTTTCAACAGATATGCATCTGAATAGTGACCGAACATCAAAATTGACCATAGTTTTATTGTCAGCGAGATGTAGGTCTTTTCTCACTAACAAAATGATACGAATCTTATGTGTGTGTTCTGGTATGTAATCTTAGCGGTGACAGTATTTTTGTCAAGTGTTGTGCCAGCTTATAAGTTGGTAAATCGATCTGGCTCATTATAGGACGTAGTGGAGCGTTTGGTATGTGTATCTTCGGTAAACCATACAACCTCGGTGGTTTGACACATGGTAGTATTATCGAATTCACGTCCAGGTTTAATTTTTCGGAATATTTCTTTATCAAATCGCTAGTTATTTTAAGGGTCTGTTTATGACTTATTTGTATGTATTTTCGTCTGATAAAATTTATTATATTTTAAAATTATACTCTATGACGTGTTTATTCTTACCGTAGCATTTACTTTATCTGCGCGGAGAATGGATGGCTCTGGTCTGTTCCGTAAGTTATTCAACGCTTTAAATTCCTCTTTGGGAAGATTTAATTTCGGCACTGAACTACGAAATAACAAAGACGAAATATTTTGACGTCTGGCATCTAAAGCCTCAACCTCGACACTGACTAAATTCTTAAACAGACAATACCCAAATCTGCTGATAATTTCTTCGTACAGGATTCTTCACGTTGTTAGTGCGAAATTCATGCTTTTCGATAATACGTGTATTTTCGGTCCGTAACGTGTATGTTTTGACAGATTATAGACCGTGCTTTGTTTATTGTTCGCGTCTGTGGCCAATTCTACGTTGACTTTGATATTTTGAATTTGATTTGATGATAAATATTTGATATTTTTTATTTGTTTATTTTTGCATTCATTATATTTATATTAAGACGTTTCTCGTTTGTTTAAAGTAAACACCGCAAATAATCACTTACAAAGTAAAATTCTTGAAAAATATATCACGTAAATGAAGAAAAATTATTGAGTGAAAATATATATTTTATGAAGTAATGCAGGAATTAGTTTTAAATATCGCCATTTTTTTACTAAACTCATCATGTTAAGTTGATGTTCGTCACAGCCATCGATTACATCCATCCTGTACAGCGCACAAAATTCCACTGCTGAACTTAGGCCTACTCCATAGATTGTTTTCAATTATCATCATCCACATCACCATCTGTCTATATTAGGTACTTATTCTGAACCTTCTCTGCAAATTTGGCCGGTTATTGCAAAATAACCCTGTATATTGTATTATACATATTTATACATATTACCTTACATATTATTTTAATCCGTATAATCATTGTTTATTTTTGCATTCATTATTTATATATATATATATATATATATATATATATATATATATATATATATATATATATATATATATATATATATATATAGTAATTATTTATATTAATTTCAAAACACAATATTTCTTTAAATCACGCAGAATGACTGAATACTATACCACAAGGGATTAAATCCGCCCGTTGTTCCTATCATACATACAAATGTTTTGAACAACGTCAAAAGGCTTCAGAATCAATAATTAATAATTTATTTATGTCATACACGAATATCCTGTGACATAACTCTGAAACCATGATCTAAGACTATTTCAGCAGGCATAGTATGCGCCGTTGTCCAAATTAAACGTGCTAAACTACGTTTAAAATATAAACTTACAATATACTCGTATACATACATATACGAGTATCTTTGAGCGACCGTGTACATGCACATGTACCCTGTACATTTGTACAATTTTTAGGGGATAGGGTTACATTCGGCAGATTATTAATTTGTATTCTATAGAATCGATTTGTTTGTAGTAATTTTACAATCTAACAATAATTTCCTTTTACAAAATGTGATAAAAATGAAATATAAAGATAAAAAATTAAGATAATTGATAGAATCATAAAGGATTTGGATGGAGAATCATAAAGCAGAAGGCTGGATTGAATTGACGGAGTTAGTGCATGCAATTGAGGGATGGCGGGAGGTGCTCTTCAATCCAGGTAAAACACATCATTGTATTTAGTTAGCGGAAGGTTGTTAATTAATTAATTTCTTTATTATAAAAAATTAAGTTCTTCTTCCGTCGATGTTTTGGAGTAAAGACGACCTCATTGATTTATAATTTTATACGATCTGCAACAAGTGTAAAATAAACCAGATGCAAAGCAAGGGAAACCGGAAACTAACACTCGTTTAACCAAGCGTTTAGAAATATGTTATGGATGTTGAAAATTTGTTTATATTTTTTATTGTAAAATGTAACAGTACATTGGTAATTCGCAAATCAAATCAAAATCAAATCGTAAACAAAATAAGTGTTTTATATTATATTGACTTGTCGCTTTTTACGACTTCTAAGGTATTCCAAATTCAATAGTGTCTTCCGGCGGCCAGTTTCAACGGAGACTAGCCATCTGCTCAGGACAGGATCACTACGATGACCAAGTGTATGCGCAAGGACAGGAGCACTCTCTATTCCCCCTTTCTCATAATCCGATGGGACGGTAATCCGACACGGTCGGAGAGAGATCGGGCGCAGGACCAATGGCTTTACCTGCTTTCTGAGGCATGGGGGTGATACATAGCTATGTATCACCCCCATGCCCTATGGCAGGTTAGCTAACTGCCTGAATCCGGGCTGCTTTTGAGAATTTGCTGACAGAAAACCTCAATAAATGGTTTTGATTAAGGATTGGAACACGGGAGTCGAACCTGGGACCTCGTGATCGGCAATCGCGCTCACAACCACTAGACCAACGAGATAGGGATTATATTATATTATATTGCAATGGATTCTCTTACGCCGCCACAACATGGCAGCCTTCAACCATATTAATATGTGAACTTTGTGAACCTGTTATTACCCAAGAATAAATGACGAACGGATATGGATGTAAAGCACACAGATGGTCCATGTCCTGGATTAACGCACGGGACTTTTCACCGTGGGAAAATACCTAAAAGTTACCGCGGCAGAGTTAACATGCAAATACGTTTCTGTCCGCATGAAAATATTTTTATTGATTTTTAGAATGTAATAAATTTTTAAATAGAAGCCTGCATTTTTATAATCATAACATAAACCACGGTACGACTTCACTTAATATATCTTCTTTATATAATGCAACATTCAAAACAGTTCAACTTATCGTTACAAACAATTACAAAGAAGTGTATATAATTGTATTGTTTGAGATAAATCCTATACCTTTAAACGAGCAATTCTTGTATATATATATATATATATATATATATATATATATATATATATATATATATATAATCGGGATCTCGGAAACGGCTCCAATGATTTTCATAAAATTTAGTGTCCAGGGAGTTTCGGGGGCAATAAATCGATCTAGCTCGGATTCATTTTTAGAAAATGTCCTTTTGTCCGTGTTTTCAGGCAATGAAAAAACTGCTACAATATAAGAAGGTAAATTTTGACTAATCACTAGCGATCGTAATAGCTCAGGTGGGATGTCGGTCGGGTATGATATCGGAGTTCCGTGGTTCGCGTCCTGTCTCTGGTCCGGCTTTTTTCCTTTTTTTTCAAGTTCCCTTTTTTGTGAGAAAATCTATTATTTCAAGCCCTTTTTTTTAGTATGTTTTAAAAATACGAAAATTTTAATAAAGCTAATTGCACTAATGATTTTTTATCCAAATAACCAGTTCAGTTTTTTCTATTATGTCAATAAGATCAAAATATTATTTATATTTCATCAGTATGTAATTTACCAAAAAAAAAAAACGAACGAGCAAAGCTCGGTCATCCGGGTACTTAACATAATATGATACGTTTCTTTTCAATCGTGAGTTTTTTTTAATTAATTTATTATTAAAAATACAAAATTTAGTTTTTAAATATACATATTCCCACAAAACTGCTTACACAGTTTGTCTGCATTAAACAAGTACGGTATGAAACATAAATCCACATTAGGTCTGTTATCTGGTCAGCCTACTCGCAGGCTCACAGCGGCCTAACGACCGGCTGAGTTGCCTTTTTATTATACTGCTTTACCGCATTAGCACTATATATGTTCACGGACAATGGCATTGACCCTGAATTAATTTTATGAAAAGTGATTTTATCACATCTAATAAATGTTAATACGGCGCTGTTACATTAGCAACATAAAGGCTGTTTTTCACAGGGTCAGCTTCTGACCGTAACGAGCCGACGTGTTTTCAATGCCGAATTTAACTGTCCATCTGTCTTACTTACAATTGGGACTAGTACTAATTAAAGTTTGTGGTAGAGACCGACCTCTTGTGTTTACACATCGTTAGTGGCATAGTCAGTAGGAAACTGGAGCGAAATGTCTGATCCGTAGTTTTTTTCATTTTGTGAAATATACGGTTTCTAGTTGTATTATCAACGTAATTTATTAAAATTGAGGAAATCAAGAAGAAATATAGGCAAAATGGTGGCTATGTAAGAAAAAATTTGTAGTAACAAGTAGCAACACAGAGAACTGTACAACACAACACAAGAACGACATCCTATCAACGTCATGTCCATTTCCACTTGCAAGGAAAACACTCACAATAATAATATAAATAATAATAGTAATTTATTTCGATAACATATTGTCTACATTTACAGATAGTGATCGAAGACACCTTTTAAGCAAAAATCTTGCCTGTATTAGGTGCCTTCGCTCTTCCATAGCTGAGAGCTCACAAAGAAGTTAACACTGGGCAATCCAGCCGTTTACTAAGAGGAGTCCAAGGAGCTGGCGGTTCACCTGATGGTAAGTGAATACCGCCACCCATGAACAACTGTAACACCGAGGGAATTGCAAATGCGTTGTCGGCTTTTTATAAAAGAGAAGGCTCTTTTCTTGTCTCTAAGTCATTGATCTCTAAGTCGTATCAGTTTAGAAAAACCGCTGGTGGTAAACGAACAACAAGGAAATTTGATGAGGAAGAAAGCTTCTTGTGAATTGTGCAGTGGTAGACAATATTTTTCTCGAAAAGAAAGTTTAGTGGATACTCAAATCAAAGATGTTTGACTTAAAAATGTTTTCAAAAATGTTTGCAGTAGCTGACCGGCATTAAGAACTGGCACCATGCTATTTCCACAGCCCGAGCTACAGTCAGACAGCTGTTTTAAGCCGCTAGCTACTGGACTCGTGAAAACTAATCTTAAGGCAATTCGTCGCAGCGGCTCGAGGTCAGGTGAAGGTCTTCGCCACGCCATACCTAAATAGGGAGATTTCTCGTGATTGCGTGTCGTTAGTCGCCGTTGGTGGTTGGACCTTACCGTCGCAAGTAACGTATTAAATCTCTACGGTCTGTACCGTAGAACAATGTATGAAAGAAAATGTAAGTTCTAAATGAAAAATGAATTAACAGGTACATCGCAGTTAAATGATACTAGTGAGAAACAAAATTGTATCTTTGCACAAATGAGACGTGCTGGAAGCAATTATACTCTCGATTACAGGTTTTGTTCTTTAAAGTAGAAAGTATCGACGCTTACAGAAACGTCGTACCAGCTCGCATCACTATTGAATAGTTTGATGTCACGCGAACCCTTTATACTTAATATAGTGTGGGTTTGTAACTGCGGTCACTCTCCAAAGTATGAGATCATCAGTCAGATCATAAATATATCATCCGGTTGATAAACAGCATTTATTTTTAATTCAAATTTTTAGGAAATCATAAATTGTGGGTATTTCGGGTATTGGTATGTTGTTATGTGTTGTGATATTCTTGTTCACAACACTGCAATATAGGCTATTTTCGATATTATCAGTTATTACTTATGGTACCAGCTGTGAAAATCAGAGTAAGATATCCTTTCTTTCAATACTCCGTGGGCACGTCCAATCTACTTCAGAGCGAGACGCCAAATGTCTAGCTCTATTAGAGAGAGAGACAGTAAAAACAGAAAAGAGAAATCAGAACTTTTCCTTGCCTTTTACCAAAACTCATTAAATATTGTACATGATGCTGCAATAAGCCTAGTAAATTAATCATTGCTCCGTTTTGAAGATTAAGAAATTGATCAAGCTTACTAATAAATTGAAGAAAAGAATAGACGACGAACTTTTGGGCTTCATGTGCAGCAGTTCGATTAAATATTGCCTCTTGAAACTTCCTCAATCATAATAAGATAAAGAGTTTCTTTTTATAGAAGAGGCGGCAAACGAGCATGCGGATTACCAGATGGAAAGTGACTACCGCCGCCTATGAGCAACTGTAACACCAGGGCAATTGCAGGTGCTTTGCTGGCCTTTTAGAAAGGAGTAAACTCTTTTCTTGAAGGTCCCTAAGTCGTATCGGTCCGGCAAAATTGCCGGTGGTAAACAATCCCACAGACGGGTTGTACGAAGAAGAAAATTCCTAGTAAAACGTACAGTTGTGAACCGCCAAGCATCCAAATGGTGTAAATGGTATCGTGAGTTTTGTCGCGATGTGCGTTAGTGAAATTTTGCGGCTGCAATTAATCTGAACAATTCCTCAGAATACTCCCAAATCATCAATCAACATCTCTTCGCAGCGTCAGTGTATCGTGCCGATCGGTGAGGACTCGATCGTCGACGACTCAAACCGCTCAGCGCTGGATGCGGTCAAATGGAAGGAGCTAGCACTGGAAAGCCCCGGCCCAGAGATGAGAACAGTATTCCATGTGTGGCCGAACCTGCGCCTTGTAAAGGCCAGCACACCGCCGGCATTAAATACTGTCTCGCTCTGCTGAGCACGCCAATCTTTTCAGAGGTCAATTTGCCCTTCTTTTCCAAGTGACCGCAAAACTACACATCCTTCGATTTGTCGACGCCGAGGATTCCGATACCGGCTGAGGCTACAAGCGGTGTGCCTTTTAAAATTGAGGAGATACGACAAAGGGGTTATTTTTAGCGGTAAACGCTCAAACTTGTGTTTTCTGGGGATTGAATTGAACTAGATTTAGTTGCCCCCAATCCGAGACTTTGTTGAACAATGTCTCGACTTCAGACATAAGACTGTTCCGGTACCCGGCGACGTTTTCCCGAGAAATATTGGCACAGCCGGTGTATAAAGCATTACCAGTGCTGTCGTTCGCATAGCAATGAATGTTACCGGTTTGCAACATATAACTATGTGATGGGGATAGGCCTGTAGTTGGACGGATCAGAGCGGTTACTTTTTTTAGGAATCGGGTGCACGAAAGTCGTTTTCCATAAATTGGGGACTACGCCTAGGGAGCAAGAGTACTGAAAAAGACGCGTTAGAACCGGTGCCAACTCTAGAGCACACGTCTTCAGCACAATTGGGGTGATTCCGTCAGACCCACTCGACTTGTGGATGTCCAAGGAGAGGAGTGCTTTACGTACTCAGCACTGTGGGAATCGCACATCAGGCATAGAGTACTCACACCACGGGGTGATCGTCGATGTGTTCCTCCCCACATCGAGAGCCAAGTTGGAAGCAAAAAGAGAGCCTAAAAGATCAGCTTTCTCTTTGGCTGCTCGGGTCAGTGAGTCGTCCTTCATGTGCAGAGATGGTAGTGATGGCTTACAAAAACTTAGTTACGAAAATTTTCTGATATATGCAGAGACGGGACGAACTCAATGAAAACAAACTTGACACTATCGCTAAAAGACGACTAACAAATCGAAAAGTGTTATATATTAATCAAGTTATATACATACTCGAGGCTATGATGTCTGCCATAGTAATTTGAGCCTGGGACCATTCTGGGTTGGTTCTTTGACAAAATTTTTGGTATTTTGATATAAATACCAAAAATTTTGTATTGTATTTAATATTGTATATTATACGTTTTATTACACTTTATAGTTAGTTATTTTTTAAGGGTTCCGTAGTTATACAACAAGAACCCTTATAGTTTCCCCATGTCCGTCCGTCCGCGATTTTACTGAGATCCTAGATGCTATAAATCAGTAATTGGGCATAGATATTAATTACGGCTACAAAACTGAGAAATAAAATCTTAATGTTTATTTTTATTTTGGATACCTCCTATACAGGTGCAGGATGTTTCTTACTATTTTCGCTTATTATTTAGTTCGCTTATTGGTCAGTGATTGAACGCATCGTTCGAAGAATTCTTACAATCGTATAGCCTCATACAGTTTCATTCATAATACTCTTGGTTTACGCGGGCGACCCTCAGGATAATTTAAGGCAGTGGTGGTTCCCGTGAAGGTTCGTTACGGTATATATATCTTAGGGTTTTACTGCCGGCAATACATAGATAGATAGCCTACTATGACCATCTTTTTACGGATTTGGAATTTGAATAATTTGATGTAAATTGTATAGTTTTCAAAATCTAAAAGCCTTTTTAAATCCTATTGAACACCACTCTCTATAAGTCTGATTTAAAAATAAGTCCTTCAGTTACCATCTTCCTATTTGGACCCATTTTAGTCGATATAGTGGTCAAACCACGAACTCACTTTTTATACTTATTATTATCAAGAAAGCCCATGTATTGCGACGAGCAACTACGGAACCTTACCTCTACATTGTTTGTGGCCCACCCCGCACTTCGGCAGTTTTTTTAAGTACAAGTACACCGAAAAACCTAATATTGGCATTTTCTTTAAATGTACGCGCTAAATGAGAAAATATCTAATACTAAGGAAATAGTTAAGGCAGTTTCCTAGAATAAATGTGTTCATTATAAAACACCTAGTTTTTTTAATTATCCCGGATAAAAAATCAAAATACCGATGCTTTTAACCTTCGTGCCGAAATTTGTCATTCCGGACTTATCAACCCTAGTAAATCACATTGAACACTACACGACGCAGAATCAGTATCATCATCGAATACTTCACATGTAAATTTCCATTGCGTTTAAAGTAATTATTTGTCGTACTGACATTGCAGCTCGTTTTTACCGAATACGTGTAATTACAATTTAATATCGCGGCGATGAGTCGACGCTGCTGAAGTCACATATTCATTGTATCAAACATGCAGTTCTCCTTGGTTCCATCACTTCCTTTCTTTTTGTATAAACAAGGCTCACCCACAGTTGTGAAGGCTCGCCTCGACGATAATGATTCTTCGTGCGTGAGGTGTGCCGCGGGCTGCTGCCATACGCGCACCTGTTAATTGTTCTTGTTCTTGTGTAAATAACAGTATTTACTACTGTAAATTCTTGATTAACTCTCGTGGATAACCTTTGACCATTTTTTTAATAGGGAGAGGTGCTTTAGAATACAGGCTTCGACTTAGTTTAGGCTCCAGATTTCCTACATACTACACATGTAATATCATAACAATATCTTTGTCTTCATTTGCCTTTTCAAAGGCTATTTCGTTTTAGTCATAGAGAATTAGTCAATACAGAATTAGGGTGTAAAAAATTAAAATTATTTGTAATTGGGTTATTAAGTTAATATTTTGAATATACTGCTCGTAATTCCCGGTATAAACATCAAAAATAAAAAAGTATAGCGAATTAGATAGAAGAATTCCTAAATTAACTTTGGATTTTACTTTAAATTAAGTGCTGGTGTTTATCAAATGTATTTTTTTAAGTTAACATTCTTTAGTCGTGTGGTTACGGAAAAGGGAAACTCGCCAGCTTATCAATTCGTTTCCTTGTGTTTACGTATTAGTTTGTAATGTACATAAATTTCAATATGTAAAATGCTAAAAATATAACATGACTACCGATAAAAACTATTATCTGAACTGTGGTACAACCGTAGACTTAGAATATACCAGCGTAGGTCCACACCGGCAATGGCGAGCAGTATCAACGGCAAGAGACATCTGGAGCTGCGTGAGCCATGCAACCAGCGTAACTTTCCATGCTTACGACTACAGGACGGGGTACTACCCTTCTTGTGTTCTGTTTGGATTATATTGAGTAAAACTAAACTACAAGCTTTACTGTGTGCTGTTTGTAGATATTTTGCTCATTGAAGTTGTAACCTACACATATACAAATTGTTTCTTAACACCGATTCTGCTAGTTTTGGAGCGTTTTAAATAAGAGTGGTAATAAATAATGATGTTCATTATTTATAAAATACACGTATAGAACGTAAAATAAATTATAAAATTGTTAGTAACATATTTAATCATAACATTTGAAAAGCGATATATTTGCAAATAATTTCAGAAAACCGATGTAAAGAATAAATACAAGTTAATAGATTTGAAAGCAAAGGCTAGCCCCAACAATAATATATCGATAAGATAGTAATATTCTTTTTAATAATTATTTACTTGCCAGCAGAATATCAAGCGTCGTAGAAACAGCACTGCAGCTGTATGATGTCTATAGAAAGAATGGGTCAGCTAGAGTGGGTAAAGGTACGCTCTCCCAGATCGCCAGCGTAAAGTAACATCATAAAGTTTTTTTTTAATGGAATATGGGTGACAAACTAGCCTACAGTCAACCTGATGCTAAGTGAATGCTGTGACCCAAAGACACCTAGATCTGCCTTTAATTAAGAACCAAAATGCAGATGCGTTGTCATTCCTGAGTACTTCTTAGTCCTCTCTTCCAAGCCGAGCTTCCATGCCCAGCCTTCGGCTACACGCATCCAGATGCTACTAGTTTTGTGCAGATCTTTTGCTGATCCTTGCCACTTTGGATTAGCGCAGCGGATTAATTGCTACATAACGCTAGTGGCCTGCAACCACGACGTATAAAGACTATAACAGAATATAACTTTAGCTTTAAGAGAAAAAAGCTTTTTGATGTATGTCGTTCGCATATATTTTTTTAAAAGATTTCGTATCATGTCTTTGTCACGTATGTAACATCGGGTGTGCAAGTGTGGTGCTCCGCGCGCGCGTTGCGCTGCCTGCTTCGTTATCACCCATACAATAAAACGAATTGCGAATGTTCTTTTGGCGATAGTGCCCGATAATGTTCCTGGCGTCGAACCCGCATTGTTAGCCTTGATAATGTGTTTTACTTTAATTTTAAATAACGTTACGTGCATACTAGGATTTTCTCCTGTATACGGGTGGCAGTTTACATACATAAATTTCACAAGGACAAACATCCAGAACGGTACAATTATTAGTAGGTCATACTATTACTTGTTCCGTGCGGAATTCGAATCCGCCGCCCTTAGCGCAGCTACTCATTGGTAAGCCACTGCGCCACAGAGCCGTCAAATTTCGGATCGGATTTGACCGAGAGAAGCCGACCACAGTCGAGCGTGTGCCTGCTATATAATATATGTTAGAGGAGTCACAAACAAGGTTGGCTATATCTTGAATTGAGCTTCTTTTAAAAAATACTACAAGCCGCAGAAGAAGATAAGCTTTTCAGCATCCATCAAGTGTAAATCCCTCTACAAGACGAAGGGATGTACAGGCTAGATTGTGAGTGTGGTTTCTCTTACCTATGAACTCTTATATACGAACATATAGCTGACGGGAAGCACCGATCCTCCGGAAGGCTGCTCAAGATCATCCCCACCATTACACCAGATTTGATAGACCAAGAATGATACGCGGGGCCATTGAAATTAAAAAAAAATCCTAATTTCAATAGAGAACATGGCTTAGATAAATGGATGCTGCCACCTGCTTTGGATACTAGAATTTAAAAATTAAATCCAAACCCAAGGATGCCACTGCAAAACTTCAGGATATTATGTAAGCTCGTTTTGCCACAGAATAAATAATGGTACTATTCTGCGTACATCGGACCAAAAATTAATATTAAAGAACTGAAAGTAGCCGGGCTAACGATGACATTGGGACGTCAAACATCTCAGTATCCTCTTGTACCATGGGTGCTGTAAAGCACCCAAAACGTCGGAAATTAAAAATAAGTTAATTAAACGCAATAAAATCCGTGTAAATTGTTTTATTTAATACCCTTGTATGGTTATACTGAATTTACTTAATGAGTTATAACTACGACTTTATGGAGATTATCGGTGGGCAACTGTCACATAAAATGTGATGTTTGCCGATAGTCTTAAAGTTCAATTGCAAGAGAACGTTGAGCACATCACTGCATGATTTTGGATTGACATAAAGGAAACGTATATAAAACAAACAAATCGTACATAAAAAAAAAAACATTTTAACTTTTTGAAATATAAAACATATAAGCTGTACTAATGAAAGCGAGACTTTACAAATAAGTTAATACACATTAAATACATCACATAAACTACAATGTGCACTGCAGGACTATAAAAATATTCAAGTGAGCGCACGCCACCATATGTAGCAGTCGGCTCTCAAGTCTACTTGACCCGCATCCGCGCTGTACATCGTGCCCTCGTTCTAAGACTGTTTTTTATGCCGAGGGTTTGCATCTATGTGACTTACTCGTGATATGCTTCGTAATACTTATTACCCACATTATACAAGTAAAAACCAATTTCCACATGTATGACAGATCATCACGTGAGAACGGCTGGATCGTTTTGGACGAAATTTTTTGTGTGTTTAGATTAGATGGGTCCCTGGACCTTGAAATATTGCTTAGTAT
The DNA here is from genome assembly GCA_036936625.1 of Parnassius smintheus behrii. NCBI lineage: Eukaryota > Metazoa > Arthropoda > Insecta > Lepidoptera > Papilionidae > Parnassius > Parnassius smintheus. Next base: position 45,745,559 of record JAUPFT010000015.1, read on the forward strand.
TGGCATGCCCTTATTTTAAAGCTGCTCATTAACAAATATACTAATTTGCCGTCTGGTAGAGGCATTAGTGGATTCTGCACTCCATTGAAGCAATTGTTATAGGAATTATGTGATGGAGAAAGCCAGGAATAATTACAAACTACTCGTCTGGAGTGCTACCGTTCGGCAGGCGGACTTACTCTTACAGTCGCCGTGCGGCGCCTCGCACTTTTGACGATGCTTCTCATCACCGGTCAGGATATTTTACGCCTGGCGTAAATAATTTGGTTATACCGCCATCAATATAAATCCATAAGATCTTATTATACAGGTACTTTCGCAGCCACTTCTCACGCCATCACCACGCGGCACATTCTGCTATATGCCTAATGAAAAATGCTCAAATTAGCGACGGAATGCCCACTGCCCATCAAAGGCGCGAAACTACTGACGTTCTAATTGTTATCCTTCCTATTGTATTTATTTATTTAAACTCTGTTGTGCAAAATGTACACAGCTAGATTGTTTTTTTGTTTAAAGAAGCCTTTGAATCCACTGTTGGATATAAGCCTTTTCAAAAATACGCTTCCCATACTGATCATCGTGATCAGACGAGTTGATGAGTTCAGAGTCGGTAGTACTACAGTGGACCCCTGGTAATCCGGCCCCTGTCTAATCCGGCACCCTCTGTAATCCGGCGTGGTCTATTATTTATCATTGAATAATTTTTTGACAATCTTCGCTAATGCACGATTGAACAAGTTACAACTTGTACCCCCACCACTATTGCGCTCGACGCGTAGTAAATTATTGAACTTCAACATAATCAGCCTCATGATTTCCTTTTTTTTTTCAAATTACGATTGGCCATCTCTCCCGTAGTGCCCGGTAGAGATGGCCATAGTGGCAAGGGTAGATTGCCAGTTTATTAATCAGCATTTCAACCACTCTTTTCCTATAGGTTTTTGAGTCTTAGCTTATTCTTCTTTTTTGTCCATATAATGAACGCTTATCATCAAAGTCGGTTTAATTTTTTTGAAGCCACAATTGGCATTAAACACATTGAATCCTGTCTTTGATAAGATGCGTTTGATAATAACGATTATGATTACCGGGGGTCCATTGTACTGTTGCAGTGCAGCTAAGCCTTAGATTGTGAGATTGTGTGGGTTTGTCATATTTGGATAGAATACTCGGTCGCTCGCTAGATCATATTTTTACCGATCGTCTAAGTCTTAGATTTGTGTGTGCTAAGAGATAGGACTTGGCGGAAAAACTGGTAGATTTCCCCTTAAACCTCTGTTGTCTAAGTTTTTGGGAGTCGTATAAATAATTTAACGTGTTTGAGAAGGCATAAGTGTAACGATCAGTTTGACACAACAAAAATAGTCTCCCGTGTATAAAACAAAAATAAGTTTACTATTAACATTTAAATATTTATAGAATACGGGTTACGAACGAGCACACAATTCACCTGAAGGTAAGTGGATGCTGTGAAACATAGACTTCTAGACCTAGATAGATGACTAAGTCGGAATGTCATTTCAAGTTATTAGGGTCTTCAGTTTTTTACACTCACCACACGAAACACAGCAGTATTAAGCTGTTATTTTACGCTTGCATTTTGTGAGTGTGGTTGTTCCTCGGTCGAGCCGACCCGTTGGTGCTACAACTATAATATACCTGTAGCTTGGCTCTACTATGTATGACATAATGTGTGCATGTGCAGGAGGACGTGGCTCGGCGGAATCCAGGTCGAGAGCGCTACGAGCAGCGCTGCGACAGCTCCGGGACGCCTGGCCCGAGCCCCACACTACTGGAGACCGGTGAGTGCGTAGTCTCCAGCACTTACCGCACACTGTACTTGCACTTCAGGTTTATCGTTCACCTACTCGATATAAGTCCTGTAACTTAACATTTTTAAACTAGTTGCACGGATTTAACACGTACCGTTATAATAACGAAAATCTACGATATCAATCGATATCATTGTTAACTCATTTATGTAAAATTAGTTTTTACCCATTTTTTTACGTTTGGCGCCCTTTACAGAACTCATGTTCGGAGGGGAGGGGGAAGGAGGAGGAGTGAGGTGTTCATTGTCCCAATATCATGGTTAACCACCGCTGCTTTTAGATTAAAAATTTATTTTGAGGGATTTCGTATCTCCTTATAAAACCTAAACTAATACTCTCTTGTGCACCCTCCTGTCCAACTATAAAATTTTAACTTTTCCCCAGAATGGGTTAAAGTACCAAATTGAAATTAATATCAAATAATAAGGTTCCTTGGAGTTGGTAAGAAAATTAATCTTTTAAGCCAACACAGTCAAAAGATACGGCCATTTATGTAAAATTTTTTGATATTCACAAACTTACCGAAATGAGTGTACGTTACGTTGACCTAGACTTTGATTCATAAATTTGGCAAGCGAGGTCTTTATAGTACAAATAAGTAAATATAAAAATCCGACAAAGAATTATTTGTAGTTATATTAACTAAAAAAGTAATAATCGCCTTTAATTTATAAATTCCAATAAGTTATTTAAAATAATTAATAATTATTATTTATTTGTGTTGTGTTGCGTTGCGTTGTGGGGAGGATATGCTCTAATCTTTATGCTTTGGGGGGAGCAACTATCCCACCAGTACCAGACTCTTCGCACTTTTGACGCTACTGGCCGTCGCCCGTACAAGTATTTTACGTTGAGATGGTTATACTGCCATTTTTTCGTATCCGTAAGATCTTTTTTTTCGGGCTGGTGACGATGATGATGATGAATAATTTTGGTGAAGGTAGTTAACTAACTGCTCACACTCATATACGTTAAATTACAGCATTCGTGTGTCGTTAGTAAAAAGAGGCAAAAATCGTTGAGATTCTTGATTCTCGAAATTGAACTATTTTCATACGTAATTAAGTTTATACGAATTCTTCAGAACTTGAGTCCTGCTTGCACCTGTGATTGACACAGGTTTAAAAAATATTATAATAATATTATAGTGACAATTCACATTAAATTTATTGGATATAAGTCAAAGCCTTTACAAATTCACATAGTATACTGTGTTGTAATGCGTCGCGGTCCGTAATAATGCACGCACGTCGAATGGAAATATATAACACATTGGATGTATTTGCTTGCGTATTATATTGCAATTAATGAAGGTTTAAGGAGTTTACAAATATTTTTTACATGTTATGAGTAAAAGAGAGTCATATAATATAATAAATGTAGTAAACAAATGCCGCAGTATCGCGGGGTACCTACGTACTCTTGGACGTTGCGTTTCATTCAACGCTCTGCTGCACTGCGCACCAGCTTTTATCATTTTTATTTGCAAGTACAGTTGCTGCTCTGACTAGCAAGTGTATTCATTACACGTTAATGATTTCAAAGAAAAATAAATTTTGTAAAAATATGAAAATTATAAATATTTTAATTCAAATTTATTATAATGTGTCTATTAAATAATGAAAAAACGTCTTTCTTTTCTTCCGAGTCAGTCTTCTGAGACCATATTCAAAATATTTACATAAATTAGCGTTGAACCGAAACATTTCATTAAAAATAATTTTATTAGAATTAGTTTCGTACCTACAAATATAGGATGGTATTTGCATACAACATAAATGTTTTACTGCGTCGACTATTGCCTTCAAAAACAACGCGATAACGAGTGAGCTAGTTCCGCACGGGTGATGGCAGCGTGTTGTACAATAAATATTCATGTGAACCTTTTATATTCTTTCTTTTGAATACTAAACACACTAAAATCTCTTCTAATCATTGGATTAGTAAGTATACGAAAACCCACAAAACAGTCTGTTTTGTGCAATGTGTTTATACGTGGATACATGTTAGAGCCATGCTGCAGTTATATTAGTATAGTATACTCGTAGTTATAGCAAGAATGGGTTGGCTCGACCGAGGCGGGACCACGCTCTCACAGAATACTAGTATGTTTCGTATGGTGAGCGTAGAGAATCGGAGACCCTTTTTACTGGAAACGAGGCATTCCATTTTAGTTCTCACGGGTGACAACGCATCTGCATTTTGATTCGTAATCGATGGTAGGTGTAGATGTCTATGGGCCACAGCAACCACTTACCGTCAGGTGGGCTGTGTGCTCGTTTGTTACCCCATCCTATAAAAAAAATCACCATCGAGATCCAACAGCATTAAGTTGTTATTTTACGCTGGTATTCTGTGAGAGCGTGGTCCTACTGCAGTGGAGGCGACCCGTCCGTGCTACAACCGAAATGTTGCTGCAGATTGGGTTCGTGAAATAATACAATTATAATATTATTAACATTAACACACTAAATTACGTAAAAAGTAACACGCTCACTGATATATTATATATAACAAATGTACGTAACATTCACCAACAAATGTACATATCCTTACACTTAGTGTAAAAATATAATTGGATTAACAAATTACTATAGGTACATCGATTTCAATCAAATCAATAATAATAATTGGAAGAAAGACATAATGAAACATTTATTGCAATCACGTCAATCACGTAATGAGGTATTTGAGATTTTGAAATTTATTGCACCACTAGAGGTTCAGGTAAAATTACATAAAATCTCAAAAATATTTTTATGTACATTATGTTCGTATCTGGGTGACATTTTTCGCTAACCATTTTAAAATCATTAAATTATACACTTTTTCCATATTAAATAGAACAGCAATCCATCAATCAATCATCCAATCCATCAGATATAGGTAAGCTTGCGGGAGTCTATATTTTTTGTCTAATATGTGTTGGTTTTCAAATGCTGACATCGTCAAAAGTAACTGATTTCGACAAAATGTTTCACATCAATCCGTGTAAAATGCCAGTAATCTAAGAAGAACCGCCTGTGAAGCAGGGAACACAATTAAATTCAAGGAATATAATGAATCGATTGACTTTTTAAAATGATTAAATATTTGCATGGCGGCGTTATTTAAATTCCATGTAACCAAGAGCTTTACGAGAAAGGTAATTAGAGCTTGACGTTGTCTCGACTCCCGACCCACACATGCACCTCGCCCGACTTCGGGTATTGTTTACGGAGTAACCATTACATAATCTGTGGTATCGTATGTATAATTAAGTTGTAACGCTGGTGCATCGCAACAATGGCTGTTTGCGCACGCGCTCGTCTTTGCCTTGCCTTTGTTCTAGAACTTTGTTGTAAGCGAGTAGAAGGTGACGTCACGCGCCTAGGAACATCCTGCATATTATAATTTTCTGGTATGTGGAATATAACTTTACTTACATTGCGCATTACAAGGATTTGGAGTCAAAATAATTCGGCAGCAGAGCATTAAGTGGTTCGATGCCCCTTTTCCAACCGATTAAGCGTTAGAACTTCAAAGTAGCGCATTTTATATTTAAAAAAAATCCTATGGCCCATAGACATCTACATTTATCCTCGATCAAAAATCAAAATAAAGATGCGTTGCCACTCCTGAGAACAAAGATGGAATGCCTCATTTCCAATAATAAGGGTCTTCCTTACAGCAGCATTAAGTTCCTAATTTACGTTGGTATTCTGTAAGAGCGTGGTCCTTTCCGGTCGAGCCGACCCATTCGTGCTACAACCATAATATAGCTGCAGCATGACTCCATCACGTATATAATTTAGACAAAGTTTCATAATTCATCCTTCACAGTTGAATCAATTCGTCAATATCCAATCAAATTTACTAGATACTTATGCGATTATATATTTTATGACGAGTGTCAGTGTTATATATCCAGAGATACTATGTTAGTCCATTTGTATCAGACCAGGAGAGTTGTGGTAGCATTTAGACTTTTCTGACCGGCTGTGGGACCTAATACGAGGGCGGCACTGAAAATTTCGGCAACCAAGGAAGTGACACAACATTACTATTTAAAATGTATTTATTGCTTTTCGAAGTATTCTCCGCGATATTTGACACCTTTTTCCATACGATGGAACCAATCATTGAAGCAACCATTCCATTCGGAAGTTTGGGTCTCCAAAATGGCCGTTTTGTAGGCGTCCACAGCTTCTTCAGGTGATGATAATCTCTGTCCACGCAATTTATTCTTTATTTTAGGGAAAGTATAGAAATCATTAGGGCTTAGGTCGAGGCTGTACGGCGAATGGTCTAATAATTCTATGGTTTCTTGCTTTAAAAACTCTTTTGTTCTGTGTGCGGTGTGAGAACTCGCATTGTCGTGATGGAGGATGATGCGGCGGTTGCAGTTCTCTTTACGGAGTTCAGAAACGACTTGTGGCAAACAAATGCTAGCATACCATTCTGCATTAACCGTTCTTTGTCCCTCAAGAGGAATAGTCGTAACATGGCCGTTTTTGGAGACAAACGTGGCCACCATTATTTTTTGGAACACTCCGTGAACTAACAATTTTTGTTGGCTTTAACTCATTTTCGAACACCCAAACTCCTGACTGGTTTTTTGTTTCGGGTTCGCACGCGTATATCCAGGATTCGTCACCTGATACGATGTTGTATACAGCATTTGAGGATCCTGCGTGTAATCTTTCGAGAGTTCTGACGCACCAAGTAACGCGAGCCGCTTTTTGCTCTTCACAGAGCGAATGCAGTATCCATCGGGAAAACAACTTTTTTACACCTAATTTTTCATGCAAGATTATTAATTTGTATTTGACTCATGCCAATGTCTAAAATTGCCTGAATTTCGCGGTATGTCACATGTCGATCTTCTCAATCAGCTTACGCACAGCAGCAACGTTTTCTTGGGTGACTGCAGTTTTTAGACGACCTTGACGGGGATCATCACTGAGCTTGACACGTCCACGTTGAAATTCAGCAAACCCGCGATAAATTGTGGTTTTGGATGGGTCTTCATCACCAAATGCAGAAATCATCCGGTCAACACACTGTTTTTGTGTTAAACCACTTCGAAAGTCATAATAAATCATCGCTCTTGAATTTTCTCGAGTCAATTCCATTTTCTCAACGACTAAACAAGTTTGACAAAACCTTGTGACAAGACCGAGAATCTTTTTTTAAATAAATAAATGGTATTAGATTTTTAATACCAAGGAGTTTTCAATTAAAAAAGATTTTAATATGACAGGAACAGTGGCAATATTCCATTCCCTATACTTTTAGTGCAGCCTATGTATTGAATGCATAGGGAATTTTTTAAATTATTAACAAACTTACTCAGTGACGGGGAAATCGCGCAAAAAAACCGCTCTACATACATAATATTATATTTAGATATAAACTGGAACAATAATCTATTTTTATAAGCAGAACATCCAACAGACTTGTTGTTGTTGTCTCTCAGTGAAAAAAGTTCGTCGTGTTGGTAAATCTATACGATAAAATCATAATATTGCACTTTCATCTTTAATAAGTTAGTTCACACTTTGAAGAACTTGTTAATAACCAGACCTGATTGTATTTATCTCTGTTATTCAATATTGTATTATTAGGGTCGTTGGTGTAGAGATTTCAAACGTAATTCACTGGTGCAGGTCCATTTAATAAATGCCCAAAATTTCACTGAGCATTGAGATTTTATTCTATTTAAAAATAATTAATAATTATCTGACATTTTTATTCTATTACGCCATTAGCTATCGATAAAAAATTGAAGCCGGAACATATATTTCTTCATAAGTAAATTGCAATGCGTGTAAATTTTGGTAACAGTTTGATTCAATTTATGACAATACAGTAACATGTTGTTTTATCATTCATCCGAAAATAAAAATCAATCTTCTATTTTAATTCTGGTATAATATTGAAAAAAGCAGATTTTTTTAGATATTTGACATTTATATATATATATATATATATATATATATATATATATATATATATATATATAAATATATATATATAAATATTTACTTACAAGTTAAACAATTCTGACATGTAGTATTTATTGTAATTTAACAACATGAAGCTAAAATATTTTTGAACATGTACATAATTAATTTTCTTCAATAAGTTACCTAATTCATTAAATTGTACTATATAATAACATTTTCTTTGTTTGCTGGAAAGATATTAACGCCATTATCATGGTAGAATTAATGACTAATAACATCATTTTTTTTTGTATAGCATGACAAACGAGCACACAGTCCACCCGATGGTAAGTGGTTGCTGTGGCCTATAGACATCCACATCTATCCTCGATTACGAATCAAAATGCAGATGCGTTGTCACCCGTGAGGACTAAGATGGAATGCCTCGTTTCCAGTAAAAAGGGTCTCCGGTTCTCTACACTCACCATACGAAATACAGCAGCATTAAGCTACTATTTCACGCAGGTATTCTGTGAGAGCGTTATCCCTCCCCGGTCGAGCCGCCCATTCGTGCCACAACTATTCTTCTAATATAACTGCAGCATGGCTCTACCACGTATAAAACATATATATGTTTTATATGTGTATGTAGTACATAATATTATGTTTTAATCATAATATTATGTACTACATTCTGGCAATAAATAAATTTGTATTTTAATTTTGAATTTGAAAAAATAAAAGCCAGGTACATGCATTAAGTACATGCATAATTTGAACTCGTATACGTATACTATAATATGAATTTTCCTGTACCGTGAAAATGGTTCATTTACATAAATTGCTCATGGACGGACATCCCAGCCCGGAGCAATAACTGGATATCATGCTGTACGAACACTAACTTGTCCTGTGCAGTAATCAATCAAGCAGCACCACTGAGCCGACGGACCGACGACTGAACCGAGCGAGTATTATCATAATCATTTTTTGTGACAAATCACTCACGTGTTCATCCAAATCACATAAATGAACGTGGAGTGTCACCGAGTGAGTTTTTCTTATATTACCTATATTCTACTTGTCGTACTCACGGTATAATATGCTTCTATTTTAGTGTTGCTAGGTGCTGTTTTTGACTTAAAATATCGCGTAAATTAGTAGGTATGGCAAACCTTTACTATATAACTAATTAATTCTCTCGGACGAATTGGAAATTATTATATTAATATGTAAACATTGAATATTTTCATACTTTTTTTTAGCATTTGTTATAATAGAAGTGAACTGAAACTTATGACATTTTTGAAGAGTAGGTACTGTGCTGTAAAAGTGCAGAAAAATATTGATAAATTAAAGCGAACAAAACGTCCTGTTATCACGATTTAGTGAATAATGGAATACTTGAGTCGTTCTGCAGTCCATAAGAGCAGGGTATCTTATAGGTACCAATATGGAGGCGGCAGATAACATTTTATTACAATTTCTTTACATACAAATTGAGATTTATATCTTAATATAAACTACTAAAAACTCTTGCACATGAGTAAATCATGTGACACGGTCCACACGTGTTAGATTTTCAACCAAGTTTTTATCTTTTTTGTGACTAACGGCGACTGCACGCCATCTACGCAGGTGTTGTCAATATGTCAATATGTTGTGTTGAAAGGCGGCGACCGCAATTCATATTGTTGACACTTGTAAATGGCTAGATATCATCTAATAAAAACTAGCTTTTACCGTGATTTGAGTGTGTGATTTCGTCAGCGTGAAAAATAAATAAAAACTTGTAGATTTGTTATAGAATATATCTATCGAAAAATTATTTTAAGCTCAGTTATTGCTACTATCTCGTAACCTATATATGCGGTATGGGAAGATATAAAATCTATCACGTTACAAACAACATTAAACTTTTATCAGCAATACTTTAACACTCATAGTTTTGTAGTAAAATGGTGTTGAATTAAAAAAAAAGTTTAAAACCAATTTTGAATTAAAACCTTACCTAAATAAAAGAAGATAAAATGAAGAACCTTTTTATATAAAATTGTAAACAAATAAGTTTAGTTCGAAACCCTTTTTACATAGTTTTTTTAATGAGGTAATCTAATAAATTTTCGGATTTCAAAAAATATCTCCACGTTTTCCGGATGACATAGGTACATCCTAGATCACGCCTGTCATTGCTCTGCTTTGTATTATCTGTTTGTGTCAGCTGTTCCGGACACCGACATACAAACAGACAAACAGACAGACATACATTTTAATAGTTATTTAGCACGCAAATAGCCTCTGAACTTAATATAAAGGAATAGTTTCGATGTTACAGGCAAACACTTCAATTTTATTTACATTTATAGATAATTTAATTTAAAAAAAATCAATAGCGAAATTAAACGCGCTTGAACTCGATACCTGTTATTTCCATAGCGTAATACCGTGTTGTGATGGCGTAAATGATTACATCATCCCTTTTATCCCATACTTTTATCCCACAAGACGCAATTATGGGAAGTGCCAAAAAATTAAGGTTTTCGTTAAATGGCGGTGTAACTACTTCGTTAAAACAGACTTAAAATGTCCAGACCATTGACGGGCAGCGGCTTTAAAGATGCAAGACGTCTGGTACTCATCAGAACAATCGGAGAGGCCTGTGTCGTGCACCGGGCAGCGACCTTACGGGATGATGAAGACACGGAAGGAATATTGTCGTTTGGTATTGTGCAATGGGAAACGCGTCTGAAACTCAAATTTTTAATTTAAGTTTTTTTTAAATCATAATTTCGTATGAAAAGTTTTTTTATGTTTTTATAAAGAGTGTTCTTAATTTTTTTATTCATGTAAGATAAGAATATCGCAGTTGAAGCCTGTAATTAGTCTTCTGACTCCTGGCACCGAGGCACCGGCTTGTCTTTGTTTCGAGCGCGCAACTTCGCACAAACCAAAATAAACCGCGGGCTTAGACCGTACGCGGCGCTCGAGTGTCAGCTAGAGACGACCCGTTTCAGGAATGTTTATTTCCAGCCGATGGCTCATACGGAATATTATCTTCGGGCGTATCTTAGTGATAATCTCGCGACGAGCTTCTTGCGTGTTGCCGCCGGTCAAATAAAACTGTTCAATCGTGGACAAAATGTTGAGTGCACCATAAGTATACTCTTCGCTTATCGCAGTATTGCACTGAGAGGTAGTTTTGATGCGTTTCTTACAAAAAATGTTAATAATCAGGTTTAGTCGGGAAAGTGAAATATTATGTATAATTTTAATAAAGTAGTACTAAATGTTCCAATATTTAAATAGAGTTTGATTAAGTGTCAAAAAAACAGTAAACTAAATCGTAGTGCCGATGCCAAAACTAACTTTAAGAGACATGCGATGAAAGACTACAGTGAAGTTCGTAATTTGAAAGACGACAGCTGGAAATAGACCGCAGGTGACGAATGTGAAGAAACAAATCAAAGTGGTGGGTGAGTGATGAAAGCATAATCATATTTTACGTTCCGTTTATGCATTTTGTATTTCACAGCGACCTCTGACGCATTCGTAAATAACCCTCTAAGTCTAACAGCAATTAGTACGTGTCTACATGACCCTTGTCAATTCAAATGCCTGAGCAATAAAGATACGTGGAAGGGCGGATGTATAGATATACAGTGCGTTGGACCCCGCGGGAATTCTCACGGTAATTACCTACATGCTGCCAAGTTCCGTGGTCCGGACAGTGTGCGCGATTAAGTCTTGTGCTTGTGCGTGCATAAAGGTCACTCAACTCGTAAGACTTGTGCTCTAATTTAGTATTATTCAAATAAACAAAAAAGCTATTTTAGTACAGTATGCTTACCATCATATATAAATTCATCTTCTAAATGATCGTAATCTTCATCATCATTAGAGCCTATCACAAGTCCACTGCTGCACACAGGACACCCCCAAGAAATGTCACAAAAGAATGTTCTGAGATCTTCCTTGAATCCTTTACCATCCAGAAGAGCACCGCCCTACACTTCGTTGGGTGGCCGAAGACTGCCTCTAGAAACCCTTTCTTTTACATCAGGTGCCGGTTCTTAGAGCTCTATGGCCCATTTTCACTTCAGCTTACTGATCCATTGGGCGATGTGGATTACTTTGGTTATACAGTGAATATCCTCGTTACGTAATCTATCACGCTAAGAAACTTTAAACATAATCCTTTCCATAGCTCATTGACCGAACTTCCTCATATTAACCACCTCTCAGACCTATGTCATTACTGGCAATATATTTTGGTTCGTGTATGGATTTTATGTTTTTATGTATACGTGACAATATGATATGTCGAAACTTCCCAAAGATATCTTAACAAGTTTGTTATAGAAAACAAGTACACATACTGTAAATAACGTCCTCTAATCTGTAGCCTGATAACTTCCTTCCGATTCCGATTCTAAGTTAGAGGTTACATGAATGATCGTTGAACAAATTTGTCACAAGTTCTGTTAAAAGTGTACAATTTCCAATTTTAAAAATAATATTAGGTATGTAATCTCAATTTCGTGGTTAACGGTGTTGGTTTCACAATTATTTCATTTTGATGTGTATTTATTATTTTAAACTTCTTATTGTGAAACTGTTTGTTGACCTAAATAAAAGGAAAAAAAAACACAAAATAAAGTAATTTTGTAGAAATTATGTATCGAAGTGTATTCATTCACATGTAATAGATCAGTAAAGAAAGTATACTTGTTTCATAATTATCATTACAGCCCTTCACAAGTCCATTGCTGACAGAAACGCCCAAGAAACGCCAAAATACACGGTCCCGAGCCACTCGCATCCATTGACTTCCTGTATGTCTTACAAGGTCGTCTCTTCTTCTAGTGGGGAGACGCCTTACACTTCGCCTGCCGGTACGAGGCAACCACTTGAGAACCTTTCTTTCCCATCGATTGTGGGTTCTTCGAGCTGTATAGCCGGCCTTTTGCCACTTCAGTTTACTAATCCGTTGGGCTATGTCGGTTACGCTGGTTCTACTGCGGATGTCCTCGCTTTTAGGGTTCCGTAGTCAACTAGGAACCCTTATAGTTTCGCCATGTCTGTCTGTCCGTCTGTCCGTCCTCGCTTAATCTCTGTGACCGTTAGCACTAGAAAGCTGAAATTTGGTACCAATATGTGTATCAATCACGCCGACAAAGTGGTAAAATAAAAATTGGAAAAAAATTTTTTTTTAGGGTAGCCCCCCTATATGTAAAGTGGGAAGTGATTTTTTTTAAATTTCAACCCGAACGTGTGATATATTGTTGGAAAGGTATTTAAAAATGAATAGGGGTTTACTAAAATCATTTTTGATAATGTCAATAATTTTGGAAATAATCGCTCCAAAAGTAAAAAACAATGTGTCCCCCCCCTCTAACTTTTGAACCATAAATTTAGAAAATATGAAAAAAACTGAAAAGTAGAACTTTATAAGGACTTTCTAGGAAAATCATTTTGAACTTGGATGGAAACAACAGTACTCACTACCGGGAGCAGTTGCAGGAGCGCAGAGCGCTGCTGGAGCGCGAACATAATGGATACCCACCTTTAAACTCATAAGTGGTAACACTTATTGTGACGGACGGGAAACTACGGAACCCTACACTGAGCGTGGCCCGACACGCTCTTGGCCGGTTTTATTAAATCTATCGCGCAGAGAAACCTCGAGCATAGCCCTCTCCATAGCCCTCGCATTCTTGTATATGTTTACTACAACATTTGAATATTAATATGAGTGTACATATGAGTATATAGACACTCACGCCTATCACCCAGAGGGGTAGGCAGAGACTACAGACTTCCATTTGGCACGATCCTGACACACCTCTCTCGCCTCCTTCACATCCATACACCTACGCATACATGCTCGTCGGTTAAGGGTACTCCTAATTTGGCCCGTTTTCAATAAATCGCCGATTTGGTCGATAAATTTTTGCCTAGGACGTCCCTTTTTAACTCTGCCATTCAATTCTGCACCATAAATTTTCTTTGTCACTCTTTCCTCATTCATTCTTTCCACATGACCAAACCACCGAAGCATTCCTTTCTTAATCCTGGTCACCACATCATCTTGCAAACCACACTCTTCTCTTATTACACAATTTCTTACCCTGTCATTCAGATTCAGCCCTAACATACTCCTTAACGACCGCATTTCTACTGCGTTGATTCTACTCTCGCGCTTCTTCTGCCACACCCAACTTTCACTACCATACGTTAAAGTAGGGACCAACACAGCATTGTGAATTGCATTACGTGCCTTTTTCGACACATTTTGACACTTCACAATAGAGTGCAAGGCCCCATTTACTCTATTTCCCGCATTCACTCGTCGTTCTATATCCTTATCATATCTCCCATCCCTGCTAAATACGCAGCCCAAATATACAAACTCATCTACTTGCTCGATCAACTCCCCTTCTATTCTTATTTCACAAATCGTTTTATTTTCTTCTCTTTCAAAAACCATAACCTTCGTCTTACTTGTGTTCACTTTCATACCCCTTTCTTTTAATGGTCCGTTCATTAATGTAACCATCATTTGCAACTCGGCCGCCGACGACGCAAGAATAACTTGATCATCGGCGTACAAAAGGCATTTGACGGTTAACTCACCCATTCTTAATCCGCATTCTTCAATTTTCAAATTTTGCAAACAACTGTCCATAAATAGGTTGAACAGCCACGGAGAAGCCACACAGCCCTGTCTGACACCTTTATGGATGTCAAACCAGTCCGAGTAGACCCCGTTGATCCTAACACAAGCACTAGAGTCCCCATAAAGAGACTCCAATGCCTGTATCAAGCCAGCGCTCAACCCAAATGAGTTCAGTGTTTGCCATAGCAAATCCCTATCCACTCTGTCATAGGCCTTTTCCAAGTCCATGAACGCACAAAAAACCTTTTGGTTTTTGGCCAGAAACTTCTCCGCGATCATGCGTCATATGAGTGTGTGACACATTTATAGAATATCTCTCTCCTGCCTTACTCTTGTATCATACAACAAAACATTTAGCTATAATAGTATTGAGCAATTTGTCGGATTAGAACATAGCACATAGCTAATTCAAATTCAAAATCTTTATTGCATAACTTAATCTATTACATAGCATGATTGTGGTTGGAACTTCCCTTTAAGCAAAGGATTACTGAGTTAGATTACGTCTTGTCAATGTAATTTTATAAGTTTTTGTTTTTATGTAAAGTATGTTTGGATTTCGATTCAATAAAAATAAATTCAATAAAAATAGCTCGCTGAGCGACCTTGAGCGTCCTCATACGACCAGCAGTAAAAGGACCACGTCTTAGATCCATAAGTCATCACTGGCAACACGCACTGGTTGTACAATCTAGTTTTCAGATTTTGAGGTATACCTCTAGAGTCGAGGTCTACCTGACGAGATGAGCCGTAATCTCCTAAACGCTTTCCAGCCAAGTAGAATCCGTCAATTGACTTCTGGGTCGAAGTTGGACTTACTTAGTCGGACTATTTGTCCCAGGTAAATATACTCGTCAACAACTTCGAGCATAGTGCTCCCAACAACCACCGGCATAGGTGTGGCATGGACGTTACACATGAATTTTATTTTGTCCATGTTCATCTTAAGACCTATTCGTTAGGAGACACTATTGAGGTTATTGAGCATAGTGCTTAGGTCCTCCAGCGATTCTGCCATAAGGACTATCGTCGGCAAATTGAAGGTGAGTCATATACTCGCCATCGACGTTAATACCGTAGCCTTTTCAGTCCAGTAACTAGAAAACGTCTTCCAATGCAACGGTGAAGAGTTTCACCTTGTCTTACATCTCTCTGCGGTTGGATAGGATTCAAACTCTGGTTTTGTACTCGGATAGCCATCGATGCCCTACTGTACAAACACTTCAGCAGTTGGATATACCGACAGTCAACTTGGCACCGCTGAAGGGATTGCAACATCTCCCGAATTTCGACGGAATCAAAAGCTTTATCATAGTCTACATACGCAAGACAAAGTGGTATGTATGTGGTGTATGGTGCTAAAGTCTTTTCGGAAACCGGCTTGTTCGGAGGGCTGTAAGTCGTCGAGTCTGCGTGCGAGATGATTCGTGATGACTCGAAAACAGCACGTAGTCACGGCTCAGACGGGAAAGCGGTCCGTAGTTCTTCAAGAGAGCGTTGTCGCCTTTCTTGAAGGAAAAGACCACTTCACTTTTGCTCCACATCTCCGAATTAGTGCCACCATGGAGGACAGGATTGAAAAGCTTCTGAAGGACTTCAAGTACCGGTTGTACGAGTATACCCGCTTTCAAAAGCTCCTTGGGTTTGCCGTTTTTATGGTGCTAGAGAGCCATTATAATCTCACTCAGAATGACATCCGGGATATCATCGAAATAGTGTAATATAAGTATGAATAAGTACCATATTATCAGTAGGTACATAAAATTATATACCTACTGACGTGAATAAGTACCTACTTAGCTCTACATTATTTAGATCCCCTTAAATTAAACGCAGTAATCAAGATGGTTATGATCACATTGTTGAATAATGGGTAGATGGACCCTTAGTACAGATACTCAGCCACTACCAAGCAGTATCGTTAAGAAGAACTTGTTCTCAGTTTATACCATATCATATCTACAGTACTACTTTAATTGCCTATTACAAATTGTATTGGCAATGCTATTAACATAAACTCTCGTGAGCTACGCCAGCTAAGCTTAAAATGCTTGTACTAGCTCCAAGAGTGGTTCGCGACCGCAGTTTAAGTGTTAATTAGTACCTATGAGTTTTTAGGCCGTATCCACCAGGCTGCTGTCGCTATACAATAAAAACTAACGGTAGTCATTTAACACTACGCTGTAATCGGCTTAATAACGCGACGCGACGACACTGTGAGTCACGTCGTGATAGTGAGGAGACAAGGCTTCCTCACCCGCGCTGAACCCTCCCGCCGCCGCCCCGCGGGTTCGACCGATGATCGACGACCGAAGGCTGACGACTCACGACTAGGGTTACTAGAGTCCTTTATGATAAAGGACGTCTTTTATTTCACACCCAAAAAATTATATTGTCTCCTTATATTAAATCTTTATGAGGACAAGGTAATATCGCGCGAATTTAAAATTCCTTCGTTCAATGAGTTTATAAAATCCGTTGAGGTGACGCTACGATGTTAATGAAAAAAATTATGTTACATTGCGTATTTTTTCTAATTTCAAATGGAATGATGCAATTATTATTCATAATAACTGAAAATATATTATTACGTTGTATTTTACAATTTGTCAGTAGGTACTAAAATAATATTAAGCTATTTATAATATGACACCTTCACGACTTACGTTGGTTTTAATACATACCCCGTCCTGCAACCCACAGAAAAAAAGGTATTTAATATATCCCCATTAATGTGTTTTAAATTAATATAATGTTGTAGTTTTGTATAGTACTTTTTTCCAATATTGAGATGTAATTTAATGAAAATTATAACGCAAATTAAAAGAATCATTCAAGATTAGGGTTATTCGGGTTTCTTTCTGTGAAAAATTTCTGTAACCTGCCTATGTATCCTGGTCCAATTGATCTTGCTTTAAAGTAACAAAACATTAATTCTTGAAGTTCTTCTGTTGACCACTTTCTTCTTCTATCATCATGTTCTATAATATTTGTGGTCATTGAAGATGAGCCGACAGAGCTTGTAGGTAAGTCCGTACTCTGCAAAGCATCACCCATACCCATCCCTTCCCGTTGATCGGCTGTAATTTTTTCGGGTTCCCCGACTCTCGCCCGCCTGCTCAGCAGAGAGCCGCTGACGGCCCGTACGCTGTCAATTCCGGCGTCAGCTCCAGACGTGCCCCGACACTCACCCTTGGGTAACGGCCCTATAATAGTACTACGTAATTGTCTCTTCATCATTGAAGGTATATAGAGCTCCGCTGGTCATTGGTTAAGTTGATTAAAAGTCCAATGTCCGGCCCTCACGTGGCGTAGATGGCCATGCGCGGACGCGGAGTTAGATTTGCGAGGGCCTTATTTGTAATAGTATAAATAGATATTAATAATAGGATTTTATTATACTGATATTGTAATGATTCAAAAACTAAGAATTAATTATTGTGCTATTTCTACGCCGGTATCGGTAAGACATGTTAATGATCCTAAAAGTTATAATGAGAAAACTTATTATACCATCTCTAAAATAAATAAATTAATATTGCTTTTTATTAATTAATGGCGCTACCGATATCGCAACAGCATATTATTGAAAACAATATGATATCCACTATTTTTATCCTATGTCCTTTATTTAATCTTATCAAATCCTCTAAAACGAAACGGGAGCCGGCCAGCCGGCCACTCTACAGACGCGACGACCTACGGCCAGGCACTGACTCATAAGCGGGTGACGCCGCGCGACTCCGTGTCATATTCGTATTGTAGAGTTACATTTCTGCATACTGAGAGTGCGTTTTCTTTTCACGGTATTCCAACAGCGATGTAGACGTGGTTCTTCATTGCGATGGATTAATTTTTTCGAGAGCGAATTTTTGTCACAGGACAGGATTATAGTGCCCGAGTATGCGCAAGCGCGGGAGCATTCTCTATTCCCTCACTCTAACAGTCCGATTAATATAATGAAAACCAAAACAGCTACATAATTCTATGTATGGAAAAGAGAGATATAATAATTAACAAATCAGCAACATTTTGGTCGGAGAATACCGGAACGAGAGACTCGCTATTGTTTTTTATCGAACTGTGCTGCCAAATTATATCAATTTTTTTTAGCGCTTAAATATTTACAAAAAAGCGTAATAAACCGTAGAATTGCACCTGATCTAGCGCCAAATGCGCCAAAATAGCAACACTGAGTAAATTATCACTTAAAATTGTAGTTAACAATTTCGTTTGTGCGGGGATCAAAACACACGCGCGCATATCCTCTGAGCAACCACAACTCTTAATAAGCTAATTTGATTTTAAAATATCATTTTCGTTTCATTTAAAATTTACTTTCATAAATTAAAATATCTCATTTATAATTTTGATTTCAATATTTGGAGGAAATAAGTCTCGGTATAACACCAATGGATTGTTTCGCTAATGTCCTCCAGACCGAATTTAGGTCACGCGGTCAGTCTCAACAAAGTCCAAATGCAAGCGCAGTGCAGTCACTTTTCTCTCCAAAGAAAGACCAGATGGAGGATAAACGGTTTTACGTGCGATACCTCGTAAGGAGTGAAACGCCGCTGAATTTCTAATTCCAGGCTGCTTTTGAGAATTTCTTGAGAGATAAACCCAATAAGTGATTTTGGGCCGTACTGAGTTACAAACGCGATCATCAGGCACTATTACGATAAATGGGGCAGTCAAAGATCTCCTGTATATGTAGATATACTCGTTATATTATTACTTTATTAAAATGAGCTAAAACTATACTAATAATTGAGATTAAACCGAGTATGGTTGGTCACATTTTGTGAAGTGCATACTTCGCTTCAACTAAACTGTTATAAGACTTACTGTTTATAAGACAAAAAAGTGTTGTCGCCGCCCCCAGAGCTCGCACCGCGGGAATACCACCGCAAGGCAAGGGTCTGCCTTCTATTCTTGGAGCAATCGTAACTATACACATGTGCGTTTTTACATAGGTAATGTAATATTTTTTTTTAAATCTTTCAAGAAACATTACTTTCCTACATGAGCTGCTTAGTTTAGCAACGCTCTATTTAATACATTATTGTCCATATTGCTTGCCGGCTAAGATGATCGAGAAGTCGATGGGAAAGTACATAATTACAGCCATGTTGATCACTTTACATATTTTCTTTGCTCCGCTCCGATTGTTGGCATCGCCTTCTCCGACAATTTTTTTTCCACAAATTGATTTCTTTCTTCGCTTGTGAAGCGCGACGCTCTCTTACGTTGCCCGCAGCCGGAGAGGTCATGATTTTGCTATACATAATTTGCATAAAACAATTTCCTCATCATGTCATCTTACGACCCACAGCTGGGCATACGTCTCCTTATTTCTGAGGGGTTGTTCGTGTGCTACAATGCGCATGGCGGACTCTACCATGTCCTCGATGTGTTGGTAATTTGTCAAGCATTCAGCCGCGGTAGCGCTCAGGGCTCAGGCTCGCTGTGAATTTCGCAGTATGCGAGCAACTCGGGTTCGATTCCTACCGGCACCAATGAAATTGTTAATTGCAATTTTTAGTAGTGATTTACCACGTGTTTGGCGGTAAAAGAAAACATCATGAGGATACCTGCATGTCTGAAATTAGAAAAAAATTACTTCGAATACATGTGAAGGTCGTCAACACGCATTGGAGCAACGTAGTGGAGATTTCCTTATGGCCTGTGCCCAGCTGTGGGAAGTATATAGTCTGCAACTTTAAGCATTCAGCTGAGCACAGTTTCAGTGGTGACGGCAGGGCACAGATCGGTGATTAATTTATGTAATATTTGTATAAAATTAGGTAAACGAAAACATTTCTCAGATACTACAGTAACTATAAATAACTAAAAAACTGAACTATAAATGTTTTGCTAAAATATTTGGAGTGCGACGGTTCTGTTCCAACAAGATCAGTCGTCAAATTCTGTAGTAACGAGGGACCCAAGCTTTGATGTTTCTTTTTTCTGAAATATTAGTTACATTTTTCATTATTTAGATTAAAATGGATAAACCAAACTATAAATATTCAAGAAAGAGTTAATAATATGCAAAAAGTCCAACCACGGTAGGTTAACGGGAAAGTTACAATTGTTTGAAAGGTGTAAAAATTAAGTTTCTTTTTGCAATATTAGTTACAGCAGGAACCAAATTCCAAAATAAGGAGAATTATAGAAAAGTTGAAAAATGTAAAAAATAAAGGGTACGCTACGGCATTGTTTTGTGTTTTGTGTATATACTCGTAAGTACACCAGAAACCGAAAAGCTTTTTCAAACGCCACTTTTCAATGATAATGACACTGCGTGACCAGCTTCCTAACAAATAAGTTAACCTCAGTCCCAAAAACGACATCTGGTTTCACTGCCTGTTAAAGTCCACTGCAGAACGCAGGCCTCCCCCAAAGATCCATTCACAGGGTAGATTTTTGCAACAGTTGTCACGCCCGGCGAGCGAGTTAGCAACAGTTGTCACGCCCGGCGAGCGAGTTAGCAACAGTTGTCACGCCCGGCGAGCGAGTGAGCAACAGTTGTCACGCCCGGCGAGCGAGTTAGCTACCGCAGATTTCTAGAAAACGCTGCCGTCCATCTCCTAGTGATTTACCACGTGTTTGGCGGTAAAAGAAAACATCATGAGGATACCTGCATGTCTGAAATTAGAAAAAAATTACTTCGAATACATGTGAAGGTCGTCAACACGCATTGGAGCAACGTAGTGGAGATTTCCTTATGGCCTGTGCCCAGCTGTGGGAAGTATATAGTCTGCAACTTTAAGCATTCAGCTGAGCACAGTTTCAGTGGTGACGGCAGGGCACAGATCGGTGATTAATTTATGTAATATTTGTATAAAATTAGGTAAACGAAAACATTTCTCAGATACTACAGTAACTATAAATAACTAAAAAACTGAACTATAAATGTTTTGCTAAAATATTTGGAGTGCGACGGTTCTGTTCCAACAAGATCAGTCGTCAAATTCTGTAGTAACGAGGGACCCAAGCTTTGATGTTTCTTTTTTCTGAAATATTAGTTACATTTTTCATTATTTAGATTAAAATGGATAAACCAAACTATAAATATTCAAGAAAGAGTTAATAATATGCAAAAAGTCCAACCACGGTAGGTTAACGGGAAAGTTACAATTGTTTGAAAGGTGTAAAAATTAAGTTTCTTTTTGCAATATTAGTTACAGCAGGAACCAAATTCCAAAATAAGGAGAATTATAGAAAAGTTGAAAAATGTAAAAAATAAAGGGTACGCTACGGCATTGTTTTGTGTTTTGTGTATATACTCGTAAGTACACCAGAAACCGAAAAGCTTTTTCAAACGCCACTTTTCAATGATAATGACACTGCGTGACCAGCTTCCTAACAAATAAGTTAACCTCAGTCCCAAAAACGACATCTGGTTTCACTGCCTGTTAAAGTCCACTGCAGAACGCAGGCCTCCCCCAAAGATCCATTCACAGGGTAGATTTTTGCAACAGTTGTCACGCCCGGCGAGCGAGTTAGCAACAGTTGTCACGCCCGGCGAGCGAGTTAGCAACAGTTGTCACGCCCGGCGAGCGAGTGAGCAACAGTTGTCACGCCCGGCGAGCGAGTTAGCTACCGCAGATTTCTAGAAAACGCTGCCGTCCATCTCCTATCACCTACGGGATGATATGGAGTAGTGGATAGTCTTACACCGCCCTGGTCAACAGCTGGTTAGCGTAAAAGTATTAGGTCTCACTAGTGCCTTTCGTGCTCTTTGTAGGGCAGCCACTAGAGGGCAGCACCGCACTGGCAATGCTCAGGTTATTAATTTATTCAGTTATGCCGCAGGGTGTAGCGAGGGCGCGGCGAGGTGGTGCTGTGACGACTAACGCTCATTACATCGTCATCAATAATTTCCTTCTTAGTTTCCGCTGTCATGCAAATGGAACCCTTATAATATCGTTCAGTTCATATGCCCAATGTGACACAGCAACATAACTTCAAGAGTTTTGGACCTAAATATTCAAACATTTGGAAGTATATTCGTTCGAAAAAAATAATATTGTCTTCTATAACTAAAAATGATTATAGTTTTAATTAATGTCTTGGCTTTGAGTTAAATTTTCCACCATTTGGAATAAACTGTAAGGCATGTGACAAGTTCAAAGTAATAACAAGAATACCATCATATTAATTTCATAAAAAATTTCAACCCCTATTTTTTTCTCTGTCATTGTTGGCCCTGTATAAATTACTACAAAATATTGCATCCCTATCTTTTATTTAAATTTATACAGGACTAATAATCATGTGCTCGTATAACTCATCATTTTTTATTGAATAAGGGTGAAAAACGAATAAACAGTCCACCCGATGTTTTGTGGATGCTGTAGCCCATAGACATCTACATCTATCCTAAAATTAAAGACTAAATGCAGATGCATTGTCATCCCTGAGAATTAAGATAGAATGCCCCATTTCCAGTAAGGAGAGCCTCCGGTTCTCTGCACACATCACAACAAACACAGCAGCTGCTGTTATTCCACGCTGGTTGCTGGGACAGCGTGGTCCTCCTCCGGTCGAGTCGAGCCATAACAAAGCTGTAGAATGGCTCCACCATGTATAAAAAGTGATGCTTGAACATACATAAAAAATACATGTAGCCGATTTAAGAACCTCCTGCTTTTTTGAAGTCGGTAATAAAGCAGCAATTTCGAGCTAAGAAATAATGATTTTTAGTAATTTATAGTTTTAACTCTTTTTATTTACTCTTTTTATGTAATTACGCAACCAATTTCACAATAAATAAAATTATTTATTTGACGCGAAAAAAATGATAAACTTCCAAAAAGGGTCTTTTTTTGAATAAAACGTGGTTCAATAAAGCACTATTAGCAGTTGATTTTTTAATTTCGAAATATAAAGCTTTAAGTATTTCGAACACCGCGTAAATATTTATACAAGCTTTCACTAAACACTTTTCATTGATTAAAACCAGGGCTGCAGCACTGAAAATTTAGAAAATATAAGAGGTACTAGTAACTCACCCAGGCTTGACACGGATGGAATTAATCAGTATGGTGTGGCTGTTTTATGACTTGATCAATACATACTAATACTTCTCTACTATTTTAATATAAAATATGTACGTTTAACAAAAGAGAGCCTTCCTTAAGAAATTCGTTTAAAATTGTAGTAAAATTGTATGAAATTCCATCAAGTACGAGTACTCGTAGTATAATAAAACTAATTATACGGATTTTATCGCGTTTCATTTCAACTTTAAAAGATTATATCGTTTGATATTTTATATATTTATTAATATATTTTATCGTGTTTATATTTAATTCGTTTTATTTCATGTGTAGATTTCGCGTAAATATAAGAAATCATACCATCAAGTGATTTTAAAGTTTGAATCTAAAACTTTCTGCCAAAAAAGCTAAAGACGAAAAAAATCGATTTTGTTTTATACCAACATTTCACTAACATTTGACTAACTGCTTTTAAACCAAGTATGTTAATCTAAATAGACCGTTAGATATTTCAACAAAAGGTTGACTGTTTAGTTACTTACGTACTCGATCAGAGGAATCTACCTATATTGCATAATAGCAATTGTAGGTATTATATATGGTAAAATTGTATGACATATCTTAATGATTAATTCGCATAATATTCGTATTTCAGGGAAAAGATAGTTTGCGACTGTGATCAAGGAAGGGAGTCGGGAAGAAGCAGCAGTGCGATGTGGCGGCCCAGGGCAGCAGAGTCCCCGGCGCTGACGCCGCGGCAGGGGGCCTCGCCCGGCCTGCTGCGGCGACGCTACTCGGTGCCAGAGACCGTGATGCGCAAGTGCGTTTGTGCCATATCATTTTTGACGGTTTATTTTATGTTTTTGGCGTAAAGAACTACGATGTGCTACTTGCTAATGCACAACAAAATTATTAGGAAAAAATTCCAAATGAAATTAGTTAAGTCTATTTCAGTTGTTTAATGTAGTCGAGCCATGCTGTAGCTGCATGGGTATAGCATGAATGGGTTGGCTCTGTCGGGGTAGGACCACACACTCACAGAATATCAGTGTGAAATAGCAGTGTTTCGTATCGTAAGAGTAGAAAACCGGAGACACTTTTTTCTTTACCCTTACCTTTTTTGTTATCGTGTTCTGGCGGTGTAAGAGTATCTACTGTCCGATATCATCACGTGAGCGTCGTAAAAAGCGTCAGAGAGTAACAAACCAGTCGATAGATTTTGATAATAACGACTATAAATAATAAAACTGCATTTGCTAATCCGCTTGCCAAGCGTGCCAACTATGGCAACTATCCCCCCTATGAGTCAGTTTATGGAGACGGCCTATGTTAAGCATTGAACCTTAGTAGGTTGTAACGGTATTGGTCATAGTTTCACAATACACGAACAACCCGGGTTCGATCCCCGCCGGCACCAATAAAATTGTTAGTTGTAATTTTAAGTGCTGATTTACCACGCGTTCGGCAGTGAAGATAAACATCTTGAGGAAACCTGCATGTCTAAGAAAAAAAATATTTCGTCACATGTGAAGTTCACTGACATGCATTGTTGCAGAAATTGTGTGCGTGGCGAACATTTCCTAGTCCTAAAATCCTCTCAAAAATGAGAGGAGGCTTGTGCCCAGTAGTGGAACATGTTTTGGCAGTAACTTTAACGGCATGGACCATATTATCCACTTACCGACTAGTGAACTGTGTGCTCGTGCCACCCTTATTTTTTATATATTTATTTTACAAAAAAAGGTTGCTTTAGGAGAAAAAGAAACTTTTTGTTCAATGTACATTATAAATAATACTGTATAAAATTATTTTTTTTAATTTACCACTGGTTTGGGAAAAATTTCTGACCTGCGAACAACAAGCAAGAAACCCAGCGAGAGTTTAAATAAGAACAGCTCACAATCATGTATGTTACAATTAACAACACATAAATTGTTATTATCATTTACACATTCCTTAATATTATAATAACTCCTCAATATACAAGCTTAGTTTAACAACGATTTTTGCACGTCAAATTTTCTCACCCCAAGAATAAATTACTGATATTTCTATACTAGACTATTCGGTGGAGTCAAGTAACTGGTAGTACTAGCTTGTGTCTGTTCCTAGTGTTTACGGAATGAATACCACTTATTTTTGTAAAACAACTTTTTATTTTGTGTACGTCATTTTCATAAATGTATTGAGAGGGTAAAGTTAATATTTTAATTTCTTTATGGTTTTCTCTGAGCGCCTCTTTGGGTTTTAAATCGTAGATTGCTCTAATGGTACTTATCTGTAAAAAAAATAATTTCAGTGTCAGTCGCGTGTCCTCATAAAATAACTAGTCTAGCTGTTGCAACGCTTGGAAGGACTACAAATTATTATCATTAAATAATACATAAGCATAACATATACACTCACACCTGTCACACAGAGATAGACAGAGGTAGACAGAGACTACAGATTTCCATTTGGCACGATCCTGATACACCTCTCTCGCCTCCTCTACATCCATATACCTACGCATACGTGCTGTTCGGTAAAAAGTACTCCGAATTTGGCCCATTTTCAATATATCTGAACATAAATAAATAAATACTTCTGCTACATAAATTTCCTTTGTCACTCTTTTTTATTCATTCTTTCCACATGACTAAACCACCGAAGCATTCCTTTCAAGGCCGTTTGTAGTATTTTGGCGTGATCGTCTTAGTTAGGACCCTTATTTACGTTGTGTTTTTTAGTAATTTAGTTCTTTTAGGTGACTTTTGGAAGAATGAATATTCACTAGAGCAATTGAAAGCTGTTGGTAGTGCCTTATAAGCTAAGTGAACCCCATTCACGAAGACAAGGCTCGAGAAAGGTTAAGAACATAAAACGTCCCTATTCCACTTGTATCGGGTTTACATTATTAATTTATTATTATTTATCGCTTCCCGCTCGGCAAGGCCACATACAAGGCCTTCGCTCTCCTACATTTATTTAAAAAAAATGTAGGGGAGGCACACGGCTCCACACACGCCGTGCGCGGTGAGCGCCAACCATTTTGATGCACTCCCCCGAAGCGAACGTTAATTCGGGAACTGGACCGTAGTCCACAGCAAAATAACTGGCGAACCAGTAAAAGAGGCTTGGCCCCTTATTAGTGCGTTAGCACAAACATCGACCGTCGTACAGAATACGAACGAATTCAGCCACAGTGAATGAACGTCACACGGTTTAGGCAAATAGGCACACTGGCCGTAAACCCTCCTTGAGTGCCACCACCTGCCAGACCGCCACTCCTGCAGACGTAATGTAAGTGTATGGCATCACCACCAGTTGCATGATCAGCACGGCTACTAGCCGCAGAGCGTGTCATGACTCTACCGCTCACCTCAAGGGAATGGGGTCCCACGTTGTACGGCTTTCGGCCGCAACCTTGAGAGTCTGCTCAGATCCTCCCGCCAGCTACCACCCGCATGAGGTCGACACATATGCTGCACCAACCAATACAAAGGCAGATATAGCCAAAAGGCAGTTATAAGTTGTTAGTAATAATTTGCCATTAGAAAGGTTTTGTGTCACTGACGTTGAGTAAATGCATTTTCGATCATGTTTGTCTCACCCACCAACAAGATGCCTTCAATCATTCAAAGGTGGGAAAGTTACAAACAAATTATTACGTTGTTATATAAAACATCGTGGAGGGCAGACAGTCTGCAGCCCCGTAATGAAGGGACCCGACTTGGGCAAAGCTACTTAGGTGTGAGTCAAACCAAGACGCAGAGAGCGCCATTGAGAATAGCGTCCCACCAAACAACCATCGCAAAGACGCAATGCTACAGAACGCAACAAGCATCAA
Organism: Parnassius smintheus behrii; assembly: GCA_036936625.1. Taxonomy (NCBI): domain Eukaryota; kingdom Metazoa; phylum Arthropoda; class Insecta; order Lepidoptera; family Papilionidae; genus Parnassius; species Parnassius smintheus. The sequence continues at coordinate 45,772,834 of JAUPFT010000015.1, forward strand.
TACGACTATCGTCGGGCTTACACCATCCCAAGGTCCCCCATAGATCCCAGCAGACATCACCACCCGCATACCTCCATCGACCAGAACCACAAGAATGCGTCGAATCAGGCGCAGCACACCCGCAGATCCATCACAAGACGCAATACCGCAAGAACCAGTAAGTATCAATGCAACTATCACACGGGTGGCGCCCCCTCACAAATCACCTACATGACCCCTATCGACTTTGGTAACAAAGTTTTTATTGTTGTTAACTAAATATATCACCAACGTATCATAGTAGCACGCTACTAAGACGCCAATGAACAAAACTCCACGTATCATAGCGCTAATGCACTAAAACATGAAGTTGAGTATGCCTGTTACACTTAAAAGTGCTACCAAACACACTCATCTTCGCAATCCGAAAGATAGACGACGCCGCCCACAAACGGTATGGATGTGCGATGTCCACAGGAAAGCCGTATTGCTACAACAAACCCGCTTACCCTCAGCACTAAGATGATATGTCTAGGACACATCGGTTAGCGAGTCCAAGATTACCTCGGACTAATTGGTCGTGAAGCAGCATACACGCCACCATAATATTCCTTTTCAAGTCTCTAATAACGACTGGTCATTTTGCTACAGTACTAGGAGCAGTCAGTCACCCGACCACCCCATACAATGCTTATGCATCAAGGAGACCTTCTATAACATTGATTTTGTATCATAGACCTTACTTTCATAAGTCATTCATATATAGGACTCGAACCCACGACCCTACTATTGTAATGCAAATTCATCATAGAGACCTTCTATAGTATATCTTTTGTATCATAGACTTTATTTTCATAAGTCATTACTTCAACCCACGACCCCACTATTGTAATGCAAATTCATCATGGAGACCTTCTATACTCGTAGTAATGCTTTTGTATCATTGAGTTTATTATCATAAATCCCTAATATAGGACTAGTCATTGTGCTACAGTACTTCAAGCAGTCAGGCTCCCGACCACCCCATATATATGTACAACTGCAGGCATGTATCTCCGGCAGCTCCTCCATACAAGACATCTATACATGAACACCTTCCATAACTTAGGAAAATTTTCTTTTATACATGAACTCCTTCCACAACAGACAATTTTTAACAAATTTTCTAATTATCTTATAAACGTTATTTATCTTTATTTTTATAATATTTTCGACTTGTATTTCTATTGTTTATCACGTTTTAAATATTTTTACAAGTTTTTATTATAAATTTATTTATTATGGAAGACAATATTTTTGCCTTTAATTTACTATGTTATTGGTCTAATGTCTGAAATGTATTTATATTAACTTTATGCTTATTTATGTAATTTTATTGCTTAATATATATATTTTAAGACTATTTTTGATGCCCCCTTTATATTGAATTTAATTATTAATAATAATATTGGGCCGTCACACAAGGTAAGTCATTAATATATACAAGAAACAAAAAGAGGCCGAGAATTGAGCCCTTAAGGCACGCCCATTTGTACTCTCGCGCCGGAATAAATCGTACTATTGATGACAACTTTTTGCGTTCTGTTACTTAAATATGAAATAATTAATCTAGGAGCAAAACTTCTTGCACCGTAGTTTCCTGATCAATGTTTCATGGTGAACACAATCGAAGGCTTTGAATAGGTCACAGAATATACCAAAAGCATCCCGTAAATTCTACCATGCATTGAAGATATATTTAATCAGCTCAACACTAGCATCAGTTGTCGAGCGACGCCTTGTAAAACTGAATTGATTTTTATGTATTATATTATTTACAGTAAAGAAAATTTACCTTTGATCAAGAACATTTCTTTCAAAAATTTCACTAAGTGTTGGCAGTATAAAATAGGTCTAAAATTGGCGGGGTCCAATGTACTACCAGATTTAAATAGAGGTATTATTTTACTATGCTTCTTTAAATAAGGAAACACGCCTCATTCGATGCTAGTATTAAAAATAATAGATAGTTGAGGTGCGATTTTATCTATTATAGACGCAGTAACTTTAGTGGAAATCCCCCACAGATCTACAGTTTTTATATTCAACGGTTTTAAAATATTTTGCAATATCTTTGAATGATACTTTATAAAATATAAAATTGTTTGTATAATTTCAGTGACTTAGTGGTTAAATCAAATCGGAATATCTGTAACATATTTTTCAAAAGCCATTGCAACGTCCTGATCTGATTTTGTTTATTTAAACGAAAAAAGAACGTTCAATTACAAGCTGTAAGTACTAGCAAAATTAGTGTCCGCCGTATACAAATCATAGCATCGACTTCACACGTTATTAAATTATGTAGAATTCATTTTTTAGATTTTGTGAGTTGGTCTTTTTTTTAATGATTTGACCTTATGAGATTTGAGCGGACTAAGCAATATCACAATCTCAAGATAACAACTAAAATTTTGTTAAAACCAAAATAGATACAGTAAAATTTTTATCCCGGATTTTAGTTCCAACGGCTCACAGAGCAGACTTTTGTAATTGTATTAGCGCATATCTGTTCGTATAGATACTAGTTGTAATTAAAAAAATAGTTAAGAAAAACAAATTTTGCAGTCTTATTTTATTTATTACTTACAGGTACCGTCTGGCCCAGATGAGTAGCGAGGAGACGATTCAAGCTTCAGTGGAGTCATGCTCGTGCTGCACGCTGCCCGAGATGGCAACTCGCTTACCTCGCGACCGCGAGCTCATGCGGCGTTCGGCACTGCTGCGGCGGCTGCAGGGGCGCGCATGCCGTGAGTGCTGTGCCGGATGCTGCGGTCGTGCCACGCGCTCTCTGGACGCCTCCCACTCCGAGTTGCGTCTAGCCTCCGCTCGACGCTCACCGGTTTCGGGACGAAATTCACCCAAACGCCTACGAATAGACTCGCCCTCTCTTCGCACCTCCCGAGTTGCATTGTCGCCAACCTCTACAGATTTCGCCCTTTCTGATTCTTCAAGCCGTGTTCACACGCTTGGTGTTTCTTCATACACTGATACGGACGCCCTAGATCCTAGTTCAACCTCAGACCCCGACTATAAAGACGCGACTGATACATACGCACAAGGTTCTAGAGATTCAACTACAATTATAGGGACCGACAGCAATCCCTGCTGTGGCGAGGTTGACGATTACTCTTATTCCTCAGAAACTTGTTCGACGTCATTGTGTACTACCAAAGAGACCGTTCCTCGTTTGGTGCCAAACGTGGCTGGTCAACCTGTAAAACCTGACAGTATAGATGGAAGAATTATTGAGATAACAGCAAGTGCCGATAATGAAGATGGTAACATTTTCCCGTATGATAAACCGCTAATGGTTGAAACACCGTCTTACGATGTCCTCGAAATTGTAGTATCTGAAACGTTCAACACAATTCATACTCCAATATCTAATGATAGCTTTTCCGAAAAGTATAAACTGGACAAAAACAATAAAGCGAAAAGTCCATCGGAGCAGAAGAAAAGAATTCAGGATGTTAGGAGTACGGATATTGATGAATATGTTTCGAACATACTAGTAGAAAGTTTAAATTCTTTGTCTGACCAACTTGAGTCAATGAACGCGTCGATAGGTGCTAATAGAAGATTAAGTGTCATTGAAAAAGAGATAAAAGTTAAGTTACAGAATACTGGCGTTAACACTATTGTGCACTTAAGTCCAACGTCCAATAATCAAATAATATTTGGGCACGAGGAGTTGTGCAGCAGTGACGAACGTCTGGATAGTTGTAAAAATGTTTGCAACAGTTCAATTTCGCCTGCGATTCGTGACGAGTTACACAGCGTTGAGACTAACAACAATTTGACGTCTGCGGAAAGTATACCAAGACAAGACTCATCAGATCTCCAACAGACAGAGTGTTTCACAAAAGTTGTTCACTCTGATAATGTCAACAAAGCGGTTCTTCAACAGATACAAAAACTGTTTCAGGAAGATCTTCAAAGCAATAAACCCGAAACACAATATTCTAACGACAGTATGCCAAGCATATCTCACATAGAAATATCTAACGTGGACGTTTATATAGACAATCATGCTGGCTCATATGCTTCCGCCACAAACGGAGCAGTAAAACAGGAACAAATGAATACGGAGGATACGGAATTAATTGGCAGCGTTAGTACGTGTAATTATTATGAGAATTCAATAGATAATGCGACCATACCTCGTTATTCGGCTTTTCCGCACACGGAGTCGATGGAAGTGAATACATCCTCTTCTGATGATGCTGAAGTGATGGGCTCCGAGTGTACGAGTCTTGTAGATAGTTTGGATGATCCAAACTCGCCTAGGTCTATTATGCTCCGAAAGTCCGCTAACAGTAGTAAGAGAAATGAATTAGTTAGATCATCTATAGATGTACTAGATTTGTTGCCTGAAGATTCTTATCAAACTAAAAATGCAAAATTAAAGGAGAAAAGTGAATCTTTTTTTGTTAGAATTAAGAATGATAGTTGCGAATGTGACCGTGAAAAGAAGAATATTGTAGTAGCAGACCACATGCCAGAAACTATAAAACAAAGATTATATAGAAGACATAGGAAAAGAGAATTGCGTATGGAGTGTGCTCGCCGTAGTAAAGTGAAACAACTACGTAAAGAATTGGAGAAACAAAGACAAAGTGAATTACGAAAATCTAAGAAGGAGATAGAGAAAGAATGTGTAGCTCTTATGAATGCGCTCATAGACGACGTTATATATAAAATAGCTCAAGATGAGTACAAATGTATGCGAATTAAACAAAAATCTCTTATGATGCTAACTGCAAAATCTGATGAATCGCTGTCTAAAGAGAGCTGGAAAAAAGATATTGAACTCAATAATAATAATAATAATAATAAATTAACTAAAAATAACACAAGTCAGTCGTGTTCGGAAGGTATGAATAAAAAACACCGAAAGGCTGAAAAGTATCAGATACGGGGTAAACTTTCACTTCAAACTTATGAACCTTTAACACCAGGCGATAACAATTCTAAGAGATTATATCAAAAATCGGAAATACACGACGGTCAAAAATGTATTGAAATCCTTGAAATATTGGAATACGTTAACAGTTCAGGGAGTTCACCCGAGTATAGTCATTTTGACGATAATCAAATTGCAAAACATAAGAAATCTCGCATACCCATTCCAGTATCTGAAAGAATAGGTTCCCAACATTATAAAAATGGATCTTGTACACGCGCTCAGTTATTTCATAACAGGAATGATACGCCGAGTGCATATTCTTCGAATGTATCACAGGTTATGTGTACGGATCAAGAGTCGCCATGCATTGGTTCATCGCCTACTAGTTTAATGCATTCACAGTCTACTCGGCGTGCTTCTGTGCCTCACTGCGAACCACGGTCACGTTCTAACTCTGTTCGCTTCAAGAGAGTTTTCGATATGATTCCAGAAGAAAGAAGTAGTTTCAGTATTGAATCACCTGCCGAAGATCTTACACAAAGCCGACGTGCTTCTGCACCAACGCTTGCTCAAGGAGTGTTTCTAAACGATAATGAAATAGGATTTATTGTGAATAACACCACTGTTAACTCCAACGTTGGTGGCAAGTTCTCGAAGTTAAATCCCGATCGAAAAGTGGTTAAGAAAGTTAAAGAAATGAAGAGTGCAGGAACATCTCCCATGCCCAATAAAGATGTATACCATAGTGGTTTAACACAAACAAGTTGTACGGTAATGACTTCTCCGCTGCATAAGTCTGCCGCTACAAGCCCCATTAGAAACTTGACAATGTCAACACAAACACCTTTGCTTCAAAAAAAAAGTATTTCAAATCAACAATCGCCACAACAAAGGTATAAACATCAACAAAAAATATACTCCCATAGCCAGAAGCCACAGCCTGAGCATCACTATCAACAACAGAGGCAACATGCTCGGTTACCGCGGCAATGCAACGAGCCCGAACCGGTCCTGCGTCAGCACGTTACTGAAGGTACTTCCGCACGCACGTGTGTACCATCGCTGATCGCTCATCGCACCGCTTCTACTATCCCCGTAGAGTAGAATCCAGGCGCACAAAAAACCTATACAATGATATGACTAAAACATCTATTTGACTGATATGTTATCATAACATTGCACCTCGAACATCTCAATGTTCGATATAGAGCACTTTTCATATTAAATGAAAGTCCATTTAATATTTATTTTTGTATCGAACCAAATGTTAATAAATTGTTTCGAATAAAAAATTAGTTTCATTGTCACGAAGGTGGTGTGAGAGGCACGTTCTCCCGACGCAGATCGGTGAGTTCACAGCACGCAGCCGAGAGGCTGCCGCGATGCGGTAACACGACAGGTGGCAGGGCCGGTGGTATGGCGAGCGGCGTGACGAGCGGCGCGGCGGGCGGTGTGTCAAGCAGCTCGAGCTCGAGCGAGTCGGGCGGCAGCCTGCTGTGCCCGCTGGCGCCGGCGTGGCTGCAGGCGCGCCGTCGCCGCCGCCGCGCTGCCTCCACCCCTGCCGCAGGTATCTTTCGCCTCGCCCACTAGGTTTGAAGAAAATATATCAACGAATCGATATAACGATATTTTTTGTCGACATTTATTAATTCGATATTAAATATTATGTAACGAAAATGTAAAATGGAAAAAAGAAAATAAAAATATTTATTTGTCTCACAACAGTTACATGTATTATAAATGAGACATTCCCAGTAAAGTAATTGATAAGTATTGTTGGGGCTATCTCGTTCTTCCCCCTTAATTATTAACAATATTGAGACTAATGCGCGTGCGCGTGTGCACCTGCGTGTGCGTGTGCGTGTGCGTTGGGTATGTGTGTGTGTGCGTGTGCGTGTGTGTGCGTGTGTGCATGTGCGTGTGCGTGTGCGTGTGTGTGTGTGTGTGTGTGTGTGTGTTTACATGTGTGAATGTCTTATTTGAAGTGCCGGTGTGTTCGAAGCGCAATTAATAGATTAAACTCGGTAAGTAAATGGAGGTATCAAATACGATATATTTCATTAGCAACACCATTGTCATCACTGATTAAAACCGCTAGAATTCAGATAAATAATTACGGTTACTTAAAGATATTTTATTCTCAAAAGAAATATACAACATTTCAATTAATGAGAAGTTACAATATTCAAGCTATAAATGGGTTATGAGCATACAGGTAGCAATATATATATATATATATATATATATATATATATATATATATATATATATATATATATATATATATATATATATATATATAAACATTAAAAGGGAGGAAAGAGTTTCGTGACATACAACTTCTTACTAGTTTAGGCATACAACTTAATACTTCCAATATTATCTTTTTGTGTATTGATGTACAAGTTAGCAACCTTTTAGTAGATAGTAATAAATAAAGTGGGTAGTAAGTACGGTATTTCTTATCGTTACCGATAACGCTGATTAGCGGTCGGCATATGGACAGGGTCGGATTTAGAATTTATTCATTATATGATGTTTTAGTTTGCTTTTAAAGATAATAAAACTATTTAATATTTTTATTTCTTGTGGTAGTTTATTATATATATTTTAACTCCATTATATATTTTATTCGAGCATTTTTTAAGTTTTTACCAAAGTTTATTTCTAGAATGTATGCTATTAATAATTTTGATATTTATCCAATCATTTTGGGGTGGGTTTTGTATTTTTATTTTACTGATTTTACTTTTAGTTATAACTTTTTTTATTGATTCATTAAGATTGTAAAACTCCTTGCTATCATTTCTAGTGTCACAAAACTCTTCCTCACTATATTTGTACAAAAGATCATAATTAATAGCTTCATATTTTACTCGTTGTGGTGGATCTGGTTTAAATTTCTTTATTCCTACAAACATTTGTTTATGGTCTGATATTGACGAATCATGTATAGCTAAGTGAAAGCTTCTGTCTCTTAGGTTTGAAATCACATGTTCTAAAATAGTATTTGTGGATGCTGTTGTACGAGTAGCGTATTCTTTTTCCACTTTATTTAAAATAGTATAACCAGATTCGCATATTAAGTTCATAAATCTCTTCGTGTTTTTGTCAACCGTAAGTAAATCTAGATTGAAGTCACCGAACACAACAGCTCTCTTTCTGTGTAATAATTGTGATTCAAAATCTTGCAGAAAATCATTAATATTAGAGTCCCCAGGTTTATATACAAGTCCGACATCTATTTAAAGTTTGTTGAGTGTAATCCATAGGTAATTGTTATTGTGAGCATATTTATGCTCACTTAGACTATGCTTTATATCGTTATGTATGAAAATGGAAACTCCACCTCCTCTGGTAGCTACTCTGTAGTTATAATATATATATATATGTATATATATATATATATATATATATATATATATATATATATATATATACATAACATAAGCACTCACGCCTGTCACCCAGAGGGGTAGGCAGAGACTACGGACTTCCATTTGACACGATCCTGACATACCTCTTTCGCCTCCTTTACATCCATATATCTACGCATACATGCTCGTCGGTTAAGGGTACTTTAACGTGGCCCATTTTAAAAATATCGCCAATTTGGTCGATAAACTTTTTTCTAGGGCATCCCTTCCCGACTCTGCCGTTCACATCTGCCATATAAATTTGCTTTGTCACTCTTTCCTCATTCATTCTTTCTACGTGACCAAACCACCGAAGCATTCCTTTATTAGTCCTGGTCGCAACATCATCTTGCATACCACATTTATCTCTTATCACGCAATTTCTCATCCTGTCATTCAGATTCAACCCTAGCATACTCCTTAAAGACCGCATTTCTACAGCATTTATTCTACTTTCGTGCTTCTTCTGCCACACCCAGCTTTCACTACCATACATTAAAGTAGGGACTAACACAGCATTATGAATTGCCATACGTGCCTTTTTTGATACATTCTGGTTCTTCACAATAGAGTGTAGTGCTCCATTCACTCTATTCCCTGCATTTACTCGTCGTTCTATATCCTTATAATATCTACCATCCCTGCTAAATACACATCCCAAATACACAAACTCATCCACTTGCTCAATTAACTCTCCTTCTATTCTTATTTCACATACCGTTTTGCTTTCCTCTGTTTCAAAAACCATCACTTTCATCTTACTTGCGTTCACTTTCATTCCCCTTTCTTTTAATGCCCAGTTCATTAATGTAACCATCATTTGCAATTCAGCCGCCGATGACGCAAATATGACTTGATCATCGGCATACAAAAGGCATTTGACGGTTAACTCGCCCATTCTTAACCCACGTTCTTCATCTTTCAAAGTTTGCAAACACCTGTCCATAAATAGGTTGAATAGCCAAGGGGAAGCCACACAGCCCTGTCTGACACCTTTTCGGATGACAAACCAGTCCGACTAGACCCCATTGATCCTGACACAAGCACTAGAATCCCTATAAAGAGACCTCAATGCCTGTATCAAACTAGCGCTCAACCCATATGAGTTCAGTGTTTGCCATAACACATTCCTGTACACTCTGTCATAAGCCTTTTCCAAGTCCATGAACGCACAAAAAACTTTCTGGTTTTTAGCCAAAAACTTCTCCGCAATCATGCGCATGGAAAAGACTTGATCTGTACACCCCATTCCCTTTCGAAAACCCGCTTGCACATCCCAAATTTTTCCATCAGTTTCTTTCATAACTCTTTCAATTAACACCTTAGCATAAAGTTTACCCACAATACTAAGCAAGCTGATACCACGGTAGTTTTTGCAGTCCTGCTATGACCCTTTTCCTTTATATATTGGTCCTATAACTGCTTTACACCAGTCATCCGGTACCCGTTATAATTCCCAACACAAATTAAACAAGGTATACAGCAGGCCTGCCACCACTCCCTCTCCAGCCCTTAGCATCTCGAGTGATACTCTATCATATCCTGCTGCCTTACCTGCTTTCATACTTTTCATTGCTTTCATTATTTCATCTACACATATCTCCATACCCCTTTCCACTTCTTTCGGAATTTCTTGTTCATTTAATTCAGATGAATCTTCACTCATAAACACGCTTTCACAGTATTCCTTCCATCTGTTTAAATTCTAAACTTCATCATTCAGAATACATCCATTCTCGTCTCTTACAACATTAATTATAGGCTGTTTTGTATTTCCCCTGGCAGTTCTTACGAGTTTCCAGAACATTTTTATATTAGTCTGGAAATTATCAGATATCCTGCTATCATTCTTATCCGTTCTTTCTTTCTTTTTCCTTTCAACTACTTCTTTTACTCTCTTATTTAGACGTCTAAATTCTACCTTTTTTCTTTCTATCTCATCATTCATACCACCAGAATTACCAGCTTTAGTTGCTAGTAAATCTAACCATGCTTTCTTCTTTGATTCAACTTCCACCCGTACCTCATCATCCCACCACAACGTATTCGTTTTCCTTTCATTTTTTCTCTTACTTACACCACATACTTCGGTGGCTGTATCCACCAAACCTTTCTTAATATTATCCCATACAGTATTCAAGTCTAAATCATTCATACACAACTTATTTAAACACCTAATATTTTCTCTCAGTCTGCATTTATACTTCTCTTTCACATCTTCATCTTGTAAATTCTCTATTCTTATACGCTGTAACGCAGTGGTAGACACAGATGTCCGATGCCGCCAACGCTTGAAAAGACCATTAATTCGACATAAGACCAAGTAATGATCCGTCCCTACGTTGGACCCCCGGTAAACCCTTGTATCTACGACTGCGCTCCTCATTCTTTCATCCACAATTACGAAATCTATCATGCTTCTATCATCACCTCTTTCACATGTATACATGTGAATCTTCTTATGACGAAAAAAGTATTCGTCACAAAGAGATTCTTTTCCACACATACGGTGAGGAGGTTTTCACCTTTCTCATTTATACTTTCATCACCAAACGTTCAAAATATCCTTTCATAACCAGACCTCCTCACCCCAACCCTTCCATTAAAGTCTCCTAACATAATAATCTTTTCATTTTCCTTACATTTTGTCAACACCATCCTTACTATGTCCCAAAACTGCTCTCGGATGTAAGTGGGCTTAGACATGTCTGGGGCGTACACCCCTAGCAAGAACAGCTTCTTTAAGCCCACTTTCATTCGTATCCATAGCAGCCTCGGGCTTACACATTCATACTCTTTCACACATTGACCTATTCTTTCTGAAAGGATGAAACCGACTCCCTGGCATGCCCGTTCGGTCTCGTCTACACCAGACCAATACGCGGTATACGTGCCATGTGCAGTGGCATCCTTTCCCTTTCGTTTCGTCTCATTTACACATAACACATCTATTCCTCTGTCATTCATCATTTCGCATACTTCATCCATCTTATCATTCATTGCTCCACATACATTCAGCGTAGCCAGACGGGATTCCGCAATCCACTTTTCGCCCCTCCGGGAGACAGAACATGACGGGTGGCGAACCTCGTCGCCGGGAGAAAAACCGAGAGACGATATTATAATATATATGTATGTATATATATATATATATATATATATATATATATATATATATATATATATATATATATATATATATATATATATATATATATTATATTTTTATATCTAAACGAAACTTTTAATTATATATATGATAAATAATTAAAAGTTTCGTTTAGGTATAAAAATATAAATATTAATAATGGAAGACGTTTTCAAGCTACTGGACTGGAAAGGATACGGTATTATCACTAATGGCGAGTTCATCACTCACCTTCGATTTGCCAACGATATAGTCCTCATGACAGAATCGCTGGAAGACTTAAGCACTATGCTCAATTACCTCAATAGATTCATCTTTAGACCTACCCGTTGGGAGGCATCCCAACGGATAGGTCAAAAGATGAATCTATTTATAGTCCATGTCACACTTATGCCGGTAGTTATTGGGAGCACTAAGCTCGAAGTTGTTGACGAGTATGTACGTTTACCTGGGACAAACAGTCCGACTAGGTAAGTCCAACTTCGACCGAGAGGTCAATCGACGGATTCAACTCGGCTGGGCAGCGTTCGGGAAATTACGACGTATCTTCTCGTCAGGTATTCTTCTCGCCAGTGCGTGTTGCCGGTGATGATTTACGGAACCGAGACGTGGTCTTTCACTGCTGGCCGTATGAGGATGCTCAAAGTCGCTCAGCGAGCTATGGAGAGGGCTATGCTCGAGGTTTCTCTGCGTGATAAACTTGGAAATGAGGATATCTGCAGTAGAACCAGAATGACCGACATAGCCCAATGGATTAGTAAGCTGAAGTGGCAATGGGCCGGCCATATAGCTCGAAGAACCGACAACCGTTGGGGAAGAAGGGTTCTCGAGTGGCAGCCTCGTACTGGTAGGCGAAGTGTAGGGCGACCCCCCACTAGATGGAGTGACGACCTGGTAAAAGATGCAGGAAGTCCATGGATGCAGGTGGCTCAGGACCAAGCTTTGTGGCATACCTTGGGGGAGGCCTATGTTCAGCAGTGGACTTGTGAAGGGCTGTAATGATGATGATGATGATGATAAAAATGATCCTATGAAAAATTATTAAATATTAATATGTATATATTATTATATATTAAATATTAATATGTATATATATACCTTAATTAAATATTAATATGCTCCGCATTGTGTGATTTTCCATAACAATAACATAGGATTTTTTTTGCTTCAAGATAATGCGTTAGATCATGTTGTAGCAAATTAAACATTCTACAAAAAATGTTATTTTGCAGAATATTTAACCTTCTAAAAAAAATATAACTTATGATTTTTCGATAGACTAAAAGCTGAAGGTACTAGAGGTTAATACTGACACTATATAACCAATATATTTCTTTTATTGTTATTGTTTTGTTGATAACAAGTTGCCATCTTGTAGGTAGTGACACAATCCCTTATATAGGTACTTTTTGGCACTCACTGCAATGCTACTCCCTACCCAACATATAGTAGCCTGACACTTGGTAGCTTCGCATAAAGTCAAGGAGGGCTAATAACTTCCCGCTCACCAGATGTCGCTTGTTAGGACTGAGATGAAGTTGTTTGTAACACAATGTCACCATCAGGGAAAAGTTGCAATTGAAATTAAAGTTTTTAGTTTCTAGTGTTATAACCAACGTGGTTGGATTTCTTGCGTATTTTAAGTCTCTTTTTAATAAACTACAGATATTCCTAGAAGTACTTTTAGTATATAGTTTGGTTTATTCAATTCAATGTAATTAATTTAAAATGCTACTAATATTTCAGAAAAAAAGATTAACTTTATATTTATCTAATAACTTCAATTTCGTTTCGTTAAATCTGCTAAATATTTCACCTCGTTCCAAAGTAAGGCCGCCTTGGAAGCAGAAAAAGTGATTTCTTATATTTACGCGAACACTACATATTTAAATAATACTAGTTTTTACGGATTCTATCGCGTTTATTTAACTTTTTTAAATACCCGACGTTTCGAGCGCTTTACAGCACCTATAGTCACGGGGGGGGGGGGGGGACTGAGATGTTCAATGTCCAGCTGTCATAGTTAACCGCGGTTACCATAGATTAAAATTTGAACATTTCATTGAAAATCTTAGTCCCCCCCGTGACCACGAGTGCTGTAAAGCGCTCGAAACGTCGGTTATTTAAAAAGGTAAATAAACGCGATAGAATCCGTAAAAACTAGTATTATATAAAAGCAGAAAAAGTCTTGGATGCCCTCTGTGGTTGCCAGTTACACCTAAAATTTTAAATAGGTGAACATATAATAGATGAACAACTACTAACGTACTAATGGGTTCAGAGCACAGGTCTTCTCATGTTTCTAAAAAAGGATATATATTAATCTGACGCACTGCTTCAGTTCATGTTGGCGAACTTCTTTGAAATATTTTATTCCTCAAACATTCAGACAAACTTTCTCACGGTGATAGTGAGGACAAACATCCAGACCCGAAATAATTATTTATATGTCATAAAAATACTTGATCCGTGCGGAGAATGTATTAATTTTTTTCAATATAGAACAAGTAATAAATCAGTACTTAAAATTATAGTTGACAATTTCATTAGTGTCAGTAGGAATAAAACTCGCTTTACTTCCATTCCCCAAGAAATTTTTTAGCGAGCTCGTATCCTCTTAACTATTACGGCTGCCCTCAAAAAGTTTAAATGAAATTATTTCTTATATTTTACAATAATAAGTTTAATCGTGAATATTGTTTTAAAATATGTATAAAAGCTATCATGTCATATATGTATCAAGATAACCGTGTTTCACTATGACGTTAGGATGTTGAACACGCCGGTTTCCCCGTGACCATGTGTGCTGTAAAGTACTCGAGATATCAGATATATAAAAATAAGTTGACAAAACACGATAAAACCCGTCATAAACTTGTTTTCTTCATGTTTTGTTGAAATTTGTTTATTTAGTTCAAGGTTAAAATTAGGCTCATTAAAATTATGACATAAACTCGGAATGACATTCATCTTATCAAAATGCATGAAATTATTTGACACATATTTCACCTCCAAATGACGTCATAATCAATTTGCTTCGGATACTAGTTTACAAGTTTTATTGTTCAAAGTTTTCGTATAGCCAGTTAAAAACCTGTAAGTTATATTTGATAATTCGACAAAAGAACGCGTCAGTCCAACTGAAATTTATTTTAATAATAATAGTAATAATTGTTTGAGTCCAATCTGGTTCTGCCTCTCTTTGAACCTTCTCAGTACTTTACTGGAGGGCTTATCTATGTGATTTAAGGACCCTTTTCGAGCCTGAAACATACCGATACCTGGGTATGTCACAGAACATCGGTATCGATGAGGCTGGTATGAAACAGTCAGTTTGCGACGTGTTTTATGCACGCTTGACCAAAGTGCTTAGCAGCCTTTTGTCCGGTGTGAATAAGACACACGCCTATAACGGTTGGGTCATGCCTGTCCTCATGTATACCTTTGGCATACTCAGGTAGACCTAGACTGAACTTAACGCCCCGGATAGAAAAGTCCGCATTATTTTGACGTCCCATAGAATGATCAACCGAGATCTTCGATTATGAGGCTGTACTTGCCGCGCTAAATATGGTGGGCGAGGCTTTTTAAGCGCGTTTACCATGCGTAATCGCGAAGTGTGCAGCCTCCGTAATTACTTTCGGGCGAGAAGGGATTATCCATTCTATAGGGATGTCATTTCTTGTGATAAAGGGCTTACCCCCCCTTATCTAACGAGCAATGGCAAAACCCGGCAGTACAGAGCATTTCCGACCGGGAGACCGTATGGAAGGAGAAGGAGCTCCACGGAGATTCTACAAAGCTCTACATGAGCCCTTCGTAGACACAGTTGCCTCCCTCCGTTGGCTACGTTTTAGTTTTGTCTGTGCGATAAAGGATCGGTTATTAGGACCAACAACTATCGGAGATACATCCTAAGGGATGGCACCGTCGACGTCGTTCGAGCTTGTCGCCATCCGCGCTTTCTAACTCTGAGTACTTGCACAGGCGCAACCTAGTAGTCAGAATTCTACACCAGGAGCTCGCTCTGAAATACGGTCTCGTGGACCGGAAATTGCCGTATTACAAGTACTTTCCGGAAGTTGTGTTCGAAAATGACCGCGCCAGGCTCTACTGGGACCGGGCCATCATCACAGACAGGACTATTCTTGTGAATAAACCTGATATTGTGCTGATGGATCGAGCACAGTCAAGGATATTTTTGATCGTATCGATCGATCGTCGAACCTTTCCGTATGACGAGAACCTCGTGAAAGTCGAAACAGATAAGCGAACAAAATATCTGGGCCTGGTTACGGTTAACCGAAATTATACCTGTAGTCGTTTTTGCAAACGGGTTAATCCCAGTCAGCCTCTCGGGTCATCTGAGGCGACTGGAACTCCGTGATGTACCGCTCCGGGCTCAAATGCAGAAGGCGGTGTTCCTCAATGCCGCTCGCGTCGTCCGCCGGTTTCTTTCCCTTTTCCCCTAACCTTCGGCCTTCTGGTCTTCCCTGCCGAGGGCTTCCATCTGGTTGGGTTTTTATTTCTTTATGTATTTATTTCATTTTATTGGTATTTATGTATCATTATCTTTTTCACTTACAATTATGTATTTATAGAACCCAACCAGATGAGAAAATATAGAGATACCCCATAAATAATAATAATAATAATTTATTTGTAAGTGATATGGTAGTTACAGAAATAATAATTTGGTTATAATTTTATAATTGTAGATCTAGTGCTATATAAATGTTCTATGAATATCTATGGTTAATTAGAATTTCGTAATAAATTGAAGAATAAAAAGTCACAAGATAAAAAACACATAATATTATATATACTTAGATGTTAACAATAAACAAAAAATAATACAAAATTTGATAGTCTTTCATGTAAAAAAATCAATTAAATTTAAAAAATCCAAAAGTACAACAGTGCAAAGTAAAGTAAACATTTCACGTACATTGTCCATAAATAATTATTGAAAAGTGGTGTCTAAAGTGCTCTGATGTGTTTGTGACGTGTACCGGAACAAAGCTCGTTAAGTGACCTATCCTCCCTCTCTCCTGTTTGCGTAAATATACCTTTTGGTATAATAACATCGCATAAATATCAAAAATCCAGTGAGTAGTAAGCAATATCGTTAAATGATAATTTTTGCACACGGCACTACCATGGTCAGCGACAACCCGCACAGTGCCCGCTGCTGTGACGTAGCTACTGTGTTGTTGTCACTACTGGCCGCTCCTTGTCAATCGACCTCCACAGCCGTATTGCGTTGCGTTGCGTTGCTCTGACATTGTGTAAGGCGCTGAGTAACTTTAAGAAGCATCGGTATGGATGTTAACGTTATTTGTGGCGCCTGTAAGACGATTATTGAGGATGATTGATGAGGAGGAATACTTCATATATGTCAAGGATGCAAGCAGATGTGTGCAAGTCTCTCTCCGAAACGCCTAAAGAAGATGAATGCTGAGAATAAACGCGAATGGCGATGTTTGGAATGCAAAAGTAAGAAACCAAAATCAGATAATACTAACACACCAGTGCGACCGTCCGCACACTACGTACCAGCAGCACCTGATGATGAAATCGTCACTGAATGCTACTCGGACAGCAACATAACACTGCGGAAAACGTCTGATAGTGAGCTAAAGGAGCTTTTTAAAGCTGAGAGGGCGGAGACAAGGGCTATCGTTGAGGCTATTAAGGCAGGCACTGATTTAAAAGTTCTGACATGTTTTATGTAATGTATCAATCGCGTCGAAATTTTTCTATTATTTTTAGAATTGATGTTAACAGCGCCGTCTTTCTTTAAATTTATACCTATAATAAAGATGGTGATTACCTGTATCTATAAATTGAATATTATATTTGTGACAAAAATCATTAAGAGGACTGCAAATCCATACTAATATTATAAATGCGAAAGTGTGTTTGTTTGTTTATTTGTGCTTCTTTCACATCGCAACAGAGCGTCGGCATGGCATGATTTTTTGTATGGGGATAGTTCGGTGGCTGTAGAGTTACATAGGCTACTTTTTTCAGCGGAAAAACATATCATTCCCGTGGGAAAATTGAATATGTTGCAAAATTAAATTCAGCTAGGTGGCGCCACTATGATTCTGCAAGACGGACGACGGTACGATGGACGAACACAGAAGATCAGAATATCAGGATTATTATGTCTTTTTACCAAAATAAAGAATGTATGGATCTGTATTTTTCCACGCAGGACCGGGAAGAGAGCGATAAAAACATAAAATTCACCAGCTGATTTTCTTCAAACGTTTTGGTGCATTGTAATTCACAGAATAGGCGATAACCTCGCAGACGATATTAAGTAATCCGTTTATGCTCTGCCTACCCCGCAAGGGTTACAGGTGTGATTATAAGTATGGATCAGAAATAATATCACCACCTGTTACGTTTTCAAGGATGAAAGCGTAACTATTACTTAACTCTGGTAGAAACAGTTATTAGTAAGCCTTATTAATAAGCCTTAGTAATATTTATTGAACGGAAATGAATAAAGTTCTTATATGTGGTTATGAATGAATCGGTACTACAATAAGAAAAATTGTGCCAAATTATAAGAAAAATATTTTTTGAGAGTTCTTATTAACTAACGTATACATAGTTTAAATTGATTACGCTAGATGTCGTTACTAGGTTTTTAAAACGCGGTAACGAAATGTTTCCTGACATGTACATGTACTTAACTCCCGCCGTTGAGCCGCGCGTCAACTGATAGTGCATACGGTACCTATACGCTTAAATTGTTTCTATTTCGTAGCTTACTCGACTACCTGCTTTCAATTTCGGTTGTTTGTTATTTGCTTTGTGATTTGGTTAAGGTTAAACGGATTTATATTGGCTTTCATTTTCGGATTTGTGTATTTTCTTGGATCGGTTTAGTTGATTTGGTTGGTATTCCTTTATACATATTTAGACTCTGGCTTTGATTTTGGATTATGTTTATTTAGAATCGTGAATTGGTTTTCGTTGTTTTAGGTTGTTTAATAATATTTCAAAGGAATATTAATAGTATAGATAGTGTATACGGTACACTTACTTCTTTTTTCGTTGGTTATATTTATATTGACTACTGCTTTCGATTTTGGTTTTCTGCTATTTGTTTTGTGATTTGGTTTAAGTTGATTCGATTTTTTTTGGCTATCGTTTTCGGATTTGTGTTGTGTCTTGAATTAGTTTTGTTGTTTTGATTTTAAAAATATTTAAAAGGAATATTTATTCCTTTTAGATATTTTGGATTTGCTTTTAAAAAAAATATTAAAAGGAAATTTAATTCCTTTTAGGTATTTTAACGTTTTTTTATATATAGGTTTTTGTTACTTCATAATGCGTCGCAAACGTAAGTCCAGCCTTTCAAGAGTATCTTCTCAAAGACAAGCGAAAAGATTAGCTCGATCGCTAGAATCTTTAGAAGATGCAGAACTGAGAAGGCAAGAATAAGCAGAGCGTCAGACTGCTTTTAGAGTATCTGAGACACCTCCTTAACGTCAGCAAAGGCGTCTTGAACTGACAGAGCGTCAGGCTGCCTTAAGAGCTTCCGAAACACCATATCAAAGTAAGGAAAGGCGTCTTGAACAGGCAGAGCGTCAAGCTACTTTAAGAGCTTCTGAAACACCTTCTCAAAATCAGCGAAGGCGTCTTAAACAGGCAGAGCGTCAAGCTACTTTAAGAGCTACTGAAACACCTACTCAAGGTCAGCAAAGGCTATTCGAACAACCGGAACGTCAGGCCGCCTTAAAAGCCACGGAAACACCTGATGAAACTCAACACACACTAGGTTTCAACAGTGGTAGAGCCACGCGGCAGCTTTGCTGTTGCACGTATTGGCCGGCTCAAACCGGGGTGGTACCACGACCTCACAGAATACCGGCGTGAAGTGGAAGTTTTGCTTCCGCGTTTCGTCTGGTGAGTGCAGGTGGCCGGAGGCCCAAATCCCCCCCTCCCCATCAACATGGTAGCGGAATTAAATAAAGATAGACTACCCCAGGAGGGTACCAGCACCCCTGGAGAATCCCTCGCTGAGCATCCACGACCATGTTTCTCCACTTCTGAGCGTGGGTGCTCAGGCTGCCCCGCGTATTCTGGGGGGGGCGAAATTCCGCTCAAGACTACAACTGCTCGGGGCAAACGGAGCAACAAGACCAAGGCGACCCCTGGCACGCTGTCCGTGAATTTCTGCAATATCAGGGGACTTCACTCTAACCTAAACGCCGTCCACTACCATCTCGAGACGGCGAGGCCGGCTTTGCTCTTTCTGACCGAGACGCAGGTGTCCTCTCCGGCTGATGTTTCGTATCTCTCCTACCCGGGGTACAAACTGGAACACTCCTTTGTGCCTCGGGCTGGAGTTTGCGTTTACGTCAGAGAGGACATCTGTTCTCGACGCCTCGGCAGACTTGAAGGTTCGGACCTATCCATCCTTTGGCTACGCGTAGACAGCGACGACCATCCGCGCGTCTACGGGTGCCTCTATAGGTCCCACAGCGGTAATGCCGAAACAGACCGACTCTTCGACCACGTCCAAATGGCTGCAGATTCGTTGCTACAGCAGATCCCCTCCGCAGAGATCGTGATCCTCGGCGACTTTAACGCCCATCACGCCGAATGGCTCGGTTCACGTTTAACCGATCATGTGGGGAGATCTGTTCATGATTTTGCCTTGGCATATGGTCTGACACAACTGGTTACTTCGCCTACGCGGATTCCAGATGTGGAGGATCATGCACCTTCCCTGTTGGACCTTCTGCTGACCTCTCACCCGGACGGATATCAGATTTCCGTCGACGCCCCTTTAGGCTCCTCGGACCATTGTCTGATCCGGAGTGTTGTGCCACTCACGCTGAAATCGCGGTTGCATTCTGCAGGCTGCCGCCGTGTTTGGCACTATAGGTCAGCCGATTGGGATGGGATGCGGTCTTTCTTTGCATCCTACCCTTGGGGGCGGGTTTGCTTCTCGCCGGATGATCCCAACGTTGTTGCGGATTCTGTTACTGATGTGGTACTTCAGGGTATGGAACTTTTTATTCCTTCCTCTGTGGTGCCCATTGGAGGCAAATCTCAGCCATGGTTTGGTCGCTCCTGTAAAATAGCATCATGCTATAAGCAGGAGTGCTACCAAGCCTGGGTTGATGCATCAGCGTCCCGGGATGTAAACACCAGCACTCTAAAAAAGAAGTATAATTCCGCCTCTAGGTCCTTCAAAAGAGTCATTGCCAAGGCAAAGTCAGAGCACATAGGCAGAATTGGCGAGAGACTAGTTCGCCTTCCTTCTGGAACCCGTGCATTCTGGTCTCTCGCCAAGGCTGTCCAGGGGAATTTCTGTCAGCCATCTCTTCCATCTCTGCACAGGGAGGACGACTCACTGGCCCATACTGCAAAGGAGAAAGCCGATCTTCTAGGCTCCTTCTTTGCGTCTAACTCGACTCTCGATGACGGGGGGAGTACGCCGCCGACCATCCCGCGGTGTGAGTGCTCCATGCCGGAAGTGCAGTTCACACAGCGCTCGGTTCGCAAAGCACTCCTCTCCCTGGACATCCACAAGTCGAGTGGGCCTGACGGAATCCCCCCAATTGTGCTGAGGACGTGTGCTCCAGAGTTGGCACCGGTTTTAACGCGTCTTTTCCGGTACTCCTACTCCCTAGGCGTAGTCCCAAAATCATGGAAGACGGCTTTCGTCCACCCGATCCCTAAAAAAGGCGACCGCTCAGACCCGTCCAACTACCGGCCAATCGCCATCACCTCCTTGTTCTCCAAAACAATGGAGTCCATTGTAAACTGCCAGCTCATGAGGTACCTTGAGGATCACCAGCTGATTAGTGACCGCCAATACGGTTTTCGCCGTGGTCGGTCAGCTGGTGATCTTCTGGTCTACCTCACTCACAGATGGGCGGAGGCAGTAGAGTTCAAGGGGGAGGCATTGGCCGTTAGTTTGGACATTGCGAAGGCCTTCGATCGGGTTTGGCACAAAGCGCTTCTTTCGAAGCTCCCTTCCTATGGGCTTCCCGAGAAATTGTGCGATTGGATCACCAGCTTTCTTGCAGATCGGAGCATCAAGGTCGTTGTAGACGGTGCAAGCTCCGATTGCAAGCCTATTAATGCTGGTGTTCCACAGGGCTGCGTGCTATCGCCAACGCTGTTTCTTCTGCATATCAATGATATGTTGCATACCCGTAACATTCATTGCTATGCAGATGACAGCACTGGTGATGCTCTTTACACCGGCCGAGCCAATATTTCTCGGGAAAACGTCTCCGAGTGCCGGGACAAACTTGTGTCTGAAGTCGAGTCTTTGCTGAACAGAGTCTCGGATTGGGGACGACTAAATCTAGTCCAGTTTAACCCCCAGAAGACACAAGTTTGCGCGTTAACCGCTAAAAAGAACCCCTTTGTCGTATCCCCTCAGTTTCAAGGCACTCCCCTTGTTGCCTCAGCCAGTATCGGAATCCTCGGCGTCGACATATCGAGTGACGTGCAGTTTCGTGGTCACTTGGAAGGGAAGGCCAAATTGGCCTCTAAAAAGCTTGGCGTGCTCAGCAGAGCGGGACAGTATTTCATGCCGGCACACCGCCTGCAACTTTACAAGGCGCAGGTTCGGCCGCACATGGAATACTGTTCCCATCTCTGGGCTGGGGCTCCCCAGTACCAGCTCCTTCCACTTGACCGCATCCAGCGCAGAGCGGTTCGAATCGTCGACGACCGAGTGCTTTCCGATCGGCTCGATTCACTGGCGTTGCGAAGAGATGTTGCATCGCTTTGCGTATTTTATCGCATCTATCACGGGGAGTGCTCTGAGGAATTGTTCGGATTAATCCCAGCCGCCAAATTTCGTGAACGCACGACACGACAAACGTCCCGATACCATCCACACCATCTGGATGCTTGGCGGTCCACCACTGTACGTTTCACAAGGAGTTTTCTTCCACGTACAACCTCTCTGTGGAATAGTTTATCACCGGCGATTTTTCCGGACCGATACGACCTGGGGACCTTCAAGAAAAGAGCTTACTCCTTTCTAAAGGGCCGGCAACGCACCCGCAATTCTCCTGGTGTTGCGGTTGATCATGGGCGGCGGTAGTCACTTAACATCAGGTGAGCCGCATGCTCGTTTGCCCCCTCTTCTATAAAAAAAAAAAAAAAAAAAAAAAAAAAAAAAAAAAAAAAAAAAAAAAAAAAAAAAAACACAGACTCATTGAGCAAGCTGAACGACAATCTACTATAAGGGCATCTGAAACACCAGAACAGACACAGGCGCGAAGCAGAAGGCAGAACAACATTCATGAAGACAAATGGTTATGACAGAAGGCATGAACAACATTCATGAAGACAAATGGTTATGTGAAAGGGCGATTCTTGCACCAAAAAATGAGAGCGTTAACAAAATAAATTCAGATATATTAAGCGAAGTAGCAGGAGAAATAACAGAGTATTTGTCAGTAGACACAGTTATGGACACAGAACAGAGCACTTCGTATCCCGTAGAGTTTCTAAATTCTCTAGAGTTGTCAGGTATGCCCTCACATAAGCTTCATTTAAAAATAGGCTTCCCAGTCATGCTAATGCAAAATTTAGATGCTCCTCGGTTACGTAACGGGACAAGGCTGCGTGTGACACATCTTGGACGGAACGTAATCGGTGCTACAATTTTGACAGGCGTAGGAAAAGGTGAAAATGTTATTGTTACGAGCTTGAGGTTCGTGACAATAATTGCCGATAGAATTACCTAAATTAACACTTTAATTTTCTTTACACAAATTAAAACTTAAAACATCAATAATTAATTACACTAATTCACTTTATTTCATGATGGCGCTGTTGGTTGAAAAATTAGTCATGTCATTTTCTGGAAAGCTCTCTCCTCGCTCTGTTACCCAACACTAGATGGCGCTAGTGCCAGATGTTAACTTAGCCGCGCAACATTATTATACCACGGATCCCTATAATTCCAACATATCTTCCTTTTCAATTCAAAAGGTTGCAGTTCCCTATTAAGCTCAGTTTTGCAATGACAATTAATAAAGCGCAAGGGCAAACGTTACAAGTAGCGGGGGTCAACTTAGAGAAACCGTGCTTCTCTCATGGTCAGCTGTATGTAGCATGTTCGCGTGTGTCAAATACTCAGAATCTCCACATTCTTTACCCGAATGGAAAAACATATAACATTGTGTAGAGGAGCGTCTTAAAATAGTGTTCAGTTAGTGTTTTTTCCAAAATTCCCACAATCAATTAATCAGAATTCCCACAGATCTTCCCTTTCAATTCAAAATTTCCTATTTAGCTCAGTTTCTTTTCAATTCCAAATGCTGCACCTCTGACGGACCTATTAAGCTCAGTTTCCTTTCAACTCAAAGGGCTGCATCTCTGATGGATCTTTTATTTGGCTCAGTTTACTTTCAATTCAGAAAACTGCATCTCTGATGAATCAATTTAGTTCAGTTTCTTTTCAAAAATCTGCATCCCTGACGGATAATTATGCTCAGTTTCCTTTCCATTTGGAATAAACAGGCTATTTTCATGCTTTCCTATACGCTGCGCTTCAAAACTTTTAAATAGGCTGACGAATCAATTTTGCTCAGTTTCGTTTTAATGGCTGCATCTCTGACAAATCTATAAAACTCAGTTTTCTTTTAATTCAAAAAGCAATGGATAGTTCATTTCCCAGTGACCATGCGGGCGAAGCCGCGGGTAACAGCTAGTAAGTAAATA
Source organism: Parnassius smintheus behrii (assembly GCA_036936625.1). NCBI lineage: Eukaryota > Metazoa > Arthropoda > Insecta > Lepidoptera > Papilionidae > Parnassius > Parnassius smintheus. The sequence goes on from JAUPFT010000015.1 coordinate 45,797,048, forward strand.
AGAAATTTTTTATAATTTTTGGAATTGTCTGTCTGTTTCTTTATGAACTTATTCGCTATAAAGTAAACATATTTTTTCAATATCATCGCTAAGAAAATCATAAGGCGTGTCTTCGTATTCCATATACTTTGTTTTATTAAAATCGGTTAATTGTATCAAAAGATATGATATTATCAAAAAATAGGTTCGAATTAATTCAACGGCGCCATAAAATCTCAGAAATAGTAATAAAATTATTAGTGTGTAAAATTACGTTCTATTATAATATATTTATACTTAAAACAGACTACACAAAAAGAATATGTTTTCCTTAAACTAAAAAATACAACCGTAGTAGATGGCGTTGCACAAATGAATCCGTTTAGGAATTGCGGTGCTAAGATTCTCCGCCAGTGGATCGTATTAAGATAATAGCTGCGATCTAGTATTGTGAAGCATTGATCATGAATCATACTGCGCCAATACACAAATACACGTCAGCACTCAGCACTGCGCACAACAATTGACATAGGCCCCTTTGAGCATGATCGCAAAACTTACAACGAATGGATCGCTTGCGGCAACAAGTACATGCTCAAAGTTTGCAGCTTGGATTGCGCGAGGCACGGCCACAATTCACACTAACCCCGCCTATGGAGTGCGCGATTGGAGCGCGTCGTGCTATGTGGACCCGGCTAATGGTTAAGTTAAAAATATCAAATTGGAAAATATCTTTCCAAGTTCAAGAACTTTTGTCTAATGCTAATGGTTAAGTTAAAATATCAAATTGGAAAATATCTTTCCAAGTTCAAGAACTTTTGTCGGTTTAATTTAGCTTCACACAAGTTTAACATAAAAGGAATGTTATTGTCATCCCTAAAACGTAGTGATTATTCTATGCTCTTTGGTTTTCCACAAAGAATTAGGCGAAATAAGTCATCTCTCAACTCAAACACTCAATTTAAATTTTACTATGTACTTTTTTTAAATTTATTAATCGTAAAAACATTGTGATGTATAGCTTCAATATCAATCAAATCAAGGATTTAAGTTGTATAATTTTTTATTCGTGTAGTGGCGGTGTGAGAATATCCAATATACCAATAGCATCCCATAAAACTAAATAAACCAGGAGATGGGTAGCAGCGTCTTCCTAATAACGACTAAAATTAAAACTGCGGCTGCAAACTCGCTTGCCAAGCGGCGCAACTATGGCTAATATCCCCCTATGACGCTATCTATAGGAGAGACCTATGTTCTATATATATCTTCATGTTTCTGAGAGCGTTTGCTTTTCAGAATGGGCAGAATTTATCACGTTGCTAATAATAAATTGTTCACTACGGTTGCAGAATTTTTTTTAAATCGTCCAGCTCATTTTATAAGAAAATTCACCCTGTGAGGAAATATATGAAGGAGGCCTATGTTCAGAAGTAGACTTTTATAGACTGTAATGGAAATTTAGTTTGTTTCGCTGCTTCTTAGCTTGGCTCCAAATCTTTACAATGGTAAACTGCTCAAATTAGTTTTTCCTTAAAAGAATGTGCTAGACACAGATCTTTAGTTTGTTTGCGCGACGCCCGGGTCGATTATACGTTGAAAGTCTCTCTTTGTGTTATCTTATATTTGTGGGTTTCCGTAATAATGACGCCGAAATTATATAATTGTTTTGTAACCGTGTTAAGTATTGTTTGTGACTCATACGGTGGCGCGCGGCAGGTGGTGACTCGAATGCCTAAGACTTGTGTTAATTGTGCGCGCCATTTTGAATTTACTATTGAATATGTGGGTCAAGACTCGACCGCCTCGAATTTAGTGTCTGTTTTAAACGTGTTACGTGACGGAGAACTACTTGGAATTTGTAGTGATTAAAGGAACTTTTATGCCGTTATTTGCATCGACGCGTTAGTAGTTTATGCTACGTGAGCCTGGGATATTGAACTTTGACCAACTGTCCTTGAGTTGTGCCGCGTGTCTCAGTTTAACGTCGATTAACTTGTTTTGGTTGAACTTGAAACTAATATAGTGAAAGTAGAAGCGGAAGTTTTCCGTTGTTGAACGCCCCTTGGATGGATCCCACATTTGGAGAGAGGCAACGCCTTGGAATCTGCTATCCAGGATCAGCGGGGATGTCAGGTTACACATTGAACACTTTACTGAATACAACTTACATGCACCTCACTTTCACGTGACTATTCCTGTGTCCCCACTTCATGAACTAGGTAAGTTTTGTGTTTGCGTACCTAACCTTTCTAATTTAATTATTCATAGGTCAGTTTGGACCCTCCCCTTTGCTACTCGTCGAGTTGGACTACTGATGGGCCCAAGTTTCAATCGGCTTTGTCAGGTTAGCTCAGGGCCGTAACATACTGGTAGCAGAGCGTGGTTGATTGATGGTTTCTGCCATCATGCCCGGCCGTAATGTGGTAGTTTTTTTTTGTTTGTTAACGGATCGGTGGATAGAACCACGCATTCTGGTGACAGAGCGCGGTTGCTTGTTTCGACAATCATTCCCGGCCGTAATAAGTAATAATATTTTTTTTTTGGTTGCGTGTTGTTTGTTAGCGGGTCGGTAGAATTTAGAACCACGCCCGTTAAGCGGTGTCAGCGGGGTGTAGTTAGGTTAGGTACCTACGCGTCAGGTGTTCGTATTTGTATTTAGTATTTGCATTCGGATTGTTGATTAAATCGCCGAAAGTGTCGGTCGCCTTAGCGTGGCGTCTTGTTGACCAACTGTAGTGAGTACTTGCGTGTAGTAATTATAAAAATATTTTTGTTCTTTTCTTTCTTCTTTATTGGAGCCGTGGTAGCTCAGATGGTTAGCGCTCGCTGTAAATTTCACAATACGCGAGCAAACCGGGTTCGATCCCCGCCGGCACCAATGAAATTGTTATTTGCAATTTTAAGTGCTTATTTACCACGTGCTCGGCGGTGAAGGAAAACATCGCGAGGAAACCTGCATATCTGAGAAATAAGAAAAAAAATATTTCAAAGACATGTGGAAGTTCGCCAACACGCATTGGGGCAGCGCGGCGGACTATTCCCTGCCCTAAAACCCTCTCAGAAATGAGAGGAGGCCTGTGCCCAGCAGTGGGACGTATATAGGCTGTAACTTTAACTTTAACTTTAACTTACTTTGTTTGTTAGAGGTGGGTAGAATTAGAGACCACGCCTCTAGGCTGCGCAAGCGGGAGTGTAGTTTAGGTTTAGGTACCGTCACGCGTCGTGTAAGGTTGATAATTATCGTTATCACATAATCGTGTAATTATCGTATTATCGTTATTGCATTCGTATTGTGTTGTTGATTAAATCGCTGAAGTGTCGGTCGCCTTAGCGTGGCGTCTTGTTGACCGACTGTAGCTAGTCCGCCACCCACGAACAACTGCAACACCAGGGGAATAACAGGTGCGTTGCCGGCCTTTTAGAAAGGTGTAAGCTCTTTTATTGAAGGTCCCTAAGTCTCATCGGACGGGAAAGTTGCCTTTGGTAAACAATTCCACAAAGAGGTCGTACGAGGAAGAACACTTCTAGTAAAACGTACAATGGTAGACCGCCAATCACCCATGTGGTGTGGATGGTAGCTTGAGTTTTGTTGCGACGTGCGTTCGTGAAATTCGGTGGCTGGAATGAATCCGAACAAGTCCTCAGTGCACTCTCCGTTGAAGATATCGCTTTGCAGCGGCAGTGTATCGAGCCGATCGCAATGGACTTGGTTGTCGACGATTCTCTGCGCTGAATGCGGTCAAATGGAAGGAGCTGGCCCTAAGGAGTCCCAGCCCAGACATAGGAACAGTCTTCCATATGTGGCCGAACCTGCACCTTGTAAAGTCGCAGGCAGTGTATCGGCATGAAATACTGTCCCGCTCTGCTGAATACGCCAAGCTTTATAGAGGCCAATTTAGTCTTCTCTTCCAGGTGACCACAAAACTGCACATCCTTCGATATGTCGACGCTGGGGATTCCGATAATGGCTTAGGCAACAAGGGGAGTGCCTTGAAACTGAGGAGATACGACAAAGGGGTTCTTTTTAGCGGTAAACGCGCAAAATTGTGTTTTCTGAGGAATGAATTGGAATAGATTTTACAGGAAAGGTGCATGAAGTACAAGTTACTAGTTGTATCAAACCATATGCTAAAGCAGTCATAAACAGATCTTCCCGCATGATCGGTTACACTTGAACCGAGCCATTCGGAGTAATGGGCATTAAAATCGCCAAGGATCATGATCTGTGTGGATAAGATCTGCTGTAGCAAGAAATCTGCAGCCATTTGGACGTGGTCGATAAGTTGTTCTATTTTGGCATTACTATAGAGGTACCCGTAGACGCGCGGATGGTCCTAGCTGTCTACGCGTAGCCAAGGGATAGACAGGTCCGAACCTTCAAAACTGCTGAAGTGTCCAGAAAAGATGTCCTTCCAACACGAAGAAGCACGAAGGAGTGTTTCAATTTATACCTTGAGTAGGAGAGATACGAAGTATCAATCGGAGAGGACACCTGCGACACGGTCAGAAATTGGTAGTTTTACTGAGACCCATATCAAGGTTATCCATCCGGACAGCCTCTATACGAGTAAATCAAAAATAAAATAATGATACCAATATTATTACTTATGCTTGCTTATTCTTCTTCACCATTATTATTACTTATTCCTGTTCTTAATATTAATCTCTGTTTAATGCCCACTTCTCAATTGTACTTATGTAAAGTTATGCATGTTATGCGAACTGCAGTTTCATAATATATAACAAATAAGTTTTACTGACATAACAAACATGTCTTTTATATGACAGTATTGTCAACGGGAATACGATGGATACATACTTATGTACCTACTATGTAAATACTCTAAAGATGGGTAGCGGCGCGCAAATACCAAGGCCATATAGGCGATTAAAGTGTCTTCTTCTTATATTTTTCCTTAATGACTTTCAATAACTATTACTTGAAATGACCTGTAATAGATTTTGAATAAAAATCATTATTTGTATTCCTATGTCATCATAGGAAAATAAATTGATAACAGAACATAATTTCCGTTTGCTTGAAGAGGAGAGGTAACTAAAACATGAATTGCATCCAATGTTTCAAACAAATGCAATGATTATATTGAAATGCTATCAAATTAAGACCATCTATTGTAAGCGGTAAAGCCTGGTGGAGAACAGAATCCATGAATCCCACTGTGTTGTGAGTGTCGCTATAGGAAAAGCCAAAAAGATTTCATACCGATTAAGAGAAATGGTCCCTACAATGGTTACATTTGCACAGCTGGTCAAGCACGAATACGAGCTTGAAGCCGAGTAAAGGAATTTGCTTGGTGGTCTGTGGTGTTTAAAAGTAAAAGTTAGCGTAGCACAGCTGGGTATAGAGCTCCTACAATTATCAAGAGGACTATAAAGCAACTACTACGCCGTGGTGCTCCGGTCCGTGTTGGCGTCTGTGGAGCTGGAGGACGGTGTCGTAATATTTATCGTCGCCGAGCACGTGGTAAATCAGCTTTTAAAGTTACAATAAAATTAGCATCAAATCCTAGTTGCTCGTCGCATTCTACGAAATTTACAACGGCTGCTAGAATTTTTTTTAATACAATAAGGGTAACAAATTCACCTCACGGTAAGTTTGAAAGCTGTTGCCCATAGATATCTAAATATATCCTCGATTAAGAATCTAAATGCAGATGCATTGTCACCTCTGAGGACTGATTTCTCTCTGCAGCAACGGTTCTCTATACTCATCATATGAAACACAGTTGCATTATTCTGTTTTTACACTGGTATTTTTGAGAACGTCGCGCCTAGCCGAGCTGAGCTACCACTGTTATCTACACTTTTTAATTCTGGATATAAGATCCTGTAAAACGACTCGTTGATGATTGCTGGTGCTGTGTACAGGCCAGTGGGCAGTGACGGTAGCAGGATCGTGCCCCGCTGCGTTGCCAGCCGACGTGGAGATGCGTCTGCGTTTCCCCGAGACACGAGCGTTTGCATCTCGCGAGCACCCCTCGCGCCCCGCGCCGCCCCCGCCGCCGGGGTCGCGCCGCGCACCTCTCTCACCGTCGGCCCCCCGCCGCGCCGTATGTCGCTTACAATGACATGGCCTTGCGCTGCACTTGCACCTCCAACCACCTAGATAATCCTGCTTCAATGTATAGCTTCCCTGCATGACGTTAACTTAGTTACAGAAAAGAGGCCTTAATTAATGTACTTAATTAAGTCACGGATATGAAAATTATTCGTATTATTATAAATTAATATGCTATTGCTATTTTAAAGAGAAATAAAGGCATTTAATCCCTGCCACAGCCTCCGATATGCATCCTGTAGATGTAGAACATCGAGAGGGCTCCTCTGCGCCTGCGCTCGAGACTTACTACATTGGTCTCAATCTAATTAAGTCAACAATAATTCTCATAACACGGATCTTTATTGAGTACAACGCTGCTAGATAGCATTTTGCTGCATTTGCCTATATATGACAGTAATACTCAATGCACGATAGAACTTGTGCTTTATTGGATGAGAACCAATAAATGAAACAACGTTTTTGCACCCTTGTAAGAACGCCTAGTTTTCTTGCGGCTGCTTTGGCCCTGGACTCAACGAACCGTCCAAAGTTGATGTTTGTAAAAGTCTCAACCCTTAACGGAACAGAAAATACGCCTCGTAAAGTAAAAACCATGGTAAGCAATTGTTTTGGGACAAAGTGCTTGAACTATAATCGCATACCAGCGACACGAGATTACGATAATTTTTGCAAGATACCAGTAGAATACCAATTGAAAAAATTCTCTCAACTCGTGTTACTCTAGGTACTAAAAATGAAGAAAATGTTATTGTCATACGTAGCTAAGTTATTCCAATGATGAAGATCATTCTTACTACAATCATGGTGCTTTTACTTTATACTTCATGACTACGGAAAAATAGAAAATACATGCTCCATGTCAAAATTGAATATTAAATGGTCCGTAGCGCGAGGATCCTATTTTCAACGTGGGTATAATAAGCTTCAACTTTTTATTGTTACGGGTGAGCTAACGTTAAAATAATGAAAAATAATCAGTTAATTCGTAATATATTTGAATTATAAATATTTCCTTAATTCATCCCAATTGCCTTTAGTCTAAGATTCTAAATAAAATTTGTTTCAAACTAGATCTCGTTTACTGTTTGGTTATTTAAAGGTTGCTAATTTTGTTATATTTCAATGTAGGTCATTCTCTATTATAAAGCTCACTACTTATTAAGCCAGGCGAAATTAAAATTAGATGAATCAATTTATTTTAGAAACAATTTTGAAATTTCGAAAGAATTGAAGTAATTGTTTTTGGAATATATATTTGGGATTTATAGGTCTGCTTTTCGCTTGCACCACAGGGCCCTTTATTTTTATTATTATTTTATTCTTATTGATTGTTATGTGGAAATATTTGTTATTTTAAACAGTGATCCATGTTTCAAGCAGGTGTGATTATTGCAGGTGAGGCACGGAGCGCGCACGCCTGATGAGACGGGCCGCTTCACTCTCACTCTGAAGAAAGAAGCGTCAGGTACGTAGCGTGACGTATAGTGTGCTGCGCACACACCTTCACCATCATTACTACAGTCTGTAAACCTTATACAACGATTTACTTTACAAAATCATTTCATGAATACTTTTAAATAATAAAATAGCATATATTTATGTACTTAATATGCCCCCATATGTCAACCGATGTAACATTAAGACAATAAAAAAGAAGTCACTAAAACACGAACTTTGTATACCTACTCGTTATGATTATCTAAGTTTCATAGTATTGAACAAAATATTATTAACTTTTTTATTACATATATCGTTAATTTGTTTTTTTTTTCAAATTACATATATTTTAATAAAGAAATAGGGCAAATAATAAAAATTATAATATTTAAGATTAAAACTAATTATATACAATATAAAAGAAGAAACTATAATATAGAACTAAAACTAAAAATTTTAATAGTAAAAAGACCTGCTCCCCGTGGTATAGTGCCAAGAACGCTGGCTGCGTTTCCTCGCTGAATAGCTATACTTAGCCTTTGAGCGAGGAAAGAACCAGCCCTCTTATCACCAGCAGCACGACCAGTCGTGGATACAGTTCCTTTAGAAATTTCGCTGCACGCGGACCCCACGGACCGATAGTCTCTACAGCAAATGGCACAAATATGTAGTCATTTCTCAAAGACTCATATTTGCTCCATTTACTAAATTCGGCTGCCGCTGATGCCGCCCCGTCTCTAAAAGAGGTACCGCCAGAGGAGGCCGCCAAAGTGTCAACGCAAGTAGCATCCCACACTAGGGCTTTACCTCTCTCCCAAGGGACCAAAGTCATACCGTCGGGTCTCCTGCCATCGTCTCTAAATATCCTGCAAGGCTCAAAACCGAGGGGACATTTATGGAGACAAGAGCCCTTCGGATGATTTCGTTCAAAGAACCGTGACGGGAAAACCTACCTGCACTTGTCTTGCATGAAAGCCCGTGGAGCCCAAACTCATCGACGCTGCTACCACAGGGGCACTCGTGAGGTTGACAAATTGCCACCACTAGCCGGATTCCTACGGCGATGCGCAAGCTTTCACCATCAAGCAATGTGCCGAGATGACTTGATGGTAGAGCATGTAACCAGTGGCTAGATTCCTTAGTCGAATTTGTCTTTGGAGTCCGATATAACAGATTTGGCATCAGACGTGACGTAAAAAGGAAAAAGTTTCCAAATTTCTTTTTTTTATGGAAGAGTGGGCAAACGAGCAAGCAGCTCACCTGATGTTAAGTGACTATCGCCGCCCATGGTCAACGGCAACACCAGGGGAATTACAGGTGCGTTGCCGGCCCTTAACAAAGGAGTAAGCTCTTTTTTTGAAGGTCTCTAGGTCGTATCGGTCCGGAAAAATCGCCGGTGGTAAACCATTCCATAGAGAGGTCGTACGCGGAAGAAAACTTCTTGTGAAACCTATGGTGGTGGACCGCCAAGCATCCAGATGATGTGGATGGTATCGGGAAGTTTGCCGCGTAGTGCGTTCACGAAATTTGGCGGCTGGGATTAATCCGAACAATTCCTCAGAGCACTCCCCGTGGTATATGCGAAAGAAAATGCAAAGAGATGCAACATCTCTTCGTAGCGCCAGTGAATCGAGCCGATCGGAAAGCACTCAGTCGTTGACGATTCGAGCCGCTCTGCACTGGATGCGGTCAAGTGGAAGGAGCTGGTACTATGGAGAGCAAGCCCAGATATGGGAACAGTATTCCATGTGCGGCCGAACCTGCGCCTTGTAAAGTTGCAAGCGGTGTGCCGGCATAAAATACTGTCCCGCTCTGCTGAGCACGCCAAGGTTTTTAGAGGCCAATTTGGCCTTCTCTTCCAAGAAACCACGAAACTGCACGTCACGCGATATGTTGACGCCGAGGATTCCGATACTGGCTGAGGCAACACGGGGAGTGCCATGAAACTGAGGAGATACGACAGAGGGGTTCTTTTTAGCGGTTAACGAGCAAACTTGTGTCTTCTGAGGGTTAAACTGGACTAGGTTTAGTCGCCCCCAATCCGAGACTTTGTTCAGCAAAGGCTCGACTTCAGACACAAGTTTTTTGATATCAATAATGTCAAAAATAGCAAAAAATTTTATTTTGTAAACTTTTTTAAAAGCTACTTAGAAGAAACAGAAAGAATAAATTAATTTCCGCATGAGTCGGTGCTAGACTAAGTGTGTAGAAGTATCAAAGCCTGAACTCCTGTTCGGTAATTTGTTCTTTTGTTTGCGGAAATTTGTTTTTTCTTATTTCGCGGAAAAAAATTTTAGTGTGATGCCATTGAGTGTCATTAAAATTTATAGTGTTCCCAAAACGTTTATCTCCTTGCTTGTTTAAAGTCAATTGGACCGTTTTATAACACATAAAAATTCATCTCTTACATTCTTATATTATGGGGGATGTTTTATACTACAATAGAACTGAGGGCTATGACGGTCCTGATTAATATAAAAAATTACAACCTTTTGGCTTGTTCTATTACATAGAGAGACATATTAACATTGAAGTTTGTAAACTCTACGTATCGTGGAGAAATCGAGATAGTATTTGCAAAAACATAAATCTTTATCTTTCTTTATTTCAGACTCTTCGATTCTTGCATCTAAGAGTATGAAGAAGTCAGAGGATCCTCTGCCCGATGTAGAGACTTTCCGAGCATCTCGCAGCAAGACGAAAAGCTCGGTCAAGGTAAAGAGTTACTGTCGGTGTCGTGCATAAATGCATATTTTGGGGTAAAAGGGTATGCTAGCATTTTCCTTAAATGTCAACCTCACTTACAAGTACTGTACTTTTGATCATTCATGGATGAGTCTATGGCGATCGACTCGACCGTGAAATAACTATTCAAAACGCTGAACCTATACGTCACAGGCTGATGATGAGGAGTAGCGTCACCAGTGCGACGGTGTCATTCCTACGCTCGCAAGCCCGCCAATCCGACTTAATGAACATAGGTAAATCTTCAACGAAATAAAGTGATCAAGGGCACTATTCATAATATTGGTGTGAATATAACGTACGCCCCCAACCACAGAAATCCAAATAATAAGACACTAGAAATGCCTTCTACCATCTTTTAATATCAGGACGCGTGTCGCCGGTTTGCAGCTATCACACATAGACAAGCACCTATCCTCTATACACAAATCTCTAGCATTTGTGCAGCAGAGATTACTCAATAAACTGTTGCGTTAAGGAATATTTTATAAAAACGTATAATCTCAGGAGGCGTAGCCATTTGGTCAAATAATTAAAGTGTGCGATAAACAGAGAATGACATTGCGCGCTCACTCTCACTTGGGCATAGTGCAGCGCAACGCACGATTCGATCATTTTCTATTAAGCGTCGTTGATCATCCAGGGATCTCACACCAAAATATAACTAATTAACTGAAAGTGTCTCAGTAATAGAAGCTTTTAGTCTTAGCTTTAGTTTTTAAACGTTTTATAATTACAGAAAAGGGGATATCATAGTACGTTAAGAATAAATATATCTATTTATATTTTTTATCCGGATCTTTTGAAAGGTTGTAATAAAAGCATTGTATTAAATAAACAGGTGCATAAATAAAATTAATACAGCATTATACAAACAGCAAACAAATAAATATATGTATGGGTGACATATTTAATTTTTTTTATTATTTTTAAAGATCTGTAAATGACTTTCTGCTGTTTGTTACTTTTCAGTTACCCGGCTTCTTATAGATTGAATTTAGTCTACTTTACTTACAATATAATTACTTATACTTACAATATAAAATAGAATAAAAATTATCAAGTAATTTATACGTAAAAACAAACTGATAATCGCTGATAAACGGTTAACAGTATAAAATATTTAGAAAGAAAAAATAATGGAGAAGGTGTAAATAAATATTTAAAAAAAAAATCAAATTTCATTTTTATTTCTGTAAATCTAGGAAAGCCAAACATAATAAATTATTGATACCAATTAGTAGTGTCACATCACTGACTCGCGCTGGACTTCTGCGGTCGTGTTTTTGGAAATGTACGTACGTGACAATATTATTTATTGCCCATACTATAAACCCGTCGCTGGTTTTAGTAGTCGTACTCGTAGACATGAACTAGCTTAAGAATCAGTGGATATTGAAATTTAAAAACAATTAAATTTTCAGAGACAATCGTGGTACAGGAGGTAAATAATTTTATTTAAGTATATTTCATTAAAAACAACATTATTTAAAACACTATGTACTTATTTATGAAATGAGTACGTAGTACGTACCCCTTATTTGAAAATTTGCAAGTTGTGGAAGAATTTCCGCGGTTGAATATGCTTCAAAACACCATTTTTACGTCTCTTCGGCCGAAACAATACTGGTGACCGAAATAAACGCTCTTCGCGCGCTTGTGACCTACGAGTCACATGTGCGGCGACAAGGTCACGTGCTTTTATGACTTCTATTGCCTAATTATCTATATTTTGATACATATTACATGTATTTACATCCAGAAGGCGGTTGTTTCAGATGCGTCGAGGCTACTCCCTACACTGTTGGCTTCCAGAAGGCGATCCTACACCGATAAGGTATATTTACATATTCCTATAGTTTTAAAGATTATGGTTAATAAAATTGGAACATAAGACCTCTATTTAAAATTTATATATGCTATAGTTAAAAACAGATTTTAGATACAACGCGTTTTCCCTAGTTAAAACTAGTTTTTACTTAATGCCTTTATTATAACTAGAGTTAACTAACGCTCAAAATTGAATATCAGGTAAAACTAGTTTTTACTGAACAAAATGCGTTTTTCCGAAGCGAGTCAGTTAGAACTGTTCCGACCGAGGCTAAAAGACCGAGGCTTTGGTTTTGGATTTGATTTCATTGAGTTACATTGAACTTTGGCTTGCTTACCGGACCTGAGAATGAGCGATTATTATAGATAAGATAGGTCGAATCTGTACTAAAACCGAATCAGGACGCCCCGACTTCACGTAGTCTTGTCTGCCCTACCCCTAGAGTGTTTTTGTAAAGCCGTAGGCGCGATGGGAGAGCAGCCCCCTCCCGCTGTAGCAAATCGCAGGCATCTGTGCGAGCCGTAGCGGAGGTGAGCATGAGTGCCTGTGATTTGGTACGCAAGCAAAGCAAATACACTGACGCAAGGGCGAAGGGGCTGCACTTCTCGCAGTGCTGAAACCGATCCAGAAGTAACTGTAAGTATATCTTGTTTTCAATCCCAAATTAGTTTCTTTAGTGCTAATTTTAACTGAAACTCGGAGTGACAACTATTTTTATCTGAAAATGGAATATATCAGTGGTAAATTTTAGTTCTGACTAGGTGTTTCTAAATTTCACAAAGGCATTTAGTAAAAACTAGTTTTAATTAGAGAAAACGCTTTCTATCAAAAACGGGTTTTAACTGTAACTTATACAAATATATTATTAAAATAGGTTTAAACGAACTAGATTTTTTTTTTCAATGTTATATATCTAATAGGTAGAAATTACGAGTATGTCCACTCATGTAGGTTCCAAGTGTAGATGTTATAATTTGTAATTCGATTCTTGAATTAGCGGATTCTTAGCAGCACATGTTTAAAATTAACGATATGTACTTATTCGTAGTCACTCTTTCACACATTTTGACTCATAAGCCATTACATGAAAATAATTGCAAGTAGTATTTTCTCCTACTACAACACAAATTATTTCAGAACACAGACTCTCGCTCTGGGTAGTTTACTAGTGGTTACTGGCACAAAGTTTCAGCCTATATATACGTCCTATAGCTGGGATGATGTTCTTCATTGCTGAGTACGTAGTAAACCAGCACTTAATACTATTGCAATTAACAATTTCTTGTTAGCGGGGATTGAACCCGTCTGTCACGTATTGCAACCCTGCTATCTAGCGTAAATAAGATATTTAGTATACATAACTCTTATCACATCTCTTTTGAGACACCTGCTGATTGAATAAAAATACTATATTCTCTCTTATGTCGCCAAAACAAGGCATTTAATATGTATTAGATTAATGTAACGTTTATTCATAGTAAATTTTGTAATTGTTGCTGTACCTGTGTCAAAGATGGAATATCATCCAATCTTTCGTAGGTATCTTAACGATTAACTTTCTATTGAATCTTTTTACCGGACTGTTTTTAAATAAGTTTTTACAAAAACTGTCAGATTATAAGAATTCATGGTATAAACTTTAGTAACAGTAAATATAATCTACTGCATTCGCAGGGCCAGTAACGGCCTGTCGGTGCTGGGGTCGGCCATCGTGCCGGAGCTGAAGCCGCGTGTGCGCAGCATGAGCCAGCGAGACTTGACTCGCGTGCACCGCCTGCTCCCTGCCTTCTGCCGATACTGAAACAATAAATAATGTTTATAATTACGTACACTGTTGTTTTATTTCACTTAATTTGCATTTCACTTATAATGTTAGTGATAAACTTCTTATATTACTTATATGATACTTCTTCCCCGGATTTCCGTGCTGATCAGACGTGATATACTTAGTTCATTTCTTCAAATAATTAAAAAATTTTAAAATTGTGAAGTGTTAAATTGTACGAAATAATAGGAGAGCGTAAACTATAAAAGCCAGTGTCGTCGCTCAGTGTTAATGGTGAGTTAATCAAATACGTATTCACTTGCACTCTGATAAGTTTAATTTTCCCACTGCACACATACTTGTGTAACGACTACGTGCATACGCACATCGCTTCTAATGTTTCTGCTTGCCTAGTACTTGCTGTTTGCTCCCATTTCATCATCATGATTACAGCCCTTCACAAGTCCATTGCTGAACATAGGCAAGGTATGACATAAAGCACGGTCCCGAGCCACCTGCATCCATAGACTTCCTGCATGTCTTACCAGGTCGTCACTCCATCTAGTGGGGGGTCGCCTTACACTTCGCCTACCGGTACGAGGCTGCCACTCGAGAACCTTTTTTCCCAATGGTTGTCGGTTCTTCGAGCTATATGGCCGGCCCATTGCCACTTCAGCTTACTAATCCGTTGGGCTATGTTGGTCACTCTGGTTCTACTGCGGATATCCTCATTTCTAAGTTTATCACGCAGAAAAACTCCGAGCATAGCCCTCTCCATAGCTCACTGAGCGACTTTGAGCGTCCTCGTACAGCCAGCAGTGAAGGACCATGTCTCGGTTCCGGAGGTCATCACTGGCAACACGCACTGGTTGTATAACTTAGTTTTCAGGTTTTGAGGAATACCTGACGAGAAGATGTGTCGTAATTTCCCGAACGCTGCCCAGCCGAGTTGAATCCGTCGATTGACTTCTCGGTCGAAGTTGGACTTACCTAGTCGGACTATTTGTCCCAAGTAAACGTACTCGTCAACAACTTCGAGCATAGTGCTCCCAACAACTACCGGCATAGGTGTGACATGGACATTAAACATGATCTTTGTTTTGTCCATGTTCATCTTAAGGACGCGTTTGCAAATCAACCAAAATTAGGGTGTTTTTCGGTAGATTTTGTGACAAAAATAAACCAAATCAAATATAATTAAAAACTACCATGTATAGATTGGTTTTTCATCTGCAAACCTATTTAACTCTTTTGTTGAAAATAGTAGTTTTTTATATTGTAAAAACGAACTTTCGTTGCCATTTTCTACAAAATTAACGATACCGGCTTGTGTTTCGGTACATGTTTTGGTCTATTATCAACATATTTAAAAAAATTAAAAAATACTATAAGATGACAGACGTATTCAATTAAAAAACCCTGGGTTTATTTTTTATCAAAATGTCACAAATAGCCGTAAAAAAATAAAAACTGATGCACATTTTTTCACATATTTTGCTAATACGGATGAATCATAATTTATTGCAATAAGGGCTATTTTATTGTTGATGCCTGCTTTGATTTATTGTACAAAGATTTCGATTAAACCACAGTCAGTAAACACATACACAAAATATTAGAAAAAATCAAATTGGAAACATACAATTGACAAGTGATAAAATTATTATTTTTATACTCACAGTTTTTTATTTAGCTAAAAATAAGTAGGATATAAAAACTTACCTACTACTGCAACTCCTGGACGAGCGGAACTAGGTGTGCCGAGTTTGGGCTCGTTTTGTTGGTTATGATGAGACCTTACCTCCGGACTTGATGGTGTGACCTGAAGGTGTACTTTCGTGACCGCTATTAGAAATTCTTGCAGAGTAAAACTAGGTGTGCCGAGTTTGGGTTCGTTTTGTTAGTAACGATGAGACCTTACCACCGGACTTGATGGAGTGACCTGAAGGTGTAATTCAGTGATTACAACTGGAACTCCTAGACTGGTAGAACTAGGTGTGCCGAGTTTGGGTTCATTTTGTTAGTAACGATGAGACCTTACCACCGGACTTGATGGAGTGAAATTCGGCACAACTTGTTCTAATCGTCCAGGAATTGCAGCAGTAGTTATCGGAATACACCTTCAGGTCACTCCATCAAGTCCGGTGGTAGGGTTTTATCATAACTAACAAAACGAACCCAAACTCGGCACACCTAGTTCTACTAGTCTAGGAGTTCCAGTTGTAATTACTGAATTACACCTTCAAGTCACTCCATCAAGTCCGGTGGTAAGGTCTCATCGTTACTAACAAAACGAACACAAACTCGGCACACCTAGTTCTACCAGTCTAGGAGTTCCAGTTGTAATCATTGAATTACACTGCCATAAGGACCATATCGTCGGCAAATCGAAGGTGAGTGATTTACTCGCGATTGATGTTAATACCGTATTCTTTCGAGTCCAGTAGCTTGAAAACGTCTTCCATTGTAGCGGTGAAGAGTTTCGGGGAAATAACGTCATCCTGTGTTACACCTCTCTGCAGTTGGATAGGTTTCGTACTCTGGCCTTGTACTCAGATAGCCATCGTAGCCCTATTGTACAAACACTTAAGCACTTCGATATACCGACAGTCAACTTGGCATCGCTGCAGAGACTGTAGCACCGCCCAAATTTCGACGGAATCAAAGGCTTTCTCATAGTCCACATACGCCAGGCAAAGTGGCAGATTGTACTCTTCGGGCATCTGTACAATTTGTCGAAGGGTATGTATGTGGTCTATGGTACTAAAGCCTTTCCGGAAACCAGCTTGTTCGGGAGGCTGGATGTCGTCGAGTCTGCGTGCGAGACGATTCGTCATGACTCTCGAAAACAGCACACAGACGCGGCTCAGAAGGGATATCGGTCTGTAGTTATTCAGGAGGGCGTTGTCACCTTTCTTGAAGAACAAGACCACCGCACTTCTGCTCCACGCCTCCGAAGTAGTGCCACCACGGAGGACGGAATTAAAGAGCCTCTGAAGGACTTCAAGTACCGGTTTTTCACCCGCTTTTAGAAGCTCCGCTGTAATTCCATTCTCACCCGGAGACTTGCCGTTTTTGAGCTGCTGGAGAGCTATTCTAATCTCGCTCAGACTGACGTCCGGGATATCATCGGAATAGTGTCGGATAAGACTTGCTCTTGGATCGTTACTCACACTTACGTGTGGCTCCAACGATGATGTGTACAGTTGCCCATAGAACCTCTCAATCTCACTCAGAATCTCAGGTGTCGCGGAAACGATGCTGCCACACTAAGTATTCAGCTTTGACAGTAGGCTCTTACTAGCAGACAGACCTCTGGCAAAGACTTTATGTGCCTTAACAACATACGATAACGTTGTCAACCATCTGCTCGCTCACGTCATCAACAAAACCTCCCAAAAACTGCTTATTCGCAATGCAAGGCATCAACATATTGTGAAGAAGTTGTTGCAACATAATATTACTAAGGATAATTTCTTATTACTTGATACTAGCAAATTTACGTTTCCATGATCAAATAAAAAAAGTATACATATATATTCTATATTGGACGGTAACACGTCAGGCGAGGAATAAAATTATTCTGTAGCTACGTTTGTTTAAGCATAATGTTATATGGGATAAGCCAGTTTTTGCCGAGTTCCTTTTAAAACTCCTGATTTCTACTTTGGTGGTCATTTTTATTAAGATTTTTATTCCTTCTTTGTTGAATTCACTTGAATAAAAAACCTCATTAACACTTGCGCTGTATAATCTTCTATAATCTGGCTCTACACTGTCGTCCAAACGTTTAACTGAAACGAACTTTTTGTACGTGCGGTTTTATTTTTTTATCTCATATGTTCTTCGTATTTTCTTTTACTTTTCTACCCTCATTCCTAACAACATTATACTACCACAACTTGAGTCTCACAATGTTTATCTACCCTCTTTTTCAGCGCTACAAGAACGGTTTCTTAAAAGATTTTTTAATTGATTCGTTCCAACTTTAAATCCTGCCTCACAGACGATTAAAAAACACATAATAGAAATTGTAAGTGAAACTTCTTAACGACATATCATTCTTCTTTATATAAGTAGTTTACATAATACTATACACATGCACCCCGGCGGTCAAACGTTACAAGAAAACATGACGTTTTTATTTTTAGATGGCAACTGTTAAACTTTAAAATTAAACTTTTTAATAAAGTAAACATTCTGAGCACAGTTACAATCAGTTAAAATCACTTTGCAAAATTTTTATATTTATTTATTATAATAACACTTTGTTACAAAATGATTTCCTTGTATCTTGTTATATATTACAAACCTATAATATTAATAATTTATTATATAAGTACTTATATATGTTTTTCATAGAGTTCACGCACACTGATTGTTTTTGCGGCAGTACACGGTAACTGGTTCTAGAGCTGAAGACAAATGCAATTCAGGGGTTCAATAGAAAGTCAGCATTAGGCTTCCAACCTAACATTATGCTGAATTGGTTCCTTGGACCGCAGTCTACTTCACCTGAGGATGCCCGCTTTGAGGCGAAACACATGTCGTATTATCGACGATAGTGTATCTTTCCTGGTGTGATGATGTTGGGAGTAGTTGTGCTAGGCCTAGTAGTGCTGGCGGGGATGCTGCACGCGATTGAGGGTGGGCAAGAGGTGCTCTTTAAAATTTAGCTGATTAATTTTTAATATCTTTATTATAATGGGTTTCCGCATAGTAAGGCCTAATATTATTTATTTTCTTATGCATATTAAAAAGACAACCGTCATTACAGATCCAGCCAAGTTGTTTCAGGTTTTAGCGGGAACTCGACAGCCGGCAGGTTGCTGCTTGTGTATTAAAAAAATAGTCAGAATGGTTGATACGTGAAGCGGGTGCGAATTTACGTTTTCTATCCACTTTGAGATACTCTCCTCAACAACTGCTCCCAAACACTTCGCAATGTGATCAGCATTTTGTAAAAAATATACCTAATACTAAGCTCCATGGACCTAGGTTCATGTCTTTAAATAAAAAATTACAAACAACCGTATTTCCCGTCAAGTAACGCAATCGCTCGACTGAATCAAATCATAGACTTTAGTTCACTTTTAATGAAAAGTAAAAGTTGACTTAAAACAACTAAAAATGAAATAATTCCACATTCTGAAGTTAGTACTAAGGTAAACTGAATATAATTATCGATCCGTCATAATTATATGATTTCTATGCTAAACATAGGCTTCCACACAGAAGGCGTCATGGGGATGATCTTAACATCGAATGTGAGATATCAACTATTTCGAACATAGGTTGTACTTAAAAATAAATAAATAATATAACACAAAGGAATACAACGCGAACAGTCCTACGTGGCCTGGGGATTTATCAGCCAAAGCCCCTAAGCTTTTAAATAATTGCAGGCTCGCTGCAGACATTAACAAACTTGGCACGGAATATCTCTGTGAGAAATTATTTGATTTTTATACAAGTAAGTCTGACAATAAAATATACGGTCTACCTTATGTTTAGTAGATACAAGGGTCCATAGAAGACATATACTTTGATTAAAACTACTTTTACGGACTTTATCGCGTTTTATTTATTTTATTTTTTAGTACCCGACGTTTCGAGTGCTTTCCAGCACCCATTGTCACGGGGGACTGAGCTGACTGACGTCCCGATGTCTAACTTAACACAAAAGCTGAAGGTACTCCTTCGGCTTTTTTAATTATTGTCTTTGGTCTGATCTACGCAGAATGAACTAACTGTGTTCTGAAGTCTTGCAGTGGTAAAAAAATTAAAACTAAACCCAAGCAGGTTTAGTTTTAATTTTATTAATTATAGGGTCCCAAACAGGTGGTAGTACCCAGCCTCCTGCTTGGGACCCTATAATTCACCGAGTATCTCATTCAACAGTCACCTCAGACCCCGTGACCATGGGTGCTGGAAAGCACCCGAAACGTCGGGTATTAAAAATAAAATAAATAAAGCGCGATAAAATCCGTAAAAGTAGTTTTAATCAATGTGTAATGTTCGCGTAAATATAAGAAATCATTAGACATATACTTCTTTCACGGTGCAGTCTACGGGAAAGGTCCATGTGTAGCTGTGGAATATTTTTGGCTGTATTGGATGGATGGAACTATTGCCGTTACTGTGCGCTCGTTTGTCAACTTTATTTTCATTAAAAAAAAACTGAAATGTTTAATGAATTATATCCTTTTCTGCGCAGAAGTCCGTGTGTGTGTGGGTGTCACGCTCTTGCGTTTTTTTTAAAGTCATCTCCATACTGAGATTTTTCTTGTATGGTGTGAACAGTATACATATTACATAAAATTTACAAGGACAAACATCCAAAGAGAGCAGGCAAATACTTGTTCCGCGCGGGACTGAACCCGCGATTTTATGCGTTTTATTTCTTTGATTTTTAATTCCAGACGTTTCGGGTGCTTTCCTGCGCCCATGGTCACGGCGGACTGAGGTGACTGACGTCCCAATGTTAGTGTTAACCTGGAGTACCTTCAGATTTTTAATTTTTATTTATGGTCCGATCTACAGAATGAACTTACTGTGTCTTGAAATCTTGCAGTGGTATGCTTGGGTTTGATTTTAATTTCATTAATTAAAGAGTCCCAAGCCGGTGGTAGTACCAGCCTCCTTCTCTATTGAAATAAGGATTTTTTTATTTCAATAGTCTCACATCATATGATCCTTGATAGGAATTGATGTTCCTTCGAGAGGATTTATGGTCTATCAAATCTAATTTATGTCTATCTGGTTGGGTCCGTCTAGGATATGATCACAAACTGCAAACTTCACCGAACTTAGATGCTTCACGTCAGCTATATTTTCTTTTACGCGGGTTCTAATTGTTCTTTTCGTTTGCCCTATAAATGAGAGACCACATTCACAATCAAGCCTGTGTACAGGCTGCATCTTTTAAAAGAATATGACACCTGATGGATGGTAAGAGCTCACGAATCTTCTTCAGAGGCTTGTAGAATATTTTAAAAGAAGCTCGCTTCAAGATGTAGCCAATCTTGTCTGTGACACCCCTGACATAAGGCAGTACTTCACACGCTTCACTGTGGCCCGGCTCCTCTCGGTCGGTTCGGAAGCTTGTTGACATGCAGAACCTGCATGACGTGCTGAAGCTCGACGGCCAGATGTTTGCTGTCACAGACCCCTTATGCTCTCTGTAACAAAGATTTGCTCACGGTAGCTAACTTGTAAAGAATGATGGTGAGATTCATTGTTTTCTGTACACAGTGTGACCTATGGTGTTGTTAGGATTTTGGATGACTAATCTAGGAAAGCTAAGGAATTATTTGCCTCTAATTTATACATCAATACATCATACACGTTTCCAGTATACTTTTGACGGGTTTAGGTGATACATTTGAAAGACGAGACTTTTTTTACTAAAAATAATGCATTTAATTTTAGTCCTCTGGGTTAACAACGCTTTCGCATTAGATTCTTAATCGAAGATAATTGTGATGTGTATGGGTCCTACAAAACAAATCTTCCTTTTTTAATTCTTTAGTCCTAAAGTCCATGGTCATGTTTTATCTTTTACGATATCTTAGAAATCTTAGAAATTATAATTTTGTCTTTTGCTTCAAGGAACAATGTAGCGTAAGCGTCCTGTTCCAAAGCGGCTAATCCTAGTGATGTGTCTTCTCCGCCCGCACGCCTCACAGCCACGGTATGATTAGCTTATTTTACATTATTTATTCCAATAAAGTTAGATAAATACAGAGAAAATTCTTTATTACACTTCAAAAATTTGGTTTAAAGGCGAGTTTAACGCCGAAAAGGGATTCTCTGTTAACTAACCTTTGAAATTGTGGTGAGAGCTATGGGTAGAGCCGCAACAGAAAAACCTAACTTAATTTCATTTTTTTTTAAAACGCATAATATAATATGAATATACTTGTATAAGTGTGGTTGATAAAGAATTTGAATACTGGGTACATTACCACAGTTTCATAATGAATTCTTAAATTGGTTTTTACATAATTTTGTTTAATTTGTTTTCGTGAAGTGGCGATTTACGAAAACAAATCGAACACAGACATCGATCTTGTAGATAATCCTTGTTAGAATTATAACGTCTTTTTTCAAACCATGACAATTTTCGATTATTTAATGAAGATTTATGTTTAGTTGACTGAAATGGCAGCAGTGTGGAAGACGAAACGGCGTGGTCAGCAATCATCTTCACCTCAAAAGACTCGGTGAAACAAACTAGACTTTAATGAACTGTACGTAGGGATCAAATGGGATCATTTCACTATTCTCTTATTCTAGATCTACAACTTGATAAGTTTTATAATAAAGATTGTGAAAGCGAGGGATCTTGGGGAACTGAAAGTGTGTGTATTGAAAAAAAATAACTTAAATTGTGATTCTTAAGATTTAAATTTATTAAATTCGTTTATTTTACTGTCACTCGACTGTAGTAATTCTCTTCCTTAAAAATCGAGTGCAATATTTTTTTTAGGAAACAAACAAACGAATGGTCTGACAAGTGAGTTTATATTGTATTGTCATCTCATTCTAAGCTATATTTAAGATATCACGCAATTGCAACTGTTAAATTAAATTCAATTTATTAATTTAAATTACAAAATGTGTAATGAATAAGCAATCAGAGAAGAAAGCGAGGTAATAAAAACGTGGTCTTTTATGAAATACGTTACGTTTAATATAGTTTAAATAAACTGCGAGACCGCTGTATCTAAAGTACTTTTACTATATTAAATTGAAACTTGCTTTATAAGTAAAAGTAAAAATTTTCTTAAAAGAGGCACAATTTGCTTTGTTAATTGTAAAATACAAAACATTTTCAGAGAAACCCTCAGAATAAATAACTGAGCTGTTTCAAGTCTATCCAAACTTGAACACAGTATTATTTAGCAATAAGTACTTAAACCAAATATAATAATAGATAAAATAGCTCTTATTTAAAATGATTTGAGGCAAAATCGCAAAACAAATATTTAAAGGTAGAGTATAAAATTATTATTTTTATTGTCCGGTATCTTACGCTCTGATCTTTAAGCTCTTTCATAATACTTGAGATTCGACTCTCCTATCTTGTTACACTGACGTATTGTACGATTTGTGCTATTTTAACTAGATAATAATTTATGATAGAATTTAATGTAATGCTTGGAATCTCTTCATCTATTTATTGATTCAAATAAAACTTAGAATTTATTGAAGTGAATTATTAGGATCTAAATAGATAAAGTAGTTACGATGTACCAGTTCTGGCTCACTTGTAGAGAGGTTGTACCAGTTCTGGCGCACTGAGTCAGAAGTTGTACAAGTACGACGTTCGTCGATTCACGATCCTAAATAAAAAAAAAAAAAAAAAAAAAAAAAGGTTTTGGCATGCTCTGATCACGAATCTGCGGTCCATTTTTGCGTAGGATGCACGGTTCCGGAGATGTGCAGATCAATTAACTCTTATCTAATTGATATCCGCTTCGAGCCTCAACCGTCATTAGCGCTCCATTGTCCTTATCTACTTATCTATTGTTGATTGACTACCGTCATTATCTATTATTCGTCGGCGTGTGGGTCGGCTTATGCTATTGTATTATACTCCTTTGTTCCTATCTACACTAATCTGACTCATTAATAAAACACATTACCCAATTTTGTTAAAAGTTTTATTTATAAAATACAAAATCTTATTACTTATTATCTATAAAATAGGAGCGAAACATCTCACCCACTAAAATATCGTTGTACAATGTGTTCCCTGTAAATATACTCGTAAAACTATGCATTGAACATCCCTGAAACTTATATAGCAAATACATTAGGCAATATTCGCCACAAACTGAAGTCCTATCAACATTCCAGTTCCATCTTTTACAATTTCTTTTAAAAAACTCTAGATGATATCGTACAGGTGCCCGTCCAAATGAATCAAAATATTGACCGACGTCATTCGTATCGATATATAAAGCTACCCAATGTGACCCTGGTTTATCATCTGTATCCAAATTGCATATTACCTAGTCAGGTCATAAATTCTATCACATGTTTAATATAAAATAATTGAAACAAGTTTATTCATTATGTAACCATTTATATACCAAAATGAACTTAACAAAACATAGATTCTTATGACACTATAGTTTATTCAAAACGACCTCCGTAATTTTGAATACAGGCCTTCAATCTGCGCAGCCAGTCGTCTATCTCACCACGAACGAGGTCCATGTCATATCGGCGGCTGCCTTAATTAAAGATGTCTTGAGTGACTCGAAATTGGGATGAGGCTTTGAGCACGCCTTTTCCTCCAAGCGTTACCATATCTTGTAATCTAACGGATTCAAATCTGGACTGGTCTTTGTGTCGGATGAAGTCGATTTCACGCGCCGCCAGCCAGTCTTTTTTTTGTTTTTAAAGAACGTTCCCTCCACACTAGGTTTTTCTTCTGTATCGTGGGGGGCAGTTTACAAACACAAATTTCACAAGGACAAACATCCAAACTCGGAACAATTACTTGTAGGTCGTACAAATACTTGTTCCGTGCGGGATTCGAACCCGCAACCCCCAAGCGCAGCCACTCATTGCTAAGCCACTACGCCACGGAGCTGTCAAAAGTCTTGTATGCTCTTCGCTCTATGAGCTGACGCCGAATCTTGTTGGAATACCCAGTGCCTGTAATAACAGGAACATGGTATGAGAAACAGGTTACACAAGGTTCGTCAGGACTGTATTTTGATACACAACTGCATTCGTTTTTAACCTTTCTCACAAAAATGTACCTCTGTTAAGCCCCAATAAGAAACTCCCAACCACACCATGAGCGAGGATGGAAAATGACCCCGTTGGACACGCGGAATACGGTTGCTCGCTTCTTCACTACTGTGTGCGTACACCTTATCATTTTGTTTGTTGTAGCTCTCTTCTACGGTAAAAAATTTTTCATCCGAAAAAAGAATTTCCCGATATTTTTTTCCCGCGTACCGCTTCAACAAAGCGCGGCATCTCTTCAGTCTCAGATCCATTAGACGAGCATTCAAACGATGTCCTGTTTTTCTTCGATATGCCCGAAGCCCTAAGTCTTCATTTAACGCCGTGGTTCTGCTTAACCCCATCTGAAGGGCCAACAGTTTCTGCTTACGTTTGGGATTTCTTTGAATTCGCACCTTTACAGCTTTTATCACTGCTGGAGTCCTAACAAATCGAGGGCGACCACTTCTTGACCTGTCATCTACACTAGAGTCTTCATTGTATCGTTTGATGGTACGATAAACGAATCTTTTGGTTATATTCAAATTTTCAGTATATCAAAAAATTTAATTGGCGCGTAATCGCAACTGCAACACGGTCTTTTTTAAGCGCCCACTCCATATGTAAAAATGAGTAAAATTCTAAAAAGTATACAGCTTTATTTTCATGAACAATTCGAATTCAATAAACTTTTTTGTGACCAGCATTCTAAAAGAAAAGTTTTTACTAAGTGACAATACTTATGACCTGACTAGGTATATACGTTGGTACGTGGGTGTACATGGGCAGTCAGTGAGTAGCACATTATTTTCTAGACTGGGGTGAATCTTTTTCAGATGTTGTTGTCGTTTGATGGTACGATAAACGAATCTTTTGGTTATATTCAAATTTTCAGTATATCAAAAAATTTAATTGGCGCGTAATCGCAACTGCAACACGGTCTTTTTTAAGCGCCCACTCCATATGTAAAAATGAGTAAAATTCTAAAAAGTATACAGTTTTATTTTCATGAACAATTCGAATTCAATAAACTTTTTTGTGACCAGCATTCTAAAAGAAAAGTTTTTACTGTGTGACAATACTTATGACCTGACTAGGTATATACGTTGGTACGTGGGTGTACATGGGCAGTCAGTGAGTAGCACATTATTTTCTAGACTGGGGTGAATCTTTTTCAGATGTTGTTGTCGTTTGATGGTACGATAAACGAATCTTTTGGTTATATTCAAATTTTCAGTATATCAAAAAATTTAATTGGCGCGTAATCGCAACTGCAACACGGTCTTTTTTAAGCGCCCACTCCATATGTAAAAATGAGTAAAATTCTAAAAAGTATACAGTTTTATTTTCATGAACAATTCGAATTCAATAAACTTTTTTGTGACCAGCATTCTAAAAGAAAAGTTTTTACTGTGTGACAATACTTATGACCTGACTAGGTATATACGTTGGTACGTGGGTGTACATGGGCAGTCAGTGAGTAGCACATTATTTTCTAGACTGGGGTGAATCTTTTTCAGATGTTGTTGTACATCTAGTGTATCCATGATATTACTGCTATTAGTAGATTACTACAGTACAATCTACTCAATGACTAACATAGGAATGATCAATTATGTGATTTCTAAATATTAAATTGCATTTTTTCTGTTATACGAGTCATCAATACACTGAATAAGACGCAACACGAAGAATGTGAGATAAGGTTGTTGACGCATAAAGTTGTTATCAATTCTACTGTAGAAATTCTTTAGATTAGAATTATTACTTACTGGTACTATATAAGACCAAGCAACTGCAGTCATGGAGTTAGTGTATGGTCGTTTGACCGCAGTGTATCTATCAATAATACATTTGTGTTACTTCAACGCATCAAAGACCATAGATGTAAGTGTTTAATCTATTGACAAACTTACTTTTCTTTCTGTTATTTTTTTACGTGTGTATGATTTTGAACGACAGGCCTGTTGGTCTAGTGATTAGTGACCCTGACTGTTATGCCGGAGATCGTGGGTTCGATTCCCACCCAGGACAAATGTTTGTGTGATGAGCACGATCATTTGTTCTGTGTCTGAGTGTAATTTATCTATAATATTTATGTATTTAGAAATATATAAGTATGTTTATCAGTTGTCTAGTACATGGGTACTAGTTAAGGGTTAGAGCTTGTGTTCCATAACACAATGGTAACAATCATTGTGTTATGGAACACAAGCTCTGCTTAGCTTGGGACTAGATGGCGTTGTGTGATAGTTGTGGAATATTATTATTATTATTATTATTATTATTATTATGATTTAGTGTTAACAAATTATATTTAAATATTTTGTGTGTGTATATGATTAAGCCGTGGTAGCTCAGATGGTTAGCGCAAGCTGTAAATTTTACAGTACGTAACGCGGGTTCGATCCCCGCCGACACCAATTAAATTGTTAATTGCAATTTTAAGTGTTTATTCTATTGACACACTTACTTTTCTTTCTGTTATTTTCTTACGTGTGTATGATTTAGTGTTAACAAATTATATTTAAATATTGTGTGTGTGTATATGATTAAGCCGTGGTAGCTCAGATGGTTAGCGCAAGATGTAAATTTTATAGTACGTAACGCGGGTTCGATCCCCGCCGACACCACTTAAATTGTTAATTGCAATTTTAAGTGCTGATTTACCACGTGCTCGGCGGTGAAGGAAAACATCGTGAGGAAACCTGCATGTCTGAGAAAATTTCGAAGGCATGTGAAGTTCGCCAACACGCATTGAGACCGCGCCGCGGACATTTCCTAGCCATAAATACAAAGACAATAGCAGAAAGTAAAAAGTTAAAAAATACTTTTTTAACAATGACAGTCATTAGTTGATCATTAGTGAATGTGATTCTGTTTTCTTAAATTACAGGAAGAAAAGAGCAGAAGGAAGAAATGGGACGATGGGAAGTAATGAAGAATGAATTGTTATGTGAAGTTTGTTGGAACAAACATATTTTAGTCACGTGTAAATACTTTTAACATTTGGGTTCAAAATGACACAAAATCTAAAAAATATTAGATACATCATCGACATGGACGGATTTTACATTACATATCCTCATAAACATTTTCAATGTAGAGAAATGGCTATTCTAGACGTAAAACTATCTAATAAAAATGATTCGTTTATCGATCATTATTTGTTTCGGCCAAGTTGTCCTTTCAATTATTTGTCGCAAAAAGACAAAAAAACTGTTCGTTATTGTGAAATACACGTGCACGGCATTCCATATTTTGATGTGACCGAAGAATTAAAATGTGCCTACAAACAAGAGAACATCATTCCCATATTAAATTGGTATATTAGAAATTTGTGCAAAGACGAAGTGATCGCATACAAAGGTGGTTCAACAGAAAAACAATTTTTAAAAATGTTGACGACGAATGATAGAATTTTTAATATTGAAGAATACAAATGTCCAAAATACAATGATTTGGTAAATGTCATAAATTTAAACAAACGTTATGTGTGTAATAATCATATATTTGCAAAAAATAATCACAAAATTTTACATTGTTCTTGTGACGAAGTGTGGGTTTTTTTACAAGTGGTTATTGCTTGAAAATAAAATTTTAAATTAATCATAAATTTTGTTTGATTTCCCAAAAACATTAGTTATAGTATACTATATAATACAAAATTGGTTCAACAGAAAAACAATTTTTAAAAATGTTGACGACGAATGATAGAATTTTTAATATTGAAGAATACAAATGTCCAAAATACAATGATTTGGTAAATGTCATAAATTTAAACAAACGTTATGTGTGTAATAATCATATATTTGGAAAAAATAATCACAAAATTTTACACTGTTCTTGTGACGAAGAGTGGGTTTTTTACGAGTGGTTATTGCTTGAAAATAAAATTTTAAATTAATCATAAATTTTGTTTGATTTCCCAAAAACATTAGTTATAGTATACTATATAATACAAAATTGGTTCAACAGAAAAACAATTTTTAAAAATGTTGACGACGAATGATAGAATTTTTAATATTGAAGAATACAAATGTCCAAAATACAATGATTTGGTAAATGTCATAAATTTAAACAAACGTTATGTGTGTAATAATCATATATTTGGAAAAAATAATCACAAAATTTTACACTGTTCTTGTGACGAAGTGTGGGTTTTTTACGAGTGGTTATTGCTTGAAAATAAAATTTTAAATTAATCATAAATTTTGTTTGATTTCCCAAAAACATTAGTTATAGTATACTATATAATACAAAATTGGTTCAACAGAAAAACAATTTTTAAAAATGTTGACGACGAATGATAGAATTTTTAATATTGAAGAATACAAATGTCCAAAATACAATGATTTGGTAAATGTCATAAATTTAAACAAACGTTATGTGTGTAATAATCATATATTTGCAAAAAATAATCACAAAATTTTACACTGTTCTTGTGACGAAGTGTGGGTTTTTTACAAGTGGTTATTGCTTGAAAATAAAATTTTAAATTAATCATGAATTTTGTTTGATTTCCCAAAAACATTAGTTATAGTATACTATATAATACAAAATTGGTTCAACAGAAAAACAATTTTTAAAAATGTTGACGACGAATGATAGAATTTTTAATATTGAAGAATACAAATGTCCAAAATACAATGATTTGGTAAATGTCATAAATTTAAACAAACGTTATATGTGTAATAATCATATATTTGCAAAAAATAATCACAAAATTTTACACTGATCTTGTGACGAAGTGTGGGTTTTTTACGAGTGGTTATTGCTTGAAAATAAAATTTTAAATTAATCATAAATTTTGTTTGATTTCCCAAAAACATTAGTTAAAGTATACTTTTTTACGTGGTATTGTTTTTACGTGGTAGAGCCATGCCGCAGTTATATTAGTAGTATAGTTGTAGCACGAATGGGTCGGCTCGACCGGGGAAGGACAATGCTCTCACAGAATACCAGCGTGAAATAGTAGCTTAATGCTGCTGTATTTCGTATGGTGAGTGTAGAGAACCGGAGACCCTTTTTACTGGAAATGAGGCATTCCATCTCAGTCCTCACGGGTGACAACGCATCTGCATTTTGATTTGTAATGGAAGATAGATGTAGATGTCTATGGGCCGCAGTACCCACTTACCATCAGGTGGACTGTGTGCTTGTTTGTCAGCCTATTATATAAAAAAATACTATATAATACAAAATTGGTTCAACAGAAAAACAATTTTTAAAAATGTTAACGACGAATAATAGAATTTTTAATATTGAAGAATACAAATTTCCAAAATACAATGATTTGGTAAAGATTGATTTCCCAAAAACATTAGTTACAAAATTTATGATTAATTTAAAATTTTATTTTCAAGCAATAACCACTCGTAAAAAACCCACACTTCGTCACAAGAACAGTGTAAAATTTTGTGATTATTTTTTGCAAATATATGATTATTACACACATAACGTTTGTTTAAATTTATGACATTTACCAAATCATTGTATTTTGGACATTTGTATTCTTCAATATTAAAAATTCTATCATTCGTAGTCAACATTTTTAAAAATTGTTTTTCTGTTGAACCAATTTTGTATTATATAGTATACTATAACTAATGTTTTTGGGAAATCAAACAAAATTTATGATTAATTTAAAATTTTATTTTCAAGCAATAACCACTCGTAAAAAACCCACACTTCGTCACAAGAACAGTGTAAAATTTTGTGATTATTTTTTCCAAATATATGATTATTACACACATAACGTTTGTTTAAATTTATGACATTTACCAAATCATTGTATTTTGGACATTTGTATTCTTCAATATTAAAAATTCTATCATTCGTCGTCAACATTTTTAAAAATTGTTTTTCTGTTGAACCAATTTTGTATTATATAGTATACTATAACTAATGTTTTTGGGAAATCAAACAAAATTTATGATTAATTTAAAATTTTATTTTCAAGCAATAACCACTTGTAAAAAACCCACACTTCGTCACAAGAACAGTGTAAAATTTTGTGATTATTTTTTGCAAATATATGATTATTACACACATAACGTTTGTTTAAATTTATGACATTTACCAAATCATTGTATTTTGGACATTTGTATTCTTCAATATTAAAAATTCTATCATTCGTCGTCAACATTTTTAAAAATTGTTTTTCTGTTGAACCACCTTTGTATGCGATCACTTCGTCTTTGCACAAATTTCTAATATACCAATTTAATATGGGAATGATGTTCTCTTGTTTGTAGGCACATTTTAATTCTTCGGTCACATCAAAATATGGAATGCCGTGCACGTGTATTTCACAATAACGAACAGTTTTTTTGTCTTTTTGCGACAAATAATTGAAAGGACAACTTGGCCGAAACAAATAATGATCGATAAACGAATCATTTTTATTAGATAGTTTTACGTCTAGAATAGCCATTTCTCTACATTGAAAATGTTTATGAGGATATGTAATGTAAAATCCGTCCATGTCGATGATGTATCTAATATTTTTTAGATTTTGTGTCATTTTGAACCCAAATGTTAAAAGTATTTACACGTGACTAAAATATGTTTGTTCCAACAAACTTCACATAACAATTCATTCTTCATTACTTCCCATCGTCCCATTTCTTCCTTCTGCTCTTTTCTTCCTGTAATTTAAGAAAACAGAATCACATTCACTAATGATCAACTAATGACTGTCATTGTTAAAAAAGTATTTTTTAACTTTTTACTTTCTGCTATTGTCTTTGTATTTATGGCTAGGAAATGTCCGCGGCGCGGTCTCAATGCGTGTTGGCGAACTTCACATGCCTTCGAAATTTTCTCAGACATGCAGGTTTCCTCACGATGTTTTCCTTCACCGCCGAGCACGTGGTAAATCAGCACTTAAAATTGCAATTAACAATTTAAGTGGTGTCGGCGGGGATCGAACCCGCGTTACGTACTGTAAAATTTACATCTTGCGCTAACCATCTGAGCTACCACGGCTTAATCATATACACACACAAAATATTTAAATATAATTTGTTAACACTAAATCATACACACGTAAGAAAATAACAGAAAGAAAAGTAAGTGTGTCAATAGAATAAACACTTAAAATTGCAATTAACAATTTAATTGGTGTCGGCGGGGATCGAACCCGCGTTACGTACTGTAAAATTTACAGCTTGCGCTAACCATCTGAGCTACCACGGCTTAATCATATACACACACAAAATATTTAAATATAATTTGTTAACACTAAATAATAATAATAATAATAATAATAATAACCTCGATACCGCCCGCATCGTCCGCCGGTTTCTTTCCCTTTCCCCCTAACCCTCGGCCGTTTGGTCTCCCCTGCCGAGGGCGTCCATCTGGTTGGGCTTTTATTTATTTATGTATTTTTATATTTATTTTATGTTATTGATATTTATGTATATTTATCTTTTCATTTTCATTTATAATTATATATTTATGGGACCCAACCAGATGAGAAAACTATATAGATAACCCAAAATAATAATAATATTCCACAACTATCACACAACGCCATCTAGTCCCAAGCTAAGCAGAGCTTGTGTTATGGGTACTAGACAACTGATAAACATACTTATATATTTCTAAATACATAAATATTATAGATAAATTACACTCAGACACAGAACAAATGATCGTGCTCATCACACAAACATTTGTCCTGGGTGGGAATCGAACCCACGATCTCCGGCATAACAGTCAGGGTCACTAATCACTAGACCAACAGGCCTGTCGTTCAAAATCATACACACGTAAAAAAATAACAGAAAGAAAAGTAAGTTTGTCAATAGATTAAACACTTACATCTATGGCCTTTGATGCGTTGAAGTAACACAAATGTATTATTGATAGATACACTGCGGTCAAACGACCATACACTAACTCCATGACTGCAGTTGCTTGGTCTTATATAGTACCAGTAAGTAATAATTCTAATCTAAAGAATTTCTACAGTAGAATTGATAACAACTTTATGCGTCAACAACCTTATCTCACATTCTTCGTGTTGCGTCTTATTCAGTGTATTGATGACTCGTATAACAGAAAAAATGCAATTTAATATTTAGAAATCACATAATTGATCATTCCTATGTTAGTCATTGAGTAGATTGTACTGTAGTAATCTACTAATAGCAGTAATATCATGGATACACTAGATGTACAACAACATCTGAAAAAGATTCACCCCAGTCTAGAAAATAATGTGCTACTCACTGACTGCCCATGTACACCCACGTACCAACGTATATACCTAGTCAGGTCATAAGTATTGTCACACAGTAAAAACTTTTCTTTTAGAATGCTGGTCACAAAAAAGTTTATTGAATTCGAATTGTTCATGAAAATAAAACTGTATACTTTTTAGAATTTTACTCATTTTTACATATGGAGTGGGCGCTTAAAAAAGACCGTGTTGCAGTTGCGATTACGCGCCAACTAAATTTTTTGATATACTGAAAATTTGAATATAACCAAAAGATTCGTTTATCGTACCATCAAACGACAACAACATCTGAAAAAGATTCACCCCAGTCTAGAAAATAATGTGCTACTCACTGACTGCCCATGTACACCCACGTACCAACGTATATACCTAGTCAGGTCATAAGTATTGTCACTTAGTAAAAACTTTTCTTTTAGAATGCTGGTCACAAAAAAGTTTATTGAATTCGAATTGTTCATGAAAATAAAACTGTATACTTTTTAGAATTTTACTCATTTTTACATATGGAGTGGGCGCTTAAAAAAGACCGTGTTGCAGTTGCGATTACGCGCCAATTAAATTTTTTGATATACTGAAAATTTGAATATAACCAAAAGATTCGTTTATCGTACCATCAAACGACAACAACATCTGAAAAAGATTCACCCCAGTCTAGAAAATAATGTGCTACTCACTGACTGCCCATGTACACCCACGTACCAACGTATATACCTAGTCAGGTCATAAGTATTGTCACACAGTAAAGACTTTTCTTTTAGAATGCTGGTCACAAAAAAGTTTATTGAATTCGAATTGTTCATGAAAATAAAACTGTATACTTTTTAGAATTTTACTCATTTTTACATATGGAGTGGGCGCTTAAAAAAGACCGTGTTGCAGTTGCGATTACGCGCCAATTAAATTTTTTGATATACTGAAAATTTGAATATAACCAAAAGATTCGTTTATCGTACCATCAAACGACAACAACATCTGAAAAAGATTCACCCCAGTCTAGAAAATAATGTGCTACTCGCTGACTGCCCATGTACACCCACGTACCAACGTATATACCTAGTCAGGTCATAAGTATTGTCACACAGTAAAAACTTTTCTTTTAGAATGCTGGTCACAAAAAAGTTTATTGAATTCGAATTGTTCATGAAAATAAAGCTGTATACTTTTTAGAATTTTACTCATTTTTACATATGGAGTGGGCGCTTAAAAAAGACCGTGTTGCAGTTGCGATTACGCGCCAATTAAATTTTTTGATATACTGAAAATTTGAATATAACCAAAAGATTCGTTTATCGTACCATCAAACGATACAATGAAGACTCTAGTGTAGATGACAGGTCAAGAAGTGGTCGCCCTCGATTTGTTAGGACTCCAGCAGTGATAAAAGCTGTAAAGGTGCGAATTCAAAGAAATCCCAAACGTAAGCAGAAACTGTTGGCCCTTCAGATGGGGTTAAGCAGAACCACGGCGTTAAATGAAGACTTAGGGCTTCGGGCATATCGAAGAAAAACAGGACATCGTTTGAATGCTCGTCTAATGGATCTGAGACTGAAGAGATGCCGCGCTTTGTTGAAGCGGTACGCGGGAAAAAAATATCGGGAAATTCTTTTTTCGGATGAAAAATTTTTTACCGTAGAAGAGAGCTACAACAAACAAAATGATAAGGTGTACGCACACAGTAGTGAAGAAGCGAGCAACCGTATTCCGCGTGTCCAACGGGGTCATTTTCCATCCTCGCTCATGGTGTGGTTGGGAGTTTCTTATTGGGGCTTAACAGAGGTACATTTTTGTGAGAAAGGTTAAAAACGAATGCAGTTGTGTATCAAAATACAGTCCTGACGAACCTTGTGTAACCTGTTTCTCATACCATGTTCCTGTTATTACAGGCACTGGGTATTCCAACAAGATTCGGCGTCAGCTCATAGAGCGAAGAGCATACAAGACTTTTGACAGCTCCGTGGCGTAGTGGCTTAGCAATGAGTGGCTGCGCTTGGGGGTTGCGGGTTCGAATCCCGCACGGAACAAGTATTTGTACGACCTACAAGTAATTGTTCCGAGTTTGGATGTTTGTCCTTGTGAAATTTGTGTTTGTAAACTGCCCCCCACGATACAGGAGAAAAACCTAGTGTGGAGGGAACGTTCTTTAAAAACAAAAAAAAAGACTGGCTGGCGGCGCGTGAAATCGACTTCATCCGACACAAAGACCAGTCCAGATTTGAATCCGTTAGATTACAAGATATGGTAACGCTTGGAGGAAAAGGCGTGCTCAAAGCCTCATCCCAATTTCGAGTCACTCAAGACATCTTTAATTAAGGCAGCCGCCGATATGACATGGACCTCGTTCGTGGTGAGATAGACGACTGGCTGCGCAGATTGAAGGCCTGTATTCAAAATTACGGAGGTCGTTTTGAATAAACTATAGTGTCATAAGAATCTATGTTTTGTTAAGTTCATTTTGGTATATAAATGGTTACATAATGAATAAACTTGTTTCAATTATTTTATATTAAACATGTGATAGAATTTATGACCTGACTAGGTAATATGCAATTTGGATACAGATGATAAACCAGGGTCACATTAGGTAGCTTTATATATCGATACGAATGACGTCGGTCAATATTTTGATTCATTTGGACGGGCACCTGTACGATATCATCTAGAGTTTTTTAAAAGAAATTGTAAAAGATGGAACTGGAATGTTGATAGGACTTCAGTTTGTGGCGAATATTGCTTAATGTATTTGCTATATAAGTTTCAGGGATGTTCAATGCATAGTTTTACGAGTATATTTACAGGGAACACATTGTACAACGATATTTTAGTGGGTGAGATGTTTCGCTCCTATTTTATAGATAATAAGTAATAAGATTTTGTATTTTATAAATAAAACTTTTAACAAAATTGGGTAATGTGTTTTATTAATGAGTCAGATTAGTGTAGATAGGAACAAAGGAGTATAATACAATAGCATAAGCCGACCCACACGCCGACGAATAATAGATAATGACGGTAGTCAATCAACAATAGATAAGTAGATAAGGACAATGGAGCGCTAATGACGGTTGAGGCTCGAAGCGGATATCAATTAGATAAGAGTTAATTGATCTACACATCTCCGGAACCGTGCATCCTACGCAAAAATGGACCGCAGATTCGTGATCAGAGCATGCCAAAACCTTTTTTTTTTTTTTTTTTTTTTTTTTTTTTATTTAGGATCGTGAATCGACGAACGTCGTACTTGTACAACTTCTGACTCAGTGCGCCAGAACTGGTACAACCTCTCTACAAGTGAGCCAGAACTGGTACATCGTAACTACTAGATAAGCAACTAAATATATAGATAAAAAGGCTTTTATATTTAATTTATATTACTTAAGAGTGCAACAGGAAATATGCATAATTTGGTTTTCTATAGAATGTCCATTTGTTGAAATATTTTTTTATTGAATATTATCTCAGTCTTGTTTTAAGAGAGGGCAAATGATCATGAAGAAATGCTATACCAGAGCAATTAAAGGTGCATCGCCGGCTTATTATAAAGTAGTAGACTATTTTCTTTAAAGTTGCCAAGTCGTACCAATCTGGAAAAATGCCAGTGGTAGCAGGTTTCACAGCGGTATCGTGCAAGGTAAGCTTTTAGTAAATCGTACAGGACAGGACCACCAAATATGGATGATATCAAAAAGCATTTTTATAAACTACATGTCAATCAGTTAATATTATTTATGTAAATAATTTTATTTAAATATTCAGTCGTGAGGTAGCTCAGGGAATAAGCGCTCGCTGTTATTTTCACAGTACGGAGGCAACCCGGTGCCGCTGAGAAAGTTGTTAGTGGTAATTCTAACTACTGATTTATCTCATTGTTGTCGGCAAATGAAAATACCGTGAGCAAACCTGCACGTCTAACAAATCAAAATTAAGATATTTCGAAGAAATTTGAAGTCCGCCAACACACATTTGAGCAACGCAGCGGACATTTATTTAACCTTAAACTCTCTTAGAAAAAAGTGGAAACCAATCGAGGGACAGCTTATAAATTTATGATTTCAATTATTATTAACATTCAAATTGTTTTTTAAATAAAATTTAGTCAACATAATTACTTAATCTAAAATCTAACAATGTTTTTTTTGTTCAAGTCTCTAGTGGTTTGTTTTACCAATAACTGGATATCTCACGCAATACCTGATTTGTATAATTCCAGTAACATTTTCGTTACGCTAAATGCCAAATTTTATTTTTAGTGATACTCGATGTATTAATTTTTTTTAAATACATATTTTAATTAGTGTCAATTCACTAAAGCAATACTTAGTGAATTCTCGTGTATTTTATATTGATCTTAAACTTAAAGTGCACGTAATAAACTATCTGAAAGACTCAACCTTACGTTACCAGCACAAAAGATCTTTAAAAATGAATAATGATTAGTGAATTGTTAATAAATAACAACAATGCGATTGTGATGCAATAATGTGATGGATTGCTGTGTCAATCACCTACAACCATCACGTAATAATAACATTAAAGGAAAAACTATTTTAAATCTTGTGTCTTTAAACACCATTAGGAGTTGCACATTTATTCATTTGTATTACCTATGATAACATAATTTCTAGTTACAATATAATGCTATTTTATTTTTTTAGTTTCTAGTTACAATATCATGCTATTTTATTACAAGTGTATATATAGATAAACACTATGTCTGTAATCCCTGAGAAGAAAGACAGAGCTTAGAGTGTAGCGAGCCACGCGGACTACGTTTAGGCGAAAATACGAGTATGAGTACAGATAGCAAATTATGAAAGAAGTAACAGGTGGCTAGCTGGTCGCCTGCACAATCACAAACCCAGCATTCCATTATTTGCCTTTTACCACCCGCTAGGCAAGTGAACTGTCGGCACTTTCTGTTCGTTACACGTCCCACACAAACTGCCAGGTGGTTGACAGTACAGACTGACTAAACTCCGACGGCTTACAGACTGTTCTAACGTAAACTCGATTCAAGAATCTATAAATGACTTGCGATCCGCCTCCGCTTCGCACGGATGATTTCTAGATCACGTCAACACCACTTTGTAAATCGGATCAATTTGTTAATCTAAAACATCCAGAAACCCACTTAAATACACACAAAATTTTTTATCATAATCGTTGTAGGCGTAAGGAGGTGTTTAGTGAAAAACATAAACATAAATGTAGGTACCAAAGCATTTTATATAAAAAGACATGTAGACATTCTTTTATAATAATAATTATTAATAGAAATAGAAGTATAAAGTTTAAAAAAACAATATAGTTTTTAAATTCATTTTAGTCCTCAGAGGTGACGAAGCATCTTTAGTCTTCGTTGTTTGAAGTTGGTTGCAAGTGTTCACGGATTGCAGAAGCCACTTACCATCAGGTGGACTGCAAGTTCGTTTATCACTTTAGCTTAAATAGACAAAAAGAAATAATTTAACTATAATTTTAAAAATACCATTGATCCTACTGCCCGTTGCCGATCTGGGTACAGAACTGTTACCGTCATAGCATATTAAAGTACACTGCTGAACATAGGCCTCCCCCATAGATTGCCATTAGCCACATAGAGAGGACATTTGCTACAGTTGGCACGCTTGGCAAGCGGGTTGGCAACTGCGGTGTTCAATTTGAGTCGTTATAAAGCAGACGCTGCTGTCCATCTCCTGATGTTTTACCCTCTGTTGCCTCTTAGACGCACACGGGGTATGGGCTAGTGGATATTCTTACAGCACCACTACAGGTGTGCAGTCCGTCCGACTCAAATTATGGTTATACCGCCATCTATCTACAGCCATAAGCAGCTTATTACAATTGTGAGCGTACTTTAATAATTTATATTGTTGCAACTAACATTGTGAGTAATTAATTATTTTCATGCTATAAGTCTGCGGGTACATTAATGTTTTAAATTATGTTTAGTTATTTATTTTTTGGTTATATTTATAACTAGAATGTAAAACTGTTTAAGATAATTATAAGAAATATAAATAACGTTTTATAATGTAAAAACTTACGGCTTAATATCCAATTTTCTTAAAAACTTGTAACGGAAACCACACAAGCAACGCCATCTGTAGTTTAACACTGTTAAATTACAAGCCTATAAAAGACAGAGTATATAGTCAGTAATCTATGAAGACAGATGTCGACGGTTTTAGCGGCAGCTGTAAGCGGCAGCTACAAGCGGCAGTCTTACTATAACCACAGAATACATTTACCCTGACGTGACTATAACTGTTGAGTAGAGAATACGTACCACAGAACACTATTACTCCTATCGGAGAAGAACGACAACTTCATACAAAATTTAAGAAATGAGATATATAACTACTAGCTCCATCTATCGTCAGCCTCCTGCACTTTTTGTGTGGCGGGAAAATTTGAATGTGGTCTTTTTCGTTTTTTTATTTGAGGTATTTTTGGTTTGCCTATCCCAGCGCTAAATAAAAGAACAAAAATTACAAAATTTCAATTTATTTATTCAAAATAAAAATACAAATTAAAATAAAAAAACATACATAACTTAAGAAACAAAATTTCTCCAGCAGCTTAGTTCTTACAATAAAGACATTTGATGGGTTTAAACATGAAAAGAAAATCAATATTGATTACATTTCAATTACTTAAGTCAACGATGATAAACAATTTAAATAAGATTTACAATCATGGACGAATTGATAATATGCACAATCACAAATCACAGAACGTCTACAATAACCAAAATATTAATATTTTAATCAAAAACAAGTTAATAAATGAGCTCCTACACACAAGTGCAAAGTGCAACATTCACAAATAATAATTTTGTTTTGATAATATTTGTTTGTCTATCTATTTCCCTGAATTGACACTAAAAATTTTGTCTCTATATTATATGCAATGTATTAAGTATTGAATGCAGCTTATAAATAGAATAATTTTAATTCAAAATTATAAAACATATTAAATGTTAGATTACAAAAATATTCCTTATTTCATTTTAAACATTTTCATATAGAGTACTTTCTTTTTCAGGTTCAACATTATGTGTTATGCTTTGATGTTTGTGGTTGTTCTTCAGTGGATATAATGTTGTCCTTTTTGAAGATCCTGCTTGTGTGATTTTGCAGCAATAATTTGCGAGGGACCAGCTCGTGATTCCACAAAATAAAATGGGAATACACTTTGTTAGTCCGGAAATAAATAAAAACTGAAATAAATTATAGTATCATAAAATTATTATATAAAATTAAATTAACATTATATTCATTGACATTACTTTCATAGTAAACCAGTCCCTACTCATGGCATTACATTACCCTTCTACCAATACAAAATAAATGAATGGATCTTGTTCATCCAACTTGCTCTATAATACACCCTCTGTTAAAATTAATATAAAAAATAAGATAGTAAATGCAATAACTATGTGAAAAGAAATCTGGTGTTTATCTATTGTTTGAGAACCATTTGATGCATGTATTTCTACTGTGTAGTACAAGTTGTACCTTTAAATTTGATAGGTTTAGGACCAAATGTAATTATTCATATGTTATTATGCCAGAACTTCTTAAGGTTTGTTGTTGTTTTAAAATAAAATTTGATTGTTAAAAATAATATGCAGTGTGTTGCACTTTTAATAATGTAAGGAAAGGCTTGTGCTAACTTTATAGACTTCAATCCTTTGGATGCTTTGTGCAATCCAATTATCATAAATTAGTTGAAAGAATTAACAGGCTTCAAACTACTGTATGTGGTCTGTCCATCCCTGTTAGATCCAGATGATGGTCATATGAATAATCATCATCATCTCATTACAGTCTATTAAAGTCCACTCCTGAATATAGTAATCCCCATATAAAATATCTGAGTAATCCTTAAAGAAAACTATATACATACCGTATTACCATATACATTATACACTTTAGTTACATCACATGGGAATGCAGTTCTTAAGAGCTTTTTCTTGGTTGCATCATTAAATTAACCATCATGAAAATGTTTTTCACACAGCATTCTGGGCTTATTATGTAGCTTTGTCTGGAAAGCTAAAGTAGTATACTGCTCTTGGGAAGGAATATAATATTTCGCCCATAATTTACAGCTGAAAACAAAAGACATAATTATTAAATACAAATATTATCAAAGTATGTCCAATGGTTTACAAATCAATAATTTGTTTTTAAATGGTAAAAGAGAAACAATAAGTTGGACAAGAGATTTAATTTAAGGTTAGAACTTATTAAATAGTGCATATGTATATTGTATACGTACCGCAAAATATACTTTACTGTAAATTTCGGAAACCTAAATAATTTAATGTTGTCAATGGTTGGTATGCTGTTGCACTTAGAACACTTTTTCTACTTTCTTTATCCGCCATTGCAGCGTAGTTTTTAAGTCACTATTTCGTATTTCACTACGAATCATTGACTATCACATTGCCCATCATATAAACGAAGGGCATTAATCTCAACTCAACATCGTAAACTTGCAAAATCTTAGAAAAAGACACAAGCAAAACAAACATAACAACCAATCATGAAGACAATAATTTATACGGCGGCGCCATATTATGAAAAATGAGAATTATATACTCATTTTTTTTTTGGCATTATTAGCGTATATTATTAGCGTTGCGACTGTAAAAAATTGAGTTGCCGTATCTAAAAACGAAAATTGCCGTATTTAGGAAAAAAAATCCACGAAATTGCCGTAAAGTATTTATTTCTACGAATAATTAAATAAATCACATAAAATCTGAAATTTCTTCACCATATAGGTTTCTGATTGATTGAAAACATCACTCGTTTGTCTATGTAATTAATATTTTTCTTTGCTTTTCATTTTCTTACACATATCATTTGCCATTTGAAATTTCGTACAACCTCCTTGATTTTAACCGCTTGTCTTGCTAATAGGGCTCCGTTGACAGTTGATGTTATCAATTTATTTCTGGATTTTGTTTTCATATTGATTACTTCACTGAAAACTCTTTCGCAATCTGTATTGCTATGTTGTAGATAGACATAATACGTCTAAAGCAAAATTTGCTAATATTTTGCAGTCTGTAGTATCTTGGACATTTGCCCAAAATTCTTACTTACTTACTTACTTACTTATCGTCACGCACAATCCCTAACGGGGTAGCCAGAGAGAACAGATCGCCAAGTGTCACGATCCTTACATACCTCTTTCGCTTCTTTCAGGTTCATTAACTTCTTCATACATGCACGTCTAGGTATCCGAGTACTCTTGACCCTCCCCTCTTCGAGCAATTTGCTCACATGGTCTTCGAAAGTTAGTCTCGGTCTACCTCGACACCTTTTAATATTTACTTTCGCTCTATATATTTTCTTCACCATTCGGTCTTCACCCATTCGTTCAACGTGCCCAAACCATTGGAGTACGCCCCTATCAATTTTTGTGATAAGGTCATCTTTCAATCCTGCCATATTGCGAATCTCTTCGTTTCGCTTTCTGTCGGCTATGGTAACGCCACACATTTTACGAAGAGATCGCATCTCCACAGCATTCAACTTGCTTTTATGCTTCTTCTGGCATACCCAGGTTTCGCTGCCATATAACAAAGTCGGTACCAACACTGCGTTATGTATTGCAAGGCGTGCACTCTTCACCACGCCTTGCCTTTTTACTAATGCATTCAGGGCACCATTGACTTTGTTTCCGGCAGCGACACGCCTATCCACATCTAAATCACATCTTCCATCCCGGCTGAAAGCACTTCCCAAGTATACAATTTCATTTACCTGTTCTAGACATTCCTGATTTACCCATATTTCACATTTCGTTCTCTCTTCGTCCTTTTCAAATACCAGAACCTTAGTTTTATTAGCATTCAAACGGAGACCTTTAATTTCACATTCCTCTTTCATACACGTGACTAATGCTTGCAGTTCTGCTTCTGATGGTGCAATAAGCACTGCATCATCAGCATACAGCAGACAATTAACTTTTATGTCACCCAATTTCACACCCGAACAGCTATCTTTCAGCTTCTGTAAACAGCTGTCGAGATACAGTATGAACAGCCAGGAAGACATGACACAACCCTGTTTTACGCCCGCTTGGACGCTAAACATGGGTGACAGGTCATGCCCTACCCGCACACAGGCTTTACAGTCATAGTAAAGTGACTGCACAGCCCTTAACAATCGACCATCCACACCATATCCCGGCAACAGTTCCCACATTTTCTTCCTTATAACCTTATCAAATGCTTTCTCCAGATCCACAAAAGCACAGAAAATCCTCTGGTTAACACTCAGAAGCTTCTCCGTGATCATGCGGAGAGAAAACATTTGATCCGTGCATCCTCTTCCAGGTCTAAATCCGCATTGTGCCTCCCATAAGAATCTTTCCGATTTCTCTTGCATCCTGCGTGTCAAAACCTTCGAATAAACTTTACTTGCTAAACTGGTCAAGCTGATCGCCCGATAGCACCCGCAGTCAAAATGTGAACCTTTACCTTTATATAAAGGCACAATGACCGCGGTTCGCCAATCATCCGGGACATCTCCCGTCCGCCAGCACAAATTGCACAGCAGATGAAAGCTGTCCCAGACGCGAGGCCCACCGTACTTGACCATTTCAGCAGTAACTCTGTCTAGTCCCGCAGCCTTACCACATTTCAAACTTCGAATCGCACGTTCAATCTCTTTCATGCTGATGACCTCAGTGTCATCGAGGTCCGTGTCTGGCGTGCCAGTCACGGCGTCACCCCCGGATCCTTCACTAGGATCATGACACGCATACAATTCTCTATAAAATTCACTCCATCGCTGTACGACGTCCGATTTTTCTGAGAGGACGTCATTGGTTCTCGAAAGCACTTTGTTCATTCTTAAAGCTGTCGCACCACTCCGGGACCTTCCAACCTCTTTCCAGAAGAGTTTGGAGTTTTCCCTAAAGTTGTGCGACAACCTCTCATCCGCTTCTATTCTACACCTTTCACGTACTTCCTCAATCAATGTTTTCGCATGAACTTTCTGCAGCTTATATCTTTCTTTCATCTTCTCTCTCATATGCTCATCGTTACTAGAGGCCAAGTAGTCTAACCATGCTTTTTTCTTCTTTTTTACAGCTTCTTTCACTTCATCATTCCACCATGC
Organism: Parnassius smintheus behrii; assembly: GCA_036936625.1. NCBI lineage: Eukaryota > Metazoa > Arthropoda > Insecta > Lepidoptera > Papilionidae > Parnassius > Parnassius smintheus. The sequence goes on from JAUPFT010000015.1 coordinate 45,841,028, forward strand.
ATCTCTTCTTTTACTACTACCTCTTTTTGTCGTACCACATACTTCTTCCGCTGCACTTACCATTCCATCCCTAAGGTTCTGCCATGTTCTCTCCACACATTCTTTCCTGCCATCGATGGTGTCAAGCTTTTCGGCTACCCTCGTGTGATATTTGTCCCTAGTATCCGCTTCCTGAAGCTTCCAGCTTCGGATGCGACAGACCGACTGTGGTTCTGTTACCGCCATCCGGTGGCGCCAACCCGCGAACAAACCCCTAAATCTAGTAATTACTAGATAATGATCCGTTCCCAGGTCAGCACCCCTGAACACTCGTGTATCCATCACCTGTTTTCGCAGTCGGTCATCCACCAGGAACAAATCAATCATACTTCTCTCATTCTTTCTTTCTCTAGTGTACATATGGATCTTCCTGTGATTAAACATAGTGTTTGTCACAAGAAGACCCTTTTCCTTGCATACAGCCAGTATAAGCTTGCCAGCATCATTAACCCTTTTATCGCCACTTTCCAAGCACCGACTCGTATCCTGGTCGAGCGATACCTACCCATCCATTCAAATCACCACATACAACAGTTCTTTCGTTTCCCTTAACCAAATCTAGAACTTCTCTTACAATCTCCCAAAACTCCTCCAGCTCAGCCATGGACGACGAAGCTACCGGCGCATAAACAGCCAAAAGGAATAACTTCGTCAGTCCCATTTTGAAGCGAACCCAGAGAAGTCTTGAGTTCACAACCTTGTATTCAGTCATAAGATCGACCAACCGGGACGACAACAGCACTCCCACTCCTTGGCAGGCGTTCTCGCTTTCCGGGACTCCGGACCATATAGCTAACGTCCCGCCAGGGAGCTCTTCAATACCACTGCCTTTCCGTTTGGTCTCCGACATACACACGACATCTAATTCTCTTTCTTTCATTATTTCGATCAACTCATTCGTCTTATCTCTCATGCCTCCTCTAACATTCCACGTGCCAACTCTGCACTCCGTCCTCCACCTTCCGCCGTGTCGGGCTGTGCGTGACGGGTGGCGGTCCCCATCGCCACTTTGCGCGCTGCATTCCACACCAACGGGGACGAGCTGGTGTGCGTCGCCTTGGGGGGACGCCCTAACCCTCGTTCGCATGGGTGCGCAGCTGCCCAAAATTCATGTTTTCATTTCTAATTCTGAAATTTTGTTTACATTTGGTAGCAACCTCCACTCGTCATCAATTCGTTGCATATCTGATTCTCTCACAATTCGTGGCAATTGCTGGGCCAGTGGCGACAATGACGGAAAACAACTATGAGGTCTTTGTCCTTTTCGCGTGTTTTGAAGTAAGAGTTTAAGCTTGTTGTAGAAAGTGCAGCCATTCCAACAAAGCCAAATTGGATCCAAGTTTAATTTACTGCCAGAGTAAATACTACAAAAGTACCGTACACATCTTATAGTTCATAATGTTGTACATACACTCAATAATATAAACAAAGTAAATATGTGTATCTCTTACATTCATTACTTCTATCATTGTCTACCATGTGTCATGTTCATGCCATCTTTGTTAGTCTCATAAAATAAGAGATGGAACGGTAATTTCCCGTCATAGACAACCACACTCTTTCTTATCACTTAAGGGATGACGAAAGTGAAAAAAATATGGATATCAAAACAGGTATTTATATTTTTTGTTCATAATTTGCCATCGTGGTTTATCGCAAAGCTGAATTGCCGTAATATTTGATACGGCAATGAAAAGCCTGCCGTATGCCGTATAATCTTTAAGAAAAATCGTGGAATGTGATCGCAACGCTGGCCTGGTATCTAGACCTTTAGGCCAGATATACTCATTAAGGTATTTTGGTGCTACCAGTAAAAAATATAATTTTCTACTAATTGAAAATCAAAACAAAAAGAAAAATTTATTTTTCTTTTACTGTCAAGGATATGCTAATATAATAATGTAGAAAAATACGACAGGCATAGTTATCTTCCTATGGATTATTATGCACGACGCAAAACGATGAGATACCTGCGTAGTACAACCAGCACGGGTTGAGCAACTCAGGGGCGGTGGGCGGAGCCAAGGGGGTCGCGTCCGGCGAGGTTCGACAACTAGCGAGGGTGCATACAACAACACAGAAAAACAGCCGTAGTCTTGATTGTTGTATTTGTTAAACATGTATAGCTTATTTTCAATAATAAAAAGAATGATGTTGTAACTATGCAATAACTCTCCCAATAAAGGCATCGAATAAATAACGAGAGTTAGCATAGATTTTATAATTAAATTGTACTCTTATAGTTAAATTGTATTCTTATAGTTAAATTGTATTTAAAATTGTACTCTTATAGTTAATTTACCTTTGTTGCATATCACTTTTATTATATATTACTTTTCATACATATTAACATTCAGATAAATTACCTTTCGAGCAAAAAATAATTGTAACAGGGCATGTTATCGTGACGCGGCCGCGGAGCAAATGAAGCTACGCGTAGGGCGACACGACGTTTTATATTTATAGTGCTGAGGTGCGGGGCAGGGTTCTCAGCTTAAAAATTGTGAATTACTAAGTTTAAAACCGTTTAGAATATAAGAAAATTATTGTGAATATAATAGTATAGGAAATAGAGGTAAGAATATTGTATAATTAAGTAAGTTTGTAAATAAATAAGAGTTTTATGGAAATAAAGAAAGGCGCGGGGGTGAGGCAAGGGTCCGCTGGCCAGCAGCGGCCAAATCATATAAAAGACGGGCCGGCCGGTAGGGTCGGCAGTCGCTCTCCAGCCACCGAAAAGGCACTACCAGAAGAAAAAGTACAAGTTCCTCCTCACCGCCGCTTGCCTCCTATATAAACAGTGAACAACGCGTTTTATTCATTTTTCGAACGGCGTTACGGCGATCCGTAACATTAATGGTCCTTCGAAGAGCCGAATTAAGAAGCAAACCTCAAGAACGAAAAAATATTATTGTGAAGAAAAATGGTGAATACGCGTAGTAACAGTGGAGAATCATCGAAGCGTCGCAAGGATGAACAGATAACCCAGGGGGCCACGGAAGAGGCCTCCGGGGGCGACTCAGCCGCTAGTGGCTCATCAAACACCACTAGCGAAACTACAACGGTCAGCGGTACGACCACTACCTCTGCGACCGATGAAACGACTGCAACGGAAGAAACCCAGCAAGAAAGTGATCAAAGGTCGCAGCGCACACTAAAGCCGGGCGAGACTAGGTCACGCCGCTCCGTAGTCTCACGCAAGAGACTCCTCGCGGAGTTAGAGGCAAAAGAGCGGTTGGCCGAACTCAAGCTCGAGCAGGCCCGATTGCAAGCAAGAATGGAATTGCAGGAGATACATGTGCAGCGACTACAAGCAGAAGTCGGATCAACGGAGGACGAAGAGGAAGAAATAGAAGACGACTTAGCATCAGTGCGCATTAGTACATGGTTGCAAGAAAAACCTACATCTCAACCCGCGCCGCAACCCGCGCCGCAACCCGCGTCGCAGCCCGCGCCGCAACCCGCGCCGCAGCCCGCACCGCAACCCACGTCGTACTTCACGTCGCAACCAGCACCGCAGATCGCACCACCCGTACTTCAACAGTATGCACCGCAATACGCTCCACAACATACCGCGCCGCAGAAAGAAGACTATGTACAGGCGCAGCAACAAATCGACGTCGCTACCTTAGCCGCTGCTTTATCACAAGCAGTGAGAAGCACAAGGGAGCCGCTGAAATATTTGCAAGAGCTGCCCACATTCAATGGCAGCAGCAAAGAATGGCTCAGCTTCAAAACAACGTACGAAGAATCTTCAAAGTACTTCACGATGAACGAAAACATAGCGAGAATACGCCGAAGCTTAAAAGGGATAGCAAAAGAAGCCGCAAGCTGCCTACTTATAAGCCAATCAGACCCCAGAATAATAATAGAAGCTTTGGAAAGGAGATTCGGACGACCAGAAGCATTAATTCACTTAGAAATAGAGAAGCTGAAGCTGCTTAACAAAGTCACGGACAATCCCAGGGAGTTATGCATATTCGCCAATCGCATAGCAAACGTAGTGAGCACCGTGGAAGCACTCAAGAAAGCACACTATCTGCATAGTCCGGAGATGACGCGAGTTATCACAGACAAACTCACGCCCATATTGAGAAGCAAATGGTACGACTATGCAGCCAGAAAGAAAGAGGATATCCCAGAGCTTAAGAAAATATCAATCTTCTTAAACGAAGAAGCGGATAAATGCAGCGCGTATGCCTTGCCGGAATTTATCACGGAGGACAACGAACCGAGAGAGCGAAGGCCGAGAAAAATAGAACGTGCCTTCGCCACAAGCAAGAAACAATATGAAGAACGCTGCCCTCAATGCAAACAAGAACACAAACTGCCCGATTGCAAGTCATACGCCGCTCTGTCCACAAATGACAGAAGGGAAGTAGCAAAGAAGTATAATACCTGCTACCGCTGTCTACGAGGCAAACATCGCCGATTGCTGTGTAAAGCTCCACCGTGCGGAAAAGATGGATGCATGATGAAGCACCATAAATTGCTGCATCACGACAAAAAGGCCGAAACTGAAAAAGAACCCGCTATGGAAACCGCAACATCGGCAAAGGAGGTCATCACAACAATTCGACCATACAAACACCGCCGTGCTTACCTAAAGATTGCGCCCGTAACAATAAAGGGGCCGCTAAGCTGCGTCGAAACATACGCATTATTGGATGAAGGAAGCACAGTCACCTTAGTCGATGCCTCGATCGCTGACGTCATCGGCGCCGACGGTCCAGCCCACGCAATGTGGATACAAGGGGTTGGCTCGGAGGTGAAGCATGAGAAGAGCAAGATCGTCAGCCTTAAAATAAGAGGAAAGCACGCGCAAGAGGAACACAACATAGAAGCAGCGCGTACGGTAGAGCGGTTGGACTTCGCGCCAGAATCCGTGAACGAAAATCACTTGGAGAATTGCCAACATCTGCTGGATATCAAAGAGGATATCACCTACGAACGCGCCTCACCGAAAATACTAATCGGGCAAGATAACTGGCACCTCATAGTGTCTAGAAAACTGCGCGTCGGTCGTCGAGACCAACCAGTCGCCTCATACACCAACCTGGGCTGGGTTCTGCATGGCTGTCATAGCTCATTGACGTCGACGGTCACCTTCTGCGGCAGGCTACATCAAAGGGAAGAGGCACAGCCAATAGAAGAAGAAATAAAAAATTATTTCAAATTAGAATCACTGTGCATCGAGCCGAGGAGACCTAAAGAAGATCCCGAGCAGCGAGCTATGCAAATATTGAGGGAAACCAGCAGGAGGTCGGCGGACGGCAGATTCGAGACAGGGTTGCTGTGGAAAGAAAAGGATTTCCAAATACCAAATAATTACAAAGACGCGGAAAGACGACTGCACACTTTAGAGAAGAGGCTCGACCGAGACAGCAATCTCAAGCTACAGTACGAAGAACGCATACAGCACCTCTTCAACTCGGGTTACGCAGAGCGCGCGCCCATGCCACCGCCACAAGGCAAGACATGGTATCTACCACACTTCCCAGTCATCAACCCTGCGAAACCTAACAAGCCGCCGAGATTGGTACACGACGCCGCAGCGAAGACAGCAGGAATATGTCTCAACGATATGCTTCACTCGGGGCCGGACTTATTACAGTCATTGCCTGGAGTAATCATGAGGTTCCGACAGTATCCGTATGCAGTGAGCGCCGACATAAAAGAAATGTTTATGCAGATCAAAGTGCGCAAAGAAGATAGAGACGTTTTACGTTTCTTGTGGAGAGGCAAGCGGCGGGAGGGCCAACCGGAGGAATATAGGATGACATCGATCATCTTTGGAGCGACATCATCACCATGCACAGCATTATATATCAAAAATAAAAATGCTGAAGAACATTCAGAGGCATACCCGGAAGCTGCGGTCGCCATAAAATGAAATCACTATATGGACGACTACTTGCAGAGCTTCCACTCTATCACGGAAGCTCGGCAAACTGTAAAAGCAGTCGATCACGTCCACAAACAAGCGGGATTCGTACTCAGCGGGTGGACATCAAACGAAGAAAAAACAATAGAAGAAATAACGACAGAGCATAAACAACACGACGCGACCGTGCGCCTGGGCGGAAAAGAAACTGAGAAGACGCTCGGACTGCTCTGGCATGTACAAAGCGATCATATTGGATTTAATACAAACAATATGAAGATGCCGATCGACGTAAAAGAAAAGCAACGCTTGCCAACTAAACGTGAAGCGCTGAGCATAATAATGGCATTATTTGACCCACTTGGGTTAATATCACCAGTGACTACCCCAGCGAAGAGAATATTCCAAGACACATGGCGTTACAAGGCGGAATGGGACGACCCTCTGCCAATAGAGTTAAAAGAAAAATGGGAAGACTGGATTACTTCACTTCACGCCCTAGAACAACTGAGAATACCGCGATGCTACGATTACAACCCAGTGTCGACGCGGCAACTACACACATTCGTCGACGCAAGCGAGGAGGCCTACGCAGCAGCCGTGTATTGGAGAACGGAGCGAGCAGACGGCAGCGTTAACATATCATTGGCCGCCGCCAAGAGCCGCGTCACACCACTGAAACCAGTCTCCATACCACGGCTCGAGTTACAAGCAGCACTACTGGGAGCTCGTCTTGCGCAGACCGTGATCAGTGAGCACGATGACGATATAGCGGGCAAGACATACTGGTGCGACTCCCGTACTGCACTAGTGTGGATAAGGTCGGAGCCCCGCGCGTACAAAGCTTTCGTCGCTCATCGCCTGGCGGAAATAGAAGATACGACCAAAAAGAACGAATGGCGTTGGCTACCGTCCAAAGAAAACGTGGCAGACGACGCGACCCGAACCACGCCAGAAAGGTTCGACGAGTCGTACCGGTGGTTCCGAGGGCCCCCGTTTCTACAACGTCCACCGGCTGAATGGCCGCGGGAAGAGAAAACAACGCAATACGACACTGGGGAAGAACGAGAAATATGTAACATCACAGTTAAAAGTGAAGACTCGCCAACAACACACCTGCCACAAATAGAAAGATTTTCAAAATGGATTCGCCTCATAAGGGCGACAGCGAGAGTCCTCTTATTCATTGACATGTGCAGACCAAACAAGCACGTGGTGAAGGCTGGGCGTAAACGCAACAAAGCAAGACAAGATAGCGACCCTGGCTGGCAAAGAACAAACCGACGCAATACCCCCACCAAGGAGAAAAGGGCAACACCTACTGTCTCATCACTTGTAGGAATACCAGCCGCTTATCATATAAGAGCCGAACAACTGTGGGTGCAAGCCAGTCAGCGGGAAAGCTTCACGAAGGAGCTCAAGAGGATCACCAACGGAAGTGTTCCAGGAGGCGACGACAAACTAAGCCACCTGAGCACATACGTCGACGAAGAGGGGACCCTACGCCTCAGAGGTCGAATAAAAGCAGTATCAGAAGTAGAGGAGGACACGTACGATCCTCCCATACTAGACGGGAAGCACGCATACACTCGTCTGTACATAGCACACGTACACGAGAGGTTGCATCACGGAGGCGTGGAAACAGTCGTGAACGAATTAAGACAGAGATTGTACATAAGAAAAATACGTCCAGTAGTAAAAACTGTCATCAAAGGCTGCCTACCGTGCCGCCTAAGAAAAGTCAAGCCTGCATCACCGTCTACAGGAAACCTGCCGTCCGCGCGTCTCGCTCATCACGCACGTCCGTTCACATACACCGGACTGGACTACTTCGGGCCAATAGAAGTCACAGTGGGACGACATCGTGAAAAACGCTATGGCGCGTTATTTACCTGCATGACGTCACGAGCAATACACATAGAGGTGGCCTACTCGTTAAGCGCCGACTCAGCCGTGTCAGCACTTAGGCGTTTCATGAGCAGAAGAGGATGCCCAAAAGAAATCTGGAGTGACAACGCTACGTGTTTCAAGGCAGCAGACAAGGAGCTGGCCGAAGCAGCACTCGCAGCCCTCGAGAACGAAACCACATGTCAGCAAATTGTGTGGAAGTACATACCACCATCAGCACCATTCATGGGCGGCGCCTGGGAGCGAATGGTTCGCTCCGTGAAAGAAGCTCTACGCGTCACTCTCAACGAACGCTATCCCAGTGACGAGACACTGGTGACCCTGCTCGCCGAGGTCGAAAACACAGTCAATTCGAGACCTCTTACACACGTCTCAGTTGACCCAGGAGACCCGGAAGCCATCACGCCGAATCACATCCTCATCGGTCCCAACTCACACGTACCTGCACCGGGACACTTCAGCGAGAGCGACGTGACGGCCCGCCAGCAGTGGAAACAAGCTCAAGCCCTAGCCGACGTATTTTGGCGCAGATGGGTGAAGGAATACCTGCCCCTACTCCAACACCGGCGGGAGCCCAGCAGCGTAGGCGCATCGCCGAAGATTGGAGACCTGGTCATCATTTGTGACTCCAATCTACCGCGCAACATCTGGCCCAGGGGAAAAATAAGCAACGTATATCCTGGCGTCGACGGAGAGGTACGAGTAGTGGACGTAACCACTAGCAGTGGACATGTACTTCGAAGACCAACAAAGAAGATCGTCGTGCTACCAGAGGGATCGCAGCGTGGCGACGGCGGGAGAATATGCACGACGCAAAACGATGAGATACCTGCGTAGTACAACCAGCACGGGTTGAGCAACTCAGGGGCGGTGGGCGGAGCCAAGGGGGTCGCGTCCGGCGAGGTTCGACAACTAGCGAGGGTGCATACAACAACACAGAAAAACAGCCGTAGTCTTGATTGTTGTATTTGTTAAACATGTATAGCTTATTTTCAATAATAAAAAGAATGATGTTGTAACTATGCAATAACTCTCCCAATAAAGGCATCGAATAAATAACGAGAGTTAGCATAGATTTTATAATTAAATTGTACTCTTATAGTTAAATTGTATTCTTATAGTTAAATTGTATTTAAAATTGTACTCTTATAGTTAATTTACCTTTGTTGCATATCACTTTTATTATATATTACTTTTCATACATATTAACATTCAGATGAATTACCTTTCGAGCAAAAAATAATTGTAACAGGGCATGTTATCGTGACGCGGCCGCGGAGCAAATGAAGCTACGCGTAGGGCGACACGACGTTTTATATTTATAGTGCTGAGGTGCGGGGCAGGGTTCTCAGCTTAAAAATTGTGAATTACTAAGTTTAAAACCGTTTAGAATATAAGAAAATTATTGTGAATATAATAGTATAGGAAATAGAGGTAAGAATATTGTATAATTAAGTAAGTTTGTAAATAAATAAGAGTTTTATGGAAATAAAGAAAGGCGCGGGGGTGAGGCAAGGGTCCGCTGGCCAGCAGCGGCCAAATCATATAAAAGACGGGCCGGCCGGTAGGGTCGGCAGTCGCTCTCCAGCCACCGAAAAGGCACTACCAGAAGAAAAAGTACAAGTTCCTCCTCACCGCCGCTTGCCTCCTATATAAACAGTGAACAACGCGTTTTATTCATTTTTCGAACGGCGTTACGGCGATCCGTAACAATTATTATTTCTGTATTCAAAATTTTTGAGTGTAATTTATCTTTAGCAAAATCTTACTAATTATGAAACAAGACATTTATCTGACAAATGGCAATAATAAAATTCAGCCCCCGTAGGTATTTCATTCTGTCCATACAGAGTTGACCAGGCCTGATACTTACACGGAAGATAAATAGTGAGTAATAATAATAATTACTGTTATACCTTGTTATTCTGTATGTCTAAAATGTACATTGTTATTGTTATGAAATGTGAATGCTTACCGGCATTATTAGTATTCCTATTGACAACTCAAGGGAAGGCTCAAATATTATTATCCGTTACCGACAGTGTATTGCAGTAGGTAATCGTTTAAATTACTAAATACTAACACAATTCTTTTATCCGTATGTTGAAAACAGAATTAACATTTAATTGTTGATATATTCATTGTAGGTTGATATAATCTATGCAAATATTATATACCAAGCCTTTGATTATATACCTGTATATAATCAAAGTATCAAGCATACGATGATGATTTTGAAAACTACTTAATGTGTGTGACTAGATTTAAGCCTTTAATCATATGTGTATTATGTTCATGTAAGTATTTTTTTCGTATAATACGAATGTACAATACGGCCGACGTATCTTGGCGAGTCTGAATATAGGCTCTGCGAAGTTTAGCGCATGAACACTCGTGAAGAAAACTGTTATTGTCATTTTTTTATATATACCAATGTACAAATAAAATTTCCCTAATACAGTGACCAAAAATATCAAAACACTTTGGAGACATTATAAATTAAAGATTCAATTTTGATACCTCACCTTTCGATAGGGGCAGATTTTATCACAAACACATACAATATTATTTACATTTAATACTTTTTATTTATTTACACTTATTATTATTTAATCACTGTCGCTGAGGGGGGAAATTCCTAACATAAAGTCGTCGGCCCCTTGTGTACCATGTGAGGTACTTGGCATAGGTTCATCTTCGTAATCGTCGCTCTCACTTTCAGACTCACTTTCTGAATCTGAAGCTGTATTAATGATGAATAATTGATCCGTCATTTCGTCAATAATATGGTCGCTCTTCCTATAGTCATGTTCGACCTCTTGCACTTTTCTGCATAAAGCACTCCATTCATTCTGACCCATTAAATTTACTTTTTCTTGTATGAGCTCCATTGTCCGGGTTACGTTCCAGTCGACGTTTTTAGCGGCTACGTGCCCTTTAATGGCAGCCCACACCATCTCGATGGGGTTTAAATCGGGATGATATGGGGGTAAACGAAGGACATCGTGGTTGTTTTGTTTAAACATTTCATCTATTACGTATTTTTTATTCACGTCTTTGTTTTTTTTTATTAGATCGTAAAGTTGTGGTTTACGCATGTCCTTTTCATATGGTATACCCTTTTCTAATAACCACGATTCCATTTTTGCCTTCTTGTCATTAGATGTAGGGGCAGGATCCATTAATTTGTTGTGGTACGGAGCATTATCGATAACCACCACCGAGTTAGGGCTCAAATTTGGAATCAGTTGGGTCCGTAACCATTTCTCATAATTTTTGAAATTCATGTCATCATGATAGTCTCCGGTTTTGCTGCCAGATTTGAACATTAGTAGCGCGTTCGGAACAAACCCTGCTTCTGACCCAGCGTGTACCATCACTATCCGCTGACCTTTTGATATCGGGCGCTTTAGTCCTTGAGCGGAACCATCTGATCACGCCTTACCTTTTGTATGTGATGAGTGGGCATACGACTCGTCAGTGAATACAATTGGTCGCCCTTCGTCCCTGTATTTTTTCATTGCCTTCAAGTACAAGATCCTTTTCAGGCGAATGTCGGTCTTCTCTATAAGAACCATTCTATTGGTTTCGGTCTTTCGCCACTTGAAACCCAAGTTTTTGATAATTGTCTTTAAGCTCGTTTTACCACCTTGAAAATTTATATCCCGTTTGAGTTTCGCTAGTAATTTGTTTATCGTCGGCATTTCTTTTTCAGTTTTGTGGAAGTTGTGTATGCATCTTTTTACTACTCCCTGGTCAAAATTATCCATATCAGTAATAGGTTTTGATCTAGACCTTTTTTTACCAGGCGTGCGGAATACTGAAAGTAAGCCCGAAATATTGCCTTCAGTTGCGATCCGCTGTACTGTGCGTTGGGACACACCAGTTGCGTTAGCAACTCTTAAATAAACTTTATCGACATCTTTTACGCCTTCTTCTTTTTCTTTTTTCATATATTGCGTTAAATCGTAAATAATTTTTCTCGCCTGGCGATTTAACACACTGTTATGTTTTGGTGGCATGTTTGGCGAATAATATAAGTGCTAACTGACACTTGCAAATAAAACAAATAAAACAAACAAAACAAACTTAACACTATTAATAAAAACAAACAACAATAACAACGAAAACTTTTGTAACCGACTGTGCTCAAGACAGAGATAGCGACACGAACACGACACCAATGCTAACGTGTGACTGAGAAATATTACCGTGTACCGAGCATTGCCGAATAAGCACGAAGCTTTACGAAGTAACCAGAAAGGGATGTCCAACACGCGTGCCTGAGGGTGTTGTTTAATCGATTTTTATTCAAATCGATTAAAATTAAGACATAAAAATATATTTATTTGCAATTTATAAGGAGGTTCTAAATTTTCTCAAATAGTCGTTACTCAAGAAGACGTTAATAGATAATTGATATTTAAGTACATTATGTCTTTCAGCTGAGAAAATAATATGTTTTTAGTTTTTTTTTTATTTAAGTCGAAATCTTGTTTATTATCAACAAAATTCACTATATTTGTAAATCTATTTCGTTTAATATCTTATATAAACAAAAATCAATAACTTCTAAATAAAACTAATCGATTGCGATATTTTATGACTAAAGGGTCGATTGTGTTTACTTATGGTCAATCTCTAGCCTAGACCACCGCCCCCCGTACGTCGCCTCATGCCACCATTTTGTTCCTTAAAAAAGCTATTGCGCAACCTTCTGCGCGAAGGTCGGACTCGCCAAGATACGTCGGCCGTATTATATGTCTATAGATACTAGTGTTCGAACTTCGAATGGATTATCTTCAAAGGGGACAGTCATTTTTGGGCCCACTAGAAATATTAACGTCACTTAATGGTGTTACACCAAAAAAAAAGAATTAAATTATAATAGTAAATGGCCTATAGATTTTTCGAAAATGTAAACGGAGTCAAGAAATCTGAAAAAAAGTTATTTGTTTTGATATTCGTGTTCTGATTAGTGTAATATAATATAATGCGTGAAATTAGTCATTTTGCACTTTGTATAAAAAGAAAACTATATTATTCACAAAGCTGACTAAAAAAGATACCACTAAGAACTTTATGTTTAATTTCTAAAAGTTTTAGCTAATATCATATTTTAACATAGTTCTAAATGACTGTAAACCAAAACGCTATTTTGTCATTGACTTCCGGTAATTCTCAGCTGCCGGCGGACGGGTATTACATCTTGGGTATGTTCCAAAATAGAACCCAGTGTACTGTCCAATGCAAATGACGTCATGAATCGACGCTATACTGGTGATTCGTTCCAAAACAAACGACAGTATATGACGTCATACATTTACGCTATATTGGAAAAGTGTTGGCGATTATTTTGTCATTTTGTGCTCCAAAAATCATTATATCTTCCTACTAGAGATACCAGGAATTATTCTATAATTTTTTGTAGTTGAATAAATAAAAACAAATTCTGGCATGCTTCATTCAGCGCATACACAATTAAAAATTGTTTTATTGTGATATCCGACGCAATATGGCGGCGGCACGTCAGTACAATATAGTGTCAATTGATGACGTCATTTGCATTTGCCTGTGTACTAGGTTGTATTTCGGAACATACCCCTTTAATCTTTACGGCATTGACGTTCGTCACGCTACTGTTTTTTTTTTTTGTATTTATATGCGATTTTAAGAAAATGGAATCTGCTAGATCAGCCTACCACGAAAATAGAAGTGTATGTTGCAATTGTGGAATCATGTTTCAACGCAGTGTACGAAGACAATTACTGGCTGAGACAGCTGCTGATGTGCGTCAACTTTTATCTGTGTGGATTTCTCACGAGGTGAGTATATTATCTTATGGAAAGCTAATAACTCCACTATACAATCTATCTATTTACATATCTAGATTTAAACTCTTATGAGAAATATATATTATTTTTGTTACTCTCGATTTTATTCCAATAATGTTACCATACTGCGGAAACGAAAATTACATATTTTCTTTTTTAATGTATTACTTAATATTTTTATTTTTATTGAATTATATGGGATATGGTACGATTTTTTAAAAATAATAAGAAAGGAAAACGATCCACAGACTCCACACAGACACATAACGATCTATACATGTTTAAGTACTTAATTATTTTAAGCTTTTAAAAGTACTAATATATATCCTATATAATATATTCTACAGCTATAATTTTAATCTCTCGTTATATTAAAATTGATAAATTATTGACATATATATTGATTGAATTATAATACATTTTGACACAAGATAACACTGCATTCTTTCCTGCTATTTACCAACTTACAGGCATAGTACTTTGCATTGACTGGCATTGACTAAGAGTAAAGGGTGCTTTTGGCAGAAAAAAGCGCTAGCAAGCGCTTGTAAGCAAAATGGTGAAACTAAATAGTTTTCGGCCAGGACACGTTTGCTAACATCAGTAGCGCTGACACAATCCGCCATTTTGCTTATTTAATTTGTTTGTTTGAAGTAGAGTTTATAAGTTCTTTTGTACAATATTATTTTTAAGTAATATAATGACATGAATAAACATATACATGTTATTAAAAATTCATGATTGTTAAGTTTTAACATGAATACTTTACAAACATATATTTAAATTAGGTTAGGTTCCCCGTTTAAAACTAACTTCGTGTCCTAGAGGAAAATAGCTACTTACAATTTGACAGCGCTTAACGCTTACGATCGCCATTTTGCTTACAAGTGCTTGCTAGCGCTTTTTTCTGCCAAACGCACCCAAAGCCTGTAGTTTCGAACTATTTGGTAGAAAAAATATAATATGGTATAAACTCGTTTGTTTAAATTGATATAAACCGTGGGCATGCAACTTGGAACATAGTTTTGAGAACAAATTGATATCTTTTTGTGCTGCCATCTTTAGTGTGGCCACGTAAACTAGACTCACTTTTATCGAACTAGAGGGCACACTTATGTATTAAGTCTATGCAAAGGAAACAATCCATGTGCTACGCACATGCGCAATAATGGCGGTCACTACTCACTAATAGTAAAGCTTATATAGACATCAATTTAATATTATTCCGATTTCTGTGCGTTTGTATATTGTGCTGTTCATTTGACACGAATTTTGGTCAATGCAAAGCAATGTGTTTTTAAATGTGACAAATTTGGTACTTTCGTAATATTTGCATAATTTCCAGTTTTTATTCACTTGTAAACAGCTAATTGAAAGTGAAAGTTCAAGGCATGTGCTGTAATCATCAAAAGTCCACTGCTAAGCATAGACCACGGATTGTCTCGTATTGCCCATCTTTTGTTTCAGTTTCCCTCTTTCGCCTCTAAATTATTGATTATATTTTATCATTTCAGATATTTTACACTACTTTCCTAGACCGGAACACCC
Source organism: Parnassius smintheus behrii (assembly GCA_036936625.1). Classification (NCBI taxonomy): domain Eukaryota; kingdom Metazoa; phylum Arthropoda; class Insecta; order Lepidoptera; family Papilionidae; genus Parnassius; species Parnassius smintheus. The sequence goes on from JAUPFT010000015.1 coordinate 45,856,241, forward strand.
TTCACTAGAAAGGTTTCAGCAATGTTAAAGATAGTATAAGTCAAGAGGATAGCTAGAACATATTTAAAAGATAAAACCGATTGTGTAATTTACAATAACTACCGCATTTGCTATCGGCTCTTTGAGGATCGTTTTTTATATCCTCGAACCAGAAGACTTCCCAAACCCCAGTCTTAACCTTGGTAAGTCTTTATTAAAAGCTTTCTCACTGTCATGTTAAATAGCAATTCTTTTAGCAGTAAGCCCTAGATTATAAAGCACACTGGCTTAGCAAAAGCTTATTCACATTTACCTTAAAGATAAATAATATTTTGAACTTTTAGGGTTCCATAGTTACACAACAAGGAATCCTTATACCACATCCACATCACTTATACCGAATGAATTTTTTTCACAAATTTCTACTACAAGTTCACACGATAATCGTATAAGATGTATTTAATTTATTTTTTTAAAAGAAGAGGGGGCGTGGAAACGAGCATGACGCGGCTTACCTGATGGATAGTGACTACCGCCACCCATGAAGGACCACAGCACTAGGGGCATACGCATTGCCAGCTTTAAAAAAAGAGTAGGCTCATTTCTTGAAAGTCCCAAGTTGTATTGGTCCAGAAAATTCTCTGGTGGTAGTATAATATTAATAAACTCTTAATTATTGTAACTATATTCTCTTACTATATCGGTAAGTGTGCGATAAGTAAAAGATATAGTTGCTGGAATTTAATAATGATAATGTCCTCCAGACTGAATTTCGGTCACTGCGGCCAGCCTCAACGGAGACTAGCCATCGGCGTGGGACAGGATTATAGTGCCCAAATGTATGCGCAAGCACAGGTGCACTCTCTACTTCATCACTCTCATATTCCGATCGGACGTAAACCGACACGACCGAAGAGAGATCAGGCGCAGGACCAACGGCTTTACGTGCCTTCCGAAGCACGGGGGTCATATACCGCCAATTTTCTGACTCCGGGCAGCTATTAAGAATTTCTTGACGAATAAACCCAATAATTATTTTTTTCGCCCGACCCGGGATTCGAACCCAGAACCTCATGATCAGTAGTCGTGCCAATACTACTACTAGAACACCGAGGCAGTCAATTTTTAAGGCTGGAATTTACTATAATAATAGCAAGTACAACATTAAGATTTAATATCCTGAGAATCTTTTTATATCTGAAATAAGTAAAAAGGCTTTATATCTAAACCTGGCTCACAACTCACTAGGTAAATAACATGTGGGGTAGGCAGTTGACCGAAACTATTCCTGTATCCAAACCTAGGAACGGGTTAGTCGTGGTTGTACCTTGCTTTTGTTGTAACTGAAATAACTAGAACTTAGACGAAGCACTCCTGACTCAAAACTCTTGCTGATATAACTTCAAAATTTTGTTATCACTGGTCCGCAAGCCGTGCAGTAGGAATGCTACTTTTTTGCACTGTGCACATAGCAGCACCGCGCCAGTTCCAAAAGCATTCTAATAGTATATTGCATAATATGTATAATATCATTACAATGCAGAAGTTAGAATTAAAATTTCTTTTAAAAAGAGATTCCAATACAATTAGGTCTATTCTGTAACTGTTTCATCTGATCTCTATATGATTACCTGTTTGGCATACTTCTTTCAGATGCATTGATCAAAAGAAGATGTACATACAAAACATAAAGAAAATGTTAAACAAAATAATGATTTTAAAAAACAAAATATAAGACAAAAAAGTCAAGTAACAGCAGCAGAAAAAATTGAAGCTTTACGATTTTGTGCAAGTGTACGTGTATATACTTTGTTAAATAATATTCAATGTTGAAATTATTTTTGGTAAGATATCTTTTTATCGCATATTTACTTGTATTTCCACTTGTGTCAAACATTTTATTGCTTCTTATTCTATAAAAAAGTGGTCATAACATTTTATTTCTTTGCAGAAAATAAGTTGCTGCCACAAGAATGTGAAGATATGGCAGATATACTTCTCCTGTTTGATCAATTGTTTGATTCTTTTAATGGAGGTTCCTATAAGGAAACATACAAGATCTATAAAAATTGTGTAAAACCAAATTCATTGTTTAAGTTAGTAGTTAAGTTTTATTTTATCATTATTCATTTTAATATGTCTGCCTTTTAATATTTTATTGCACCATCTCTTATGCAATCTTTGAGGGTCTGAACTATGTACAATTAATTTGATCAACAAATTAATGATAAGAGTCCTTACTTTTTATGTTTATGTCATGTCGGAAATTTCAATTTGATATTTATTAATAATTTAATGACTTGAAATATCCTATTTAGGGGGAATCATTGGTCAAATGTTTTTAATTATTTTTGTCATAATCTCCTCAACACATTATGAAGTTCTGTGAAAGTTGCAAAAACGTTTTTCTTGAAACTACAAATTTGATGTATTTGCTTGGTGTGGGGTTGTCTTCCAAAGATCGTCATTACAATTATTACATCAATTACATACCTATATTAATTTTTTTAATTGCTTGTATGTGTGGTCGTAATTACGTCGACGGAAGTGTCATTCTATTGTATATTAAAGTATTTTTTATTAAGGACAACAAACAGTTGTATAATAAAAATTACAATTAAAATCCTATGTAAATATATAAACTAATTACACAACCAACATCGTTATCCACAAAATTACCGTATTAATTAAAGTTATAAGGCACAGAGAATACAAATATAAAATAAAATAACTAAAAAAAATAAAAACTAAAACCTAGAGACAAAACAACATTTTACAAAAAATAAAACAATTCAGATTAACGTTATAAAATTATAAGAAAATAGTAATAAAAATAAAAATAAAAAAAAATTAAAAAACATTTAATATAAGTTTTATAGCTTTTCTAAATTGAGGTAGGGGCATGGTAAATAAGTCTACATCGGAGAAGCTGTTGTTGTACAGTTCCATTATACGACGCAAAGGCGCACGCTTGCCCGCATTTGTTTTGCACATATTAAGGAAAAACAAACGATGCACGTGAGTGTTTCGTATTCTTTGTGAGCGACTTGGTACACGAAGGTATATACAGTTGACAAATTGAGAGCAATCAAAAAAGTTACGACAAATTTTGTAAAGAAAAGTACAGTCAAGTAGTAATCGTCTATTGCTTAAAGTTGTTAAATAATATTTATGCAAGAGGTAGTCATAAGAGGACCAAGAACAGTAACATCTGTAGTTTACAGAGCGCAGATATTTAGCTTGAACCGATTCTACTAAATCACGATATCTTTGGTAGAAGGGATTCCAAACTTGTGTGGCATACTCCAATTGGGGTCTTATAAGAGTAGAGCAGTAGATAAGTGTCAGACTTTTTAAATGGCTTACAAGTTCTCATGATAAAACCGTAAAGCTGAAACGCTTTGTTGATAATGTGGTTAATGTAGTAATCAAAATGAAGCTTAGAGTCAAAGAACACGCCAAGGTCTTTAATAAGCGAAACGTTGTCAAGAGGAGTACTGCAAGGAGAATATGCGAATTTAATAATATTACTTTTTTTAGTGAAGGTGATAGTTTTACATTTAGGGAGGCTAAGAATTAGTTTATTTTCTATACAATAGGAAGATAAACGATCCATGTCATCTTGAAGTAGAATACAGTCATCAAATGTTTTTATACTACGAAAAATTTTTAGATCAGCATATAACAAGAAATGAGAATTTTTGAAACAAGTCGATATATCGTTTATAAAGATTAAGAACAGAAGAGGCCCTAATATTGAGCCCTGTGGCACGCCGGATGATACATTTATTTCATCGGACGAGAATCCATTAATGACCACCTTTTGCGTCCTGTTTGTGACGTATGATGAAAACCATCTCAATAAGTTTCCGCGTAATATACCGTTATAAGCAATTTTTCGAAGGAGAAAGTATTCTATGGTATTGTTACGCCGCGCTCAAATCAGCGCCATCTAGTGTCAGAAACGAGAGCGAGGGGGGCTTTGCAGAGAATGACATCGCCGATCTCTCGACCAACAGCGCCACCCGAGGAACTAAGTTTCTAGAAAATCTATACTCGAGCTCTCGGTACCTTACGCGTGTTTACTTGAACATTCCGGATGTTTTGCTGATTTGAATAAATAGATGGCGCAAGATGCGATCGGGTCAGAGTTTAACTCGGCGACACAAGCGAAGCTCCGGAGTGAAATTAAGTGAATTAGTGTGTTTAATTATTAGTGTTTTTTTTTACTTTAATTTGTACAAAGTAAATTAAAGTGTTAATTTCGGTAATTTTATCGGCAATTTTTATTGTCACGAACCCTAAGCTCGTAACAATTGGTGTCAGAAGTGGGATAAAATAATGCCGATTTTACCCAAGGAGGAAACGGAGGGTGTCCGTACCCGAAGTCAACGCCAGCAGGAGACGGACCAGAGGAGATTTGGTGGTGCAACGCCGCAGATGTCTGAGGGCCAGCCGCCGGCCACGGAAGCCGGTCCGTCAGCAGCTTCTACGTCTGTGGCACCTGACTTAGGTGCTCTGATGGCCATGCTACAGGAGCAGCTGCAGCGCGGACGAGAGGAACAGGCCCGTCTGTTGAAAGAGCAGCAGGAGGAACAGGCTCGCCGACAGAAGGAACAGGCTCGCCGACAGGAGGAACAGGCTCGCCGACAGGAGGAACAGGTCCGTCGGTTGGAAGAGCAGCTGCGGGGTGGACAGGATGAACAGGCCCGTCGGTTGGAAGAGCAGGTGCTTCTCATGAAGGACCTTCACGCTACCTTCGGGAAAGAGATAAGGGAGGTGAAGGATAAGGTTGCTCAACATGATAACCGCCTGTCGGAAGCTGAGACCCAAATCAACCAAGTTAAGAAAACGCTGGATGAACTCAAACTTGGGGATGGAACTACAGCTCCCGTAGTAGCTTCAGCACCTTCGCTACGTGGGTTCAAGGTGCCACCGTTCGACGGGACTTCTTCCTGGTCAGCCTACAAAATCCAGTTCGAGGCTGTTATGAAAGCGAACGGCTGGAATAAAAGTCAGGCCATGACTGCTCTCACACTAGGCCTGCGCGACCAGGCCTTAACAGTTCTGGAAGCTCTCGGTGAGGAAGTGACTTATGAGCAACTCCTTGAGGCATTGGAGGCGAGGTATGGCGACGCTCACCTGGAACACGTCTTTCGTGCGCAGCTTAAAGATCGTGTGCAGCGCATCAACGAAAACCTGCAGCAGTGGGCTCTAGAAGTGGAGAAGCTGGTGCGAAAAGCATACCGGTCTGTACCTGCGCTCATTGAAGGGAACCTGGTGCAGACATTCATCGACGGCATTCGCGACCTGGAAGTCAGAGCTGCTGTGAGGCTCGGGCACCACGAGACGCTTAAGGACGCCTTGGCCCATGCACTGGAAGTGGAAGCCGTGCGGCAGGATCATCGTTCCCATCGCGTCAGGGAGGTTGCAGCAGCTGCAGTTCGCGACCGCAACAAAGGATACAGCCCAAAGTGCTATGGCTGTGGGGAAAAGGGCCACCTTCGATCCAGCTGCCCTAAGCGAACCGCAGAAAGGGAAAGTGAACGATATCAGGAGGGTAGTGCAGCTAACGGCACTGCCTGGCGGCGACAGGATCATCGTTCACCTCACGCTAGGGAGGTTGCAGCAGTTACGGTTCGCGACCACAATAAAGGATACAGCCCTAGGTGCTATGGCTGTGGGGAAAGGGGCCATCTTCGGTCCAGCTGCCCTAAGCACACCCTAGGAAGGGAAGGTGAACGGTCTCAGAAAGGAAGTGCGGCTAACAGCACCGCCCAGCAGCAGCAGGAATACGACTTTGAGATCGAACATCGCAGCGAGAAATCTCCTGGCAACGCAGATGCATTGTCAAGAAGACCTTGTCCTGAAGATGGTAACCATTGTAGTAGGCAAGGTAAGGAAGTGGTATCCGTGAGGATGCTCAGGACAGACCACCTCAGTAACGGGTGGAAGGACAGCCTACGACGTGCACAGCAGGAAGATCCAGACATCAGGCCGATTCTGGGATGGATGAAGGCCCGTGCTACCAAGCCTAAGTGGAGGGACGTCTCAGCGATGAGTTCAACCACGAAAAGCTATTGGGCCCAATGGGACAGCTTGCTGCTTCAGGATGGAGTCCTGTGCCGTAAATGGGACAATGGTCGAGGGGACAGCTGTCGTTTGCAAATGGTTGTCCCTAAAGCTAAAGTGCCGAATGTTTTACAGCTGTGCCATAATGGTCGTTCAAGAGTCCATCTGGGAGTTAAACGAACTCTACTGAAGGTCCGAGAAAAGTTTTACTGGATCCATTATCGTGACGATGTGGAGGATTGGTGTCGTACATGTACAAGTTGTGCGGCTGCGAGGGGACCTCGGACACGGAGTAGAGGAGCATCGAAATTTTACAATATTGGTGCACCACGGGATAGGACATCCCTTGACATTGCGGAGCCGTTACAGAAAGGCGCAAGAGGGACTTCTAAGATCGTCCATGTGGATCGCTTGGCACGTTATTATGGGGCCGATAATGCTCGGGACGAGCATGTCTTAGGAGGGGGCAGTGTTACGCCGCGCTCAAATCAGCGCCATCTAGTGTCAGAAACGAGAGCGAGGGGGGCTTTGCAGAGAATGACATCGCCGATCTCTCGACCAACAGCGCCACTCGAGGAACTAAGTTTCTAGAAAATCTATACTCGAGCTCTCGGTACCTTACGCGTGTTTACTTGAACATTCCGGATGTTTTGCTGATTTGAATAAATAGATGGCGCAAGATGCGATCGGGTCAGAGTTTAACTCGGCGACACAAGCGAAGCTCCGGAGTGAAATTAAGTGAATTAGTGTGTTTAATTATTAGTGTTTTTTTTTTTACTTTAATTTGTACAAAGTAAATTAAAGTGTTAATTTCGGTAATTTTATCGGCAATTTTTATTGTCACGAACCCCAAGCTCGTAACAGTATGTTATAATACATATATAAAATGCTCATTTTGTAGAAAAAAAAATATATTGATTTACACGTGTAAACAATGGTATAGTAGGCATAAGAAAGTCACTTTTGTAAATCATAATTTAAAAAAATAGTTATGTTACCAAAATATAATTTATCAAGTACATATTTCAAAGATTAATAATGCTGCCCCAAAATGTATCTCTTAATATTAAGTAAAAGAGGAAACAATTAATTGATGATAATTCTTGAAATTATGGAAGAGGAGCAAACCTTTGGAGAGGATTCAATTATCAGTGTGCTCTTAAATGGGAAGTACTGTACCAGTCCTGTGGATACCACTGTTTTTCTTGGTATTACTATTGGAGCCAAGCGACTGACATTGAAGCCACATTTGTTTTTTATAAAAGAAAGACGTACGTTCAATTTATATCTTAAATTGTAAAGAATATCATAGAGAAAAAATTTAAGAAATAAATATATTAACTTTGGCATAGCAATATATTTATGAAAATGTAATAATATAATAATAATAATAATAATAATAATAATAATAATAAGCCCCCTAAACAACCACACGCCCTGATTGACCATCTAATCACGTAGGGGGCGGACACACGAATGAGAAATTACTGGCGTGGCTAACGTGGCTCTGGAAACCCATAAATAAAATGGAGACTCGTTCTAAAAGTAAACGTATAGGGCCGCTGCCCGGGGGCGATCGCCGGGGTGCACCTGGAGCTGACGCTGGGTGTCACAGCATGCGATCCGTCAGCGGTGAGGAGTTGAACAGGCGGGCTCCCATCCACAAAGATACTACAGCCGAACTCATTGACGATGGTGACAGACTGACGGACAGGACAGACACCCCTGTAGATCCATATAGTCCAAGCACGGTATCATACACACTCTCGAGGCCAACATCACAATCCATAACATCGACACCAACACCTCCATCACCCCCTATTACTAGTTTAAATACATTTCCACCTACTCCGACCTTGAGTGCTGCGCGGGAGGTATCTACCTTCTTACCTGCGTCCACCAAGGCTGGAAAAGCAAGAGTTCGAATGAAATGGAGTAAAGAAGTAAATCTATTTATCATGAGAACTTATCTATACATTACTAAATTAGAGACCGATATGACCACGTACAGACAACAATTACACGCACATTTCACTCGACAATATCCAGAAATTACTGTTTCAGAACAAAGAATCTCAGACCAAAGAAGAACCATAGTTAGGAATAAACTTCTATCCCAAGAAGTTATAGATCAATTAAAAGAAGAAGTACGAACACAATTAATTCAAGGAGAAGCGACTAACAGCTATGTAGAAAGTAATATCACACAAAACACAAGTGAAAATGATCGCCAAGTACAACCACAATTGCTTAGTCAATCACAACTCATTTATACAAAATCTCAGCCATGCGACCATTCACAAATCTGCTCACAAATATCACACATATCCACACAAACCGAAACCGTAATCCTAACACTAGAAAATGACATTGAGACCATAGTTGTCCCAGATCAACACTTATCAACAGATACATATATTCAAGAAATCAATGAGAAATTTAGAACAACAATAACGTTATACTCTGGGATGGATCCCGCAGCGCGACCAAGATTACCGAAACTTAAGTACACACCTAACCTGTTTCAACTGGTTAATTTATTTAATGAAACTATACTCACACAATATATATCTGATGACACACAACTTATAGACATACATCTACTTATATACTGCACAGCGGTAGTAATATCCGAAGAATTGAACTTTAAAATCACAGACAATGCAAGAACTACAAGAACAAGACAAAATACAGAACCAGCATGGCAACAGAGATTAGAAAAAGACATTGAAAAATTAAGAGCAAACATAGGTAGACTCACTCAGTATATTAACGGTTGTAGATCTAATAAACTAGTCAAAAAAGTAGAGGTCATATTTAGGAATAATGCTACGCATACCAGATATGAAAAGAGTAACACAAGACCTGAAGAATTTTTAGACACGTTAAAACAAAAGTTAGCACTTAAAGTTCATAGGCTCAAAAGGTATAAAAAAGCACAACAGCGCAAAAAAGATAACGTCACATTTGCCACAAACGAAAAATTGTTTTATAGAAACTTACACAAACCACAAACAGACACAATCGATGAACGTAACACACATACACCTAACCTACCTACAAAAGAACAACTAGAAGCATATTGGGCGAGTATTTGGGAAGAGCAAAAACAACATAACGACAAAGCATCTTGGATAATTGAAGAGGAAGCAAAATGGAGAGATATTGACGAAATGGAATTCGAAGAGGTAACAGAGTTAGACATAACACTCATTACAGCTAGGTTACACAATTGGAAATCGCCTGGTGTAGACAAAATTCATAATTTTTGGTACAAAAAATTAACATCTCTACACAAACCTTTAGCAAGAAGTTTAACAGATATAATAACAGGACAACAGAACACTCCCGAATTTATTGCAACAGGAATTACTTATATGCTACCTAAAACAAAAAATTCACCTCAGCCTTCCCAATACAGACCAATTACATGCCTACCCACAATTTACAAAATACTGACATCTGCAATCACAAAAAAAATTCAGTCGCACATTGAACACCACAATATAATAGCAGAAGAACAGAAGGGATGTAGACAGGGCCACATGGGATGTAAAGAACAGCTGATAATTGATTCCACTATTCATAAACACGCCACCTCTAAAAATAGAAATTTACATTGCACCTATATTGATTATAAAAAAGCGTTTGACAGTGTTCCTCATTCATGGTTATTAAAAATATTAGAAATTTATAGAATAAACCCGAAAATAATCGATTTCTTACGCCGAATAATGTTACAATGGAAAACAACACTACAAATAAATTGTAACCAAAATACTGTCACCACGCGACAAATCTCAATCACAAAAGGCATCTACCAAGGTGACTCCCTGAGCCCACTGTGGTTCTGTCTCGCCCTAAACCCTCTGTCTCATTTGCTGCAGAGCTGCGGGGCCGGATATTGCCTCAAACTTAATACAGACGAAACAACAATATCGCATCTTATATACATGGACGACATCAAATTATATGCAAAAACAGACAAGGATATGAAGAAATTAATAGATATAACAACAAAATTCAGTAGCGATATTAATATGCATTTTGGTTTAGATAAATGTAAAACACTTCACATTGTAAGAGGCAAAGTAAGGCCCGGCGACTATGTAGTAAATGAAACGGAGGCTATTACAGCAATGGAATCGACTGACTTATACAAATATTTAGGGTATGTCCAACTTAAAAGTCTTGACCACGTACGAATTAAAAATTCTCTCGCTACGGAATACAAGAGAAGACTTAACGCCGTTTGTAAAACTCAACTTTCAAGTAAACATCTCATCAAAGCCATTAACACCTATGCCATTCCCATATTAACGTACTCTTTCGGAGTTATAAAATGGTCCAAAACTGACGCAGAACAATTAGAGCGAACTACACGTACAACACTCACGAAACACAACAACCTACACCCTAAATCCGCCATAGAGAGACTAACAATAAGACGAGAACATGGAGGGAGAGGCCTAATAGATATCCAGCACCTATGGCGGAAACAAGTTAGTCGATTAAAATCATTCTTCTATACAAAATCCCATACTAGCAATATTCATAAAGCCATCGTAACGAATGATATTAACTACACTCCACTTAACTTAAGCAATCAGATTGAACCCCAAAACACTACCAGTGATAACCCAGAGACACACAAAATTGACGAATGGAAGAAGAAAGTTCTCCACGGTCGGCACCCTCATGACTTAGAGCAATCCCACATAAATAAGTTAGCTTCAAATAAGTGGCTGAAAATAGGCAACTTATTCCCAGAAACAGAAGGATTTATAATAGCTATTCAAGACCAGATCATAAACACAAAAAATTACAGAAAATATATAATCAAAGATCCTACAGTAAATAATGACAAATGTCGCAAATGCCACACACATCCAGAAACCATTCAACACATCACAGGCGCATGCACAACTCTTACACAGACTGACTACACTCACAGACACAACCAGGTGGCCAATGTCATTCACCAAAAACTAGCACTCAAACACGCACTCATTCAAGATGCCAACACTCCGTACTACAATTATACACCAAAACCTACTCTAGAAAACACCACACATAAACTTTTTTACGACCGCGGCATTCTCACCGATAGGACAATCCACTATAACCGACCAGATATAATTCTACAAGATAAAATAAATAATATTACTTACCTGATAGACGTTGCGGTCCCCAACACACACAACTTGCAGAAGACGATAACTGAAAAAGTTAGTAAGTACGCAGAACTTAAAGACGAAGTGACTAGAATCTGGAAACAAGAAAAAGTATATGTGGTCCCTATAGTCCTCTCCACAACAGGTGTCATCCCAAATCATCTCCTCCGTAGCTTAAAATTATTACAACTAAAAGAAACTCTATATATTACACTTTAAAAAGCAGCTATATTAAATACATGCAGAATAGTTCGGAAATTCATGCAGATAGAAGAAAACGAAATAGGACCTCATCAAATCACATGAACTACACTACACACAACACGCTGCATTTGCTTTGGCTTCGGCCCGTAAATGTAGTTGAAATCCAGCCTAGAGCTGAGAAGTGAAAACACTTACCGTAAAAATAATAATAATAATAATTGCGCTCAAATACATTTGATGTCACCGAACTCGAACGGCTACGACGTGAGGCTGTTCCTTCATCGGGTGAAAATGCTGCGGCTGAGGATGCGGTGCCACAACTTGCTGAGCAAACGGCAAATGTGGATGCCGCCGTGAATACGCCAGTTGTGGTTGATTCAAACGATGATGGAGCAGTCGCCCAGGAACTGGAACTAGAGCAAATGAGGAGTACATTGGAAGAGGCGATTGTGGAAACGCGCAGTACGCCTCTCGAAAATCGACCGCGACTTCCCCGCTTAGCCCTAAGCAAGCGGAATCGGGCTGTCGTGAGGGCTCTGAACCCAATGCTGGTTACCTATTTGGAAGCCAGCCGGGACCTTTGCGAGACGGACTCAATTCTTTTTGGCGCCGCACTGGCAGTCTACCGTATTACAGGCGCCAAACTTTCCACGGCTGGACGCGCTACTGGACAAAGTAGTGCTATCCCAGCCTGGAGAATAAGAATTGAAGAACGTATCGCAAAGGCTAGGGCCCTCATCGGCAGACTGATATGCTTCAGGTCAGGCAATACCAGGCCAAGGATTGTGCGCACCGTCAGGATGGCGTTTGCTGGGACAAATGTTAGTTTGTCCCAGCCGGATATAATGCAAAAACTGACGGAGCGCATAGACGACCTGAAGCAAAGAATAGCTGCTTGGGGAAAGCGGATTCGGCGATATACCGAGAGGTCGACACGGTTCAACCAGAATCGTCTCTTCCAGAGTGATCAGAAGAGGCTCTATAAATCATTGGAGCGACCTATAGTAAGTGGAACGGGCCCTGCACCAAATCAGGCCGACATGGTCGCATTCTGGCGCAGCCTGTGGTCAGAGCCCGTAAACCACAACGAGGGCCCTTGGACGGAAGTTGTGGCGAGTCAGTGTGCGGGTATTACGCCCATGGACCCCGTCATCATAACGCCGGATGACGTAGCTGAGGCGGTCCGTAGGGCCCCGAACTGGAAAAGTCCGGGGCTTGACGGGCTGCATCACTACTGGCTGAAGGGGTTCATGGTGTGTCACGCTGTGCTCGCCCGACAGTTTCAAGAGGCTCTCAACCAGAAGTCGCTCCCAAGCCTCTTCACTACTGGGATCACTCATTTGGTTCCTAAAGATCAGGGTGCCACAGACCCGAGCAAATACCGCCCCATCACGTGTCTACCGACCATATACAAGACACTAACATCCATTTTGAGCGCGAGAATCGCTCGTCACCTGGACTTAAATCAGGTGATGTCGCGCGCTCAAAATGGATGTCGGGGCGGCGGTCGTGGAACCAAGGAACCACTCCTCATTGACGCGGTCATTGGCAAAGTGGTGAAACGCAACCGTCGGAACTTCTCCGCCGCCTGGATAGATTACAGAAAGGCATTTGACTCGGTGCCCCATACATGGCTAAAGAGGGTCCTCGAGCTGTACAAGATTGACTGTACAGTTCGAGACTTCCTCGGGCAGTGTATGGGGCAGTGGAGTACGATCCTCTGTCATCTAGGCGAGCGGATGACGGCTGCGGAAAGCCGCATAAGGATAAGAAGGGGTATATTCCAGGGCGACTGTCTGAGTCCAATCTGGTTCTGCCTCTCTTTGAACCCTCTCAGTACTTTACTGGAGGGCTCCGGGAGGGGATTTCAGCTTCGGAGAGGAGGTACAAAAGTGACCCACCTTTTCTATATGGATGACCTCAAATTATTCGCCTCCAGTCGCTCCCATCTTATGGAATTGCTAAACATCACGTGTGAATTTAGCAATTCTATTAGAATGGAGCTGGGGACGGATAAGTGTGCGGTCCTCCATGTTGAAAGGGGAAGGGTTGCTAACTCTGAGGGCATAGACTTATCTATGCCCGTCAACTTAAGAACCCTTTCCGAGGCTGAAACATACCGATACCTGGGTATGTCACAGAACATCGGTATCGATGAGGCTGGTATGAAACAGTCAGTTTGCGACGTGTTTTATGCACGCTTGACCAAAGTGCTTAACAGTCTTTTGTCCGGTGTGAATAAGACACATGCATATAACGGTTGGGTCATGCCTGTCCTCATGTATACCTTTGGCATACTCAGGTGGAGTCAGACTGAACTTAACGCCCTGGATAGAAAAGTCCGCACTACAATGACGTCCCATAGGATGCATCATCCGAGATCGTCGGTAATGAGGCTGTACTTGCCGCGAAAGCATGGTGGGCGTGGCTTCCTGAGTGCGCTCACCATGCATAATCGCGAAGTGTGCAGCCTCCGTCATTACTTCCTGGCGAGATCGGATGATCCATTCTATAATGACGTCATTTCTAGTGATAAAGGACTTACCCCTCTATCCTTAGCCAACGAGCAATGGGAAGACCCGGCAGTACAGAGCATTTCCGACCGGGAGACCGTATGGAAGGAGAAGGAGCTCCACGGGAGGTACTACAGGGCTCTACATGAGCCTCACGTAGATACAGCCGCATCCCTCAACTGGCTACGTTTCGGTGACCTCTTCGGGGAAACCGAGGGTTTTGTCTGTGCAATACAGGATCAGGTTATTAAGACCAACAACTATCGGAGATACATCCTAAAGGATGGCACTGTCGACGTCTGTCGAGCTTGTCGCCATCCCGGGGAGTCACTTAGGCATGTCATCTCCGGTTGTTCGGCGCTTTCTAACTCTGAGTACTTGCACAGGCACAACCTAGTAGCCAGAATTCTACACCAGGAGCTCGCTCTGAAATACGGTCTCGTGGACCGAAAATTGCCGTATTACAAGTACTTGCCGGAATCCGTGCTCGAAAATGACCGCGCCAGGCTCTACTGGGACCGGGCCATCATCACAGACAGGACTATTCTTGCGAATAAGCCTGATATTGTGCTGATGGACCGGGCACAGTCAAGGATATTTTTGATCGACATTACCATTCCGTATGACGAGAACCTCGTGAAAGCCGAAACGGATAAACGAACAAAATATCTGGACCTGGCTCACGAGGTGACCGACATGTGGGGTGGTATGCCGACCGAAATTATTCCTGTAGTCGTCTCTGCGAATGGGCTAATCCCAGTCAGCCTCTCGGGTCATCTGAGGCGACTGGGACTCCGTGACGGACCGCTCCGGGCTCAAATGCAGAAGGCGGTGCTTCTCGATACCGCCCGCATCGTCCGCCGGTTTCTTTCCCTTTCCCCCTAACCCTCGGCCGTTTGGTCTCCCCTGCCGAGGGCTCCCATCTGGTTGGATCTTATTTATTTATGTAGTTTTTGTATTTATTTTATTTTATTGATATTTATGTATATTTATCTTTTCATTTTAATTTATAATTATATATTTATAGCACCCAACCAGGTGAGAAAATTATATAGATACCCCATAATAATAATATATTTATAATTATATATTTATAGCACCCAACCAGATGAGAAAACTATATAGATACCCCACAATAATAATAGGGCGTAGGGAAGTGACGACCCCATCGCCCGCTGATGTAACGGTTATGTGACAAAACCGCTACGTCAGCGCAGTCAGTCAGCACCTTGCCAAGAGGTGTTAGTGCCGTGCCTCGGCAAAAATTGAAGGTGCCAAGGCCCGCTTGTGCACATGGCCTGACCATGAAACGGTGCCGGGTCTGGGCGTCTCCCGCTAAATGACGCCCTAAAACGGATGATGGAAGTAAATGGAACGCGCAAAGGGCCGCTGCCTGGAGGTCGCCAGGGCGCGTCTGGAGCTGGCGCTGGATGCGACAGCATGCGAACCGACAGCCGAGCGCGAGGTACTGCACGACAACCCAGCGGCTCTTCGCATCCATCATCCCCACCAGCTGGCTTGGTGTCGGCAGGGTCTTCGCGAGCTCAGCAATCGGCACCCGCCACTGATGGAGTACGCCGCATGCGTTGGACAACCCAGATGAACAGCAATGCATTGCGGGCGTATTTTAGGGCGAAGGGGGGAGAAACTGGAGGTTTTGCGTATCGGGCAAGGATGCATCGACTTTTTGCTGAGCTGGAGCCATCTGTAACCGTCACCGAGCAAAACCTGGCAGACCGAGTTCGGTATATCTTGCGCTCAAATACATTTGATGTCACCGAACTCTAACGGCTACGACGTGAGGCTGTTCCTTCATCGGGTGAAAATGCTGCGGCTGAGGATGCGGTGCCACAACTTGCTGAGCAAACGGCAAATGTGGATGCCGCCGTGAATACGCCAGTTGTGGTTGATTCAAACGATGATGGAGCAGTCGCCCAGGAACTGGAACTAGAGCAAATGAGGAGTACATTGGAAGAGGCGATTGTGGAAACGCGCAGTACGCCTCTCAAAAATCGACCGCGACTTCCCCGCTTAGCCCTAAGCAAGCGGAATCGGGCTGTCGTGAGGGCTCTGAACCCAATGCTGGTTACCTATTTGGAAGCCAGCCGGGACCTTTGCGAGACGGACTCAATTCTTTTTGGCGCCGCACTGGCAGTCTGCCGTATTACAGGCGCCAAACTTTCCACGGCTGGACGCGCTACTGGACAAAGTAGTGCTATCCCAGCCTGGAGAATAAGAATTGAAGAACGTATCGCAAAGGCTAGGGCCCTCATCGGCAGACTGATATGCTTCAGGTCAGGCAATACCAGGCCAAGGATTGTGCGCACCGTCAGGATGGCGTTTGCTGGGACAAATGTTAGTTTGTCCCAGCCGGATATAATGCAAAAACTGACGGAGCGCATAGACGACCTGAAGCAAAGAATAGCTGCTTGGGGAAAGCGGATTCGGCGATATACCGAGAGGTCGACACGGTTCAACCAGAATCGTCTCTTCCAGAGTGATCAGAAGAGGCTCTATAAATCATTGGAGCGACCAATAGTAAGTGGAACGGGCCCTGCACCAAATCAGGCCGACACGGTCGCATTCTGGCGCAGCCTGTGGTCAGAGCCCGTAAACCACAACGAGGGCCCTTGGACGGAAGTTGTGGCGAGTCAGTGTGCGGGTATTACGCCCATGGACCCCGTCATCATAACGCCGGATGACGTAGCTGAGGCGGTCCATAGGGCCCCGAACTCGAAAAGTCCGGGGCTTGACGGGCTGCATCACTACTGGCTAAAGGGGTTCATGGTGTGTCACGCTGTGCTCGCCCGACAGTTTCAAGAGGCTCTCAACCAGAAGTCGCTCCCAAGCCTCTTCACTACTGGGATCACTCATTTGGTTCCTAAAGATCAGGGTGCCACAGACCCGAGCAAATACCACCCCATCACGTGTCTACCGACCATATACAAGACACTAACATCCATTTTGAGCGCAAGAATCGCTCGTCACCTGGACTTAAATCAGGTGATGTCGCGCGCTCAAAATGGATGTCGGGGCGGCGGTCGTGGAAACAAGGAACCACTCCTCATTGACGCGGTCATTGGCAAAGTGGTGAAACGCAACCGTCGGAACTTCTCCGCCGCCTGGATAGATTACAGAAAGGCATTTGACTCGGTACCCCATACATGGCTAAAGAGGGTCCTCGAGCTGTACAAGATTGACTGTACAGTTCGAGACTTCCTCGAGCAGTGTATGGGGTAGTGGAGTACGATCCTCTGTCATCTAGGCGAGCGGATGACGGCTGCGGAAAGCCGCATAAGGATAAGAAGGGGTATATTCCAGGGCGATTGTCTGAGTCCAATCTGGTTCTGCCTCTCTTTGAACCCTCTCAGTACTTTACTGGAGGGCTCCGGGAGGGGATTTCAGCTTCGGAAAGGAGGTACAAAAGTGACCCACCTTTTCTATATGGATGACCTCAAATTATTCGCCTCCAGTCGCTCCCATCTTATGGAATTGCTAAACATCACGTGTGAATTTAGCAATTCTATTAGAATGGAGCTGGGGACGGATAAGTGTGCGGTCCTCCATGTTGAAAGGGGAAGGGTTGCTAGCTCTGAGGGCATAGACTTATCTATGCCCGTCAACTTAAGAACCCTTTCCGAGGCTGAAACTTACCGATACCTGGGTATGTCACAGAACATCGGTATCGATGAGGCTGGTATGAAACAGTCAGTTTGCGACGTGTTTTATGCACGCTTGACCAAAGTGCTTAACAGCCTTTTGTCCGGTGTGAATAAGACACATGCATATAACGGTTGGGTCATGCCTGTCATCATGTATACCTTTGGCATACTCAGGTGGAGTCAGACTGAACTTAACGCCCTGGATAGAAAAGTCCGCACTACAATGACGTCCCATAGGATGCATCATCCGAGATCGTCGGTAATGAGGCTGTACTTGCCGCGAAAGCATGGTGGGCGTGGCTTCCTGAGCGCGCTCACCATGCATAATCGCGAAGTGTGCAGCCTCCGTCATTACTTCCTGGCGAGATCGGATGATCCATTCTATAATGACGTCATTTCTAGTGATAAAGGACTTACCCCTCTATCCTTAGCCAACGAGCAATGGGAAGACCCGGCAGTACAGAGCATTTCCGACCGGGAGACCGTATGGAAGGAGAAGGAGCTCCACGGGAGGTACTACAGGGCTCTACATGAGCCTCACGTAGATACAGCCGCATCCCTCAACTGGCTACGTTTCGGTGACCTCTTCGGGGAAACCGAGGGTTTTGTCTGTGCAATACAGGATCAGGTTATTAAGACCAACAACTATCGGAGATACATCCTAAAGGATGGCACTGTCGACATCTGTCGAGCTTGTCGCCATCCCGGGGAGTCACTTAGGCATGTCATCTCCGGTTGTTCGGCGCTTTCTAACTCTGAGTACTTGCACAGGCACAACCTAGTAGCCAGAATTCTACACCAGGAGCTCGCTCTGAAATACGGTCTCGTGGACCGAAAATTGCCGTATTACAAGTACTTGCCGGAAGCCGTGCTCGAAAATGATCGCGCCAGGCTCTATTGGGACCGGGCCATCATCACAGACAGGACTATTCTTGCGAATAAGCCTGATATTGTGTTGATGGACCGGGCACAGTCAAGGATATTTTTGGTCGACATTACCATTCCGTATGACGAGAACCTCGTGAAAGCCGAAACGGATAAACGAACAAAATATCTGGACCTGGCTCACGAGGTGACCGACATGTGGGGTGGTATGCCGACCGAAATTATTCCTGTAGTCGTCTCTGCGAATGGGCTAATCCCAGTCAGCCTCTCGGGTCATCTGAGGTGACTGGGACTCCATGACGGACCGCTCCGGGCTCAAATGCAGAAGGCGGTGCTTCTCGATACCGCCCGCATCGTCCGCCGGTTTCTTTCCCTTTCCCCCTAACCCTCGGCCGTTTGGTCTCCCCTGCCGAGGGCTCCCATCTGGTTGGATCTTATTTATTTATGTAGTTTTTGTATTTATTTTATTTTATTGATATTTATGTATATTTATCTTTTCATTTTAATTTATACTGTATGCTAAGGTACTAATTGAAAGAGTTATGAAAGAAACTGATGAAAAAATTTGGGATGTGCAAGCGGGATTTAGAAAGGGAATGGGGTGTACAGATCAAGTCTTTTCCATGCGCATGATCGCGGAGAAGTTTTTGGCGAAAAACCAAAGAGTTTTTTGTGCGTTCATGGACTTGGAAAAGGCTTATGACAGAGTGGACAGGGATGTGTTATGGCAAACGCTGAACGCATTTAGGTTGAGCGCTGGTTTGATACAGGCATTAAAGTCTCTGTATAGGGACTCGAGTGCTTGTGTTAGAATCAACGGGGTCTACTCGGGCTGGTTTGGCATCCATAAAGGTGTCAGACAGGGCTGTGTAGCTTCCCCGTGGCTGTTCAACCTATTTATGGACAGCTGTTTGGAAAATTTGAAAGTTGAAGAATGCGGGGTAAGAATGGGTGAGTTAACCATCAAATGCCTTTTGTACGCCGATGATCAAGTCATACTTGCGTCGTCGGCGGCCGAGTTGCAAATGATGGTTACATTAATGAACAGGTCATTAAAAGAAAGGGGAGTGAAAGTGAACGCAAGTAAGACGAAAGTGATGGTTTTTGAAAGAGATGAAAGCAAAACGGTATGTGAAATAAGAATAGAAGGAGAGTTAATTGAGCAAGTGGATGAGTTCGTATATTTGGGATGTGTATTCAGCAGGGATGGGAGATATGATAAGGACATTGAACGACGAGTGAATGCAGGAAATAAAGTAAATGGGGCTCTACACTCTATTGTGAAAAGTCAGAATGTGTCAAAAAAGGCACGTATGGCAATTCACAGTGCTGTATTAGTCCCTACTTTAACGTATGGTAGTGAAAGTTGGGTGTGGCAGAAGAAGCACGAGAGTAGAATAAATGCGGTAGAAATGCGGTCGCTAAGGAGTATGTTAGGGCTGAATCTGAGTGACAGGGTGAGAAACTGTGTGATAAAAGAAGAGTGTGGTTTGCAAGATGATGCGGTGACCAGGATTAAGAAAGGAATGCTTCGGTGGTTTGGTCATGTAGAAAGAATGAATGCGGAAAGACTGACAAAGCAAATATATGTTGCAGAAGTGAATGGAAGAGTCGGAAAGGGACGTCCTAGGCGGAAGTTTGTCGACCAAATTGGCGATATACTAAAAATGGGCCAAATTAAGAGTACCCTTAACCGACGAGCATGTATGCGTAGGTATATGAATGTGGAAGAGGCGAGAAAGGTATGTCAGGATCGTGCTAAATGGAAGTCTGTAGTCTCTGCCTACCCCTCTGGGTGACAGGCGTGAGTGTTTATGTTATGTTATGTTTAATTTATAATTATATATTTATATCACCCAACCAGGTGAGAAAATTATATAGATACCCCATAATAATAATAATATACATATTTAACAACTCCAAAGTTAAACCAGTAATGAATTGTCTGTATGATATTAGAATCAGTCTATACTACATTTTAGGTATAATGTTTTAAATTAAAGTTATCAAACTTAGTAAAGTTGCAAAGTTTTAAATTAAGAAATATGTTAATTATTTAGCAAAGCTTGTTAAACATTTTAAAGGCATATATAATATACATAATATTAGGAATAAAAATAACAAAAGACTCATGATCATTAAATTATTTATTCTTTGTTTTATTTGAAATCATAAAATTTTCATTCTTCATGCTTCATCATATCTTTATTAGTAGGTACTATTCTTTGTAAAAATCTGAAATGACAATAAGCTACCATTAATTGACACCAATATTGTAATAAAGCATTAATGAGATTAACAGAAACAAATATTTTATAGGGGCTCGGGCTTAACATCAAAACTTTGGCTGATGACTCCACATTTGAAAGCTGTCAAATAGTTCTGCAGAAAAATATACCTACCAACTGGCATTGCTAAGTGAGAAACAATGTGGAAAGAACAAATGGGTATCTCAAAGGCACATTCCGAAGCCTGGGCATTGACATAGTAACTCCACCACAGTCTAGAGAAAGCTTAACAACTAAAATATTATGCTTATGCATCACTACAATATCATAGAACATCAAAGTTGTTTTTTGTAAATAATGTGTATATTATATTTGAGTATATCCTCACAAACATAATTACTATTGGAATGCTTGTTTACTAATCATTAACTTATTTTGTAAATTGCAAAATTCGAATGGAACTACCAATAGATAACTCGTCACATCTTTGGAGCAAACCCGGATATTGACAATTACTCAACAAAAATAGAAGATTAATAAATACATACTTCAACTAATATTTATTTGTATGATTACCTGTTCATCCTTTTGAGTTTATATATCTATGACTTAGGTGGGCATTCTGTGTACGAAGTGATTGATCGTGCTTACACAAAAGATTATTATGCTCATTCGGCCTTTCGTCTATACTCAGAAAAATAAGGTCAAATATGTATTGACTGTATCCAAACAATAAATAATTGGCTATAAATGCAGAATAACAGGTCATTAAATAGTATCGATTATTTGTAAAGATAAAAGACTTGTAGAGAAAATTAGTTAAGTTTACATTTCGCTTTCATAATACAATAGTTACTTTACAACATTTTGTGTGGTAATACATACTTACTTTTTGGCACTCATTTTAAGGTAAATAAATTGGTTTGAAGAACAGAAAATGTTATTCTATTTGTTAGTATATTTGTTTGAAAAACACACTTTAAACTGTCAAAATCACGAGCAAAGATAAACAATAATGACTTCGTGACTTACAGTAGACATCAATTTTGATGTATTCGGTAATCTTCTTATAATGGCAATAATTGCGGGGATACGTTTATCTACTGTGAATATTATATCCACACAGTGTTGCCAGATGCCTTGAACGTTTTATCTGTATTAGAAACTGCTGAAATCTGTATTAAATCTGTATGCCATTTTAACTTAAAATCTGTATAAAATCTGTTTATTCAAATAAACCAAAATCGAATTATTGGTCATCATCGTGATTGCTTCTCTCGAAAACAAGGGATAAGTACTAACGTTATAAGTTTTGATTATCTTTAGTACCCGGTTGACCGAGCTTTGCGCGGTATTTTTCGCTCGGTTTTTTTTTAATTCATGTGTTTTGGAAATTATATTTAGATACAAATTACATACTGATGAAATACGAATAATATTTTTTGATCTTAGCGACGTAATAGAAAAAACTGAACTGGTTATTTGAATAAAAAATCATGAGTGCAATAGTTTAATTTAAATTTTCGTGTTTTTAAAAAATATTAAAAAAAGGGCTCAAAAAAACAGATTTTCTCAAAAAAGAAAGGAACTAGAAAAAATATTAAAAAAAGTCGGTCGGTCGGTCTGGGCTCGAAGCACGGTATTATGATTTTGTGACCGCCGAATATACCAATTAAGCTATTTGTAATCATTAATAAACTGTCAAAATTTACCTTCTTATTCTAACGATATTGTAGCAGTTTTTCATTGCCTAAAAACACGGACAAAAAGACATTTTCTAAAAATAAATCCTAGCTAGATCGATTTATTGCCCCCGAAACTCTCTGCACACAAAATTTTATGAAAATCGTTGGAGCCGTTTCCGAGATTCCGATTATATATATATATATATATATATATATATATATATATATATATATATATATATATATATATATATATATATATATATATATATATATATATATATATATGTTTAAAGGATTAGATAAAAATATATACAAAAATTATTATATAACAAAACTGAAAACCTTACTTAAACAAACAATATACTCAAACTCAAACATTTGCAACAAACGAACTAATAGTTAATTTATTATTTTCAGTCATACATATTTTTGTTAAATTTCAACAGTAATTCATTATCAACCTCTAGGCTATAGGCAGCGACTTTACACCAGTAGGTTTCGAGATCTTTTGCTTCATCGGGCGCCAAATCTTTATTATAACGCAAAAACCGCCACTCTGTGTCTAGCTGTTGCAGTTCATCAACTGAGATCAAATTTGGAAACTACTGCCAAAGTGACCAATGAATCAATTCTACGAGACTTGACAGCTTGTGGGTCAAGAAAATGCATTTGTTTAAACATATCATTGCTGAAATTGTACCTTTTTTTTAACTGCTTTGCCCCTTCAATAA
The DNA here is from genome assembly GCA_036936625.1 of Parnassius smintheus behrii. Lineage (NCBI taxonomy): Eukaryota > Metazoa > Arthropoda > Insecta > Lepidoptera > Papilionidae > Parnassius > Parnassius smintheus. The sequence goes on from JAUPFT010000015.1 coordinate 45,879,377, forward strand.
AAAAGTCAAGGCATTTGAGTTTGAATGCTTCAATATCTTCTTGGTGTAGAGCGTTTGAACTCGTAGAGACAAGGGAGGCTGAAACCTTTGCTCCTAGGTAAAGGTCATCTATTGGTTTGTAATGACGTGGATTGTCAATCTGAATTAAACCGACTTCAGTTCGCGAAACGTTTCCATCGTCCATGTAACATTCCAGTAAAGTTTTAAAAACAGTCACCATGTTTTCATGCATTTTATGAATTTGCGGCCGCTCTGACTGTATCAGCTTATTCATGTTATTAAATATCTCTAAAGAAAACTCCAAAAACTCTAAATATAGCTTATTATATGGATTTTTTTAATCTGAACAATATCGAATCCGCATTCAAGTGGTCCGTAAGAGCGGTTTCAGTGAAATATAATTTTAGTGCGCCATACTGTTCGAGAATACGGCATACTGCTGCTCTCAGCGAAAGCCATCGAGTTTGAGCGGGATGGAGCATTTTATGAGGTTTTAGATCTAAGAACTGCTGAAACTCTTTTAGAATTCCTGTTTTTTGGGGCTGTGTCTCGTATGAGAGTTTCGGGCTCTCTTGACAATTTTAAACAGGCATACGATGCACAGAGATGGAAAGAGTGGCGTACACACTTCAATACAAACAGGTGAGGGTTTTCGGCAACTAGACGGGATGACAATGAGTTATGCTGTCCCATCATGGCATTCGCACCATCAGCGGCAAATCCAATATTATCCATTGGGATGTTATTGTTACTCAAAACTTTTTTAATATTTTGGTATAGCTTTTCAGCAGTAGCCTCTTCAAGGGGTATGAGACAAAGAAATGCATCCTCAACTTTTCTTTCAAAAAAACGTGCTAATATGCATAAATGCTTAACACATCCCCTATCTGTGCTTTCATCGACGATTAAAGAAAATTTAAGTTTTTGTAACTTTTCTATTATCATTTGTTTTGCAGTTATGCCAGTCACATTTTTTACAATAGCTGTAGTTTTTGTTCTGTCACAACTAATACTTTTTGCAATTTGTGAATCGGGACACATGTTTTTTATTAATTGTGGCAAGTGTTCCATAACGTTCATGGGAATATTATTGTACAGGAACGGGAGGAGGTGCTCTTCAATGATTGATTTATTGAACGTTTGTTGGTTATATTTAAGTCTTATTGCTAACAGTGTGTATCAGGTAATAATCAAAATTTAAAACAGACAGGATCTTATAACTAATTGCACGACGTGCTGTGATTTGTTGCCAACAATGACGAGCTCTGATTCGTAGATAAAAGTTTGGTGTTCCGGTGCGTCGCTAGGCGGCGTTAGTAGTCGCGCCAACAATTATGTTCAGCTATAAATGCTGCGAGCAAAATTTCTCCTCTTTTGACTGGTTCAATATTCTTGTTTGAAAATAAATCTGTCATTAATGTTTGCGAGCTAGATCCACCAGGACTTGAATTTACGTGTTTATTTGTTTTCGTGTGTCTGAAAAGATCATTCTTCCCAGCACTTCCAATTGAAAGATCTGTGTTAGAAAATGTACAAAAAGCAAAGTAATCACCTTTATTACTAGGTCTTAACCACGCCTTATAAGTAGGAAGAATCTTCCATCCGGTTCCGATTAAACTTTTGCATCACTCTCGGTTTTTTAGATGCCATAATGGTTCACAATACAAAATCACAATCAATATTATATGTATTTAATAAAAGTGCATGAACGTTTTTAAATATTTACGTATTACCTACGCACACACAACGCAAGGAATGCGACAGCGAAGTACCTTGGACAGCGCGCAAAAATCTTTTGGGGATTTCCCGAGCAGAGCGAGTGACACTTGTAATGCTGCCATACTAACTAATTACGCTGTGAAAAAATTAACCATAAATAATAGAATCATGCAATTATATGTATAACGCGGTATCTAGTCATATAGCTTTCTTAATTTTGTTTTAAGTTGAATATTATGTTAGTTTAATCAATAGAACTAGAAAAGTCTGTATAAAAATCTGTATCCAGTGCTAATCTGTATTACACACCGAAAATCTGTATAAATACGGAGAAATCTGTATAAATGGCAACGCTGTATCCACAGTAGGCCCATGCTCGCAGGGTGGATAAAACTGAACGAAGGATAAAAATTTTATCCTCTCCCCGTGATGTTTACTCTAATCAACTAAGTCATTATTTTTTATCTGTGCTCGTGATTTTGACAATTACAGACAATTATAAATTTTCTTTTCTTTTCGTCACAAGTTTTCGTTTTCGGTATATAAATAAAATTAATACTGAGAGGTTGATATATTAAAATGAGCGCCAAAAAGTAAGTACTATCACATTAAATGTATTAAAATAACCATTGTTTTATGAAAACGAAAAGTAAACTTAACTAATTGTCTCTACAAATCTTTTTGTTTACAAATAATTGGTACTATTTTATTACTTGTTCGTCTATATTTATCGCCAATTATTTCACAATTCTTTTTTTTTCATTCAGAACCAAAAGTAACAAAAAGCAATTAAATGTGTTGGTGGACTTTATGTCGACTCACAACCATCTTGCCACCGGTGAGTTCACAGGGCCCTTGGAGCTAAAAGGGCTGAATCCGAGTGGCAAATTCTTAGGGACATACTAAAAGAGTATGGGCCAGATAGAGCGGTTGAACAGTGGAAGCAGGTAAGTCCATAACATATTACATTTTCGGGTTTAAATTAAATTAGTATTTGAATATTCTTTTAATTGCAGACTTGGAAAGATTTAAAAAAGGGTGCGCGTATCGAGAACGCGGCGGCAGCTCGTGGACGCAGCACTACGGGCAATGTAGCAACAGTCCCGACTGTGTCTGAAATGGGCACAAAGGTTTTAAACATTATTGGGCATGAGTCCTCCACTGGTATTGGGCCTGAAGAGTCTTCAATAAGTCAGGCAAATGTGTGTTCTTATTTAGTTCTAAAATTGTGCTTTGTTGTCTTTGAAAGCATGTTATCAAACTAATGTTTCTAATTTTATATCAGGAAATCATTGAAGTGTCGGTGGTGGAGCATGATACCCATTCAAAATTGTTTGAACATACTACAGCACCCTCCTCTTTCGCAGGCGAGCTAGAAAATATTCCACAAGCCCCTTCCAACAGCCTTCTAGCCCCTTCCACCAGTCATTCAGCCCCTTCCACCAGCCATTCAGCCCCTTCCACCAGCCATCCAGTTCCTTCCACCCGCCACTCAGCCCATTCCACCCGCTATGCTACAGCCCAAAACAAAAAAGAACGGTCGCATGATGTTTTTAATCGCCTCCAGCAAGAAAATAATGCATGTTTACAAGTAACAATTCTTTTTTTATTTCATTACTAATTGAAAAAATGCTATTATTCCTTTCCTGATTAATATTGTTTTGCTAATCTATATAAATTTGACCTTATCTTTCAGAGTATAGATGAAAGGCTCAAAAAGCAAAATAGCCTTCTGTGTGAACAAAACCAATTGTTACGTGCACAGAATGCCCACCTAGGTCATAGAAATAAACTTGAAAGGATGAAAAGGTAATCATACAAATAAGTTTTAGCTAAAGTATGTATTTACTAATCTTTCTCTTTTTTGCCGCGCAATTGTCAACAGCCTGGTTTGATCCACAGATGTCGTGAGAGGATTCCGTTGTTCACTTGTTACATCTGAGTTGACCGTTGGTTGTTCCATTGGAATTCTGCAATATATAAATTAAATTTATAAAGTTTATCAAAAGTAAACAAACATTCCAATAATAATTATGTGTATAATGTAATCTATAATGTACATATATTTACAAATCATACCTATAATGTAGCATGATATTGTATAGTGTTGCGTAGGTAAGCATATATTAGTTGAGAAGCTTTCTCTGGACTGTAGTGGAGTACCCTGTCAATTCCCAAGCTTTGGAATGTGCCTTTGAGGTACCCATTTGCCCTTTCCACACAGTTTCTCACTTGGCAATGCCATTGTGTGTATTTTGCTGCAGACCTATTTGGTGCAGCTTCCAAATCTGGAGTCATCAGCCAAGGCTCTAATGCATAGCCCGAGTCCCCTGTAAAATATTTGCTTCTTTTAATGCTGTATTTTATAATATAGGTATCAATTCATGCTTGTAATTCTCTTTTCAGATTTTCACAAAAATTTAAATTTTAATAATTGTACATGAAGAACAAAAATACAAACAATAAAAAAAATTATGATTATGTATCTTGTGTTTTTTTTTAATTCCTAATATTATGCAGATTAGCCTTTTAGATATTTTACAAGGTTTGCTAAAAGTTAACATATTTCTTAATTTAAAATTTTGAACTATAAGTTTGAAAATTTAATTTAAAACATTATACCTAAAAGATAGTATTGACGGATTTTATTATCATACAGACGTTTCATTTCTAATTTAACCTTTGAGTTGTTAAATATGAACTGATCGTGAACTCTCCCTGGATACCATGCATTTATGTTAATGATTCGGCACTCAACATCCACAACCTGTAACATTTAATTGTAGTCTCAGTAGCGCAAAAGTGGACTGCAATCTGAAAGGTTGCAGGATCATCACTGGGACAAAAAGTTATGAAAATAGTCTTTTGTCTTACCTTTTCCTAGGAAAAATTAGTCTTGAATATAACTAATACTGTTTATTTAAAAAAATTTGAATATTATGATTTTTAAAAAACTAGAACTTGTACCTTACCACTTGAACATTTATTGTAGATCACCCTTTTCTGTTCATGTACTGAACCCCATTCGGGAATGGTGGAGGAAAAATATTCACATGGGTGCAGTCAATAGCCCCAAGAATATCTGGCAGACCATGTTTTGCTAGGAATCCTCTAGCCACATTTTGCCTTGTTTGTCCTACGCCCGGAAATGATATCCATTTAGGCATTAGTCTAAAAATGAAATGCAAAAAGTTTACTCATTGAAACCTATTCTATTTACCTACATAAGAGGCTAATTAAAGTACATTGTCGCTTACATTCTAACAATAGCCCCAGTAACTTGGGTCAGGTATTTACTGACTGTTGTTTGAGCAACAGCCATTCCATGGTCTTGACCGGTACCTCTCTGGTAACTACCATCTACCAATACTCTGATAGATGTGAGTACCTAAAAAAATATTAAGTAAAGTTAGCCAAATATACGATATGTTTGCACAAGATAATGATAAGATATGTTGTAATCGATGCTTACTTTTATATTGTTACGAGCTTGAGGTTCGTGACAATAAAAATTGCCGATAAAATTACCTAAATTAACACTTTAATTTACTTTATACAAATTAAAGTTAAAAAAAACACTAATAATTAAACACAATAATTCACTTAATTTCGCTCCGAAGCTTCGCTTGTGTCGCTGAGTTCGACTCTGTCTCGATCGCATCTTGCACCACCTATTTATTCAAATCAGCAAAACATCCGGAATGTTCAAGTAAACACGCGCAAGGTACCGAGAAATCGAGTATAGATTTTCTAGAAACTTAGTTCTTCGGGCGGCGCTGTCGGTCGAGAGATCCGCGATGTCATTCTCTGCAAAGCCCACCCCGCTCTCGCTCCTGACACTAGATGGCGCTAGTTGACTTATTCACATAACACTGCCCCCTCCTAAGACATGCTCGTCCCGAGCATTATCGGTCCCATAATAACGCGCCAAGCGATCCACATGGACGATCTTAGGAGTCCCTCTTGCGCCTTTCTGTATCCGGTAGGTCACATCGTTGATCCTGGTTACAATCCGGTACGGGCCGTCCCATTTAGCTTGAAGCTTAGGAGATTTCCCTTTGCTGCGGACTGGATTGTGCAACCACACTAATGAACCTTCATTGAACCCTTTATTGTTCATTTTGCGGTCATACCGGGTTTTCATTTTCTCAGACATTTGCTGGCCCGATTGTCTGACGTGCTCATAAATGTCATTCATTTTGTTCCGCAAGTCATATGCATAATCGGTTATACTGCGTGGGGCATCAGGTGGTATCCCAGTGATCAGGTCTGCAGGCAGCCGTAATTCTCTTCCAAAGTTTGCGAAAGCTGGTGTCACTGCTGTACTTTCGTGAACAGAACTTCGATATGACAACAAAAACGGTTGTATGTGCTTGTCCCAATCTCGTTGCCGATTGTCTACAACTTTTGCTAGGTACCTCTCCAATGTCTGATTAAATCGTTCCACCATTCCATCAGATTGCGGGTGATAAGAAGTCGTTCTTGTTTTATGAGTACCCATAACTCGGCAAGTTTCCTGGAATATTTGAGACTCAAAATTCCTTCCTTGATCGCTGTGAATCTCTAAAGGTACTCCAAAACGACAGAAGACTTCATGAACTAGTTTATCTGCAACTGTTGAAGCTTCTTGATTTGGAATGGCGAAAACTTCTGGCCACTTAGTGAAGTAATCCATCACAACCATGAAATACTTGTTACCGCTTTCACTCTCCGGAAACGGCCCCGTCACGTCAATGGCTATTCTCTCCCATGGTGCACCAACATTGTACAACTTCAATGCACCTCTACTATGAGTCTGAGGTCCCTTTACAGCCGCACAACTTGTACATTTGCGACACCAGTCCTCGACATCGTTTCGACAGTGGACCCAGTAAAACCGTTCTCGGATCTTCAGTAGAATTCGTTTAACTCCCAGATGGCCTCCTGAATAATCATTATGGTACAGCTGTAGAACATCCGGTACTTTAGCTTTAGGGACAACCATTTGTAAATGACAGCTGTCTCCCCGAACATTTTCCCATTTACGGCACAGAACTCCATCCTGAAGCAGTAAGCTATCCCACTGGGCCCAATAGCTTTTAGTGATCGAACTCATCGCTGAGACGTCGCTCCACTTGGGCTTGGGAGCACTGGCCTTCATCCATTCCAGGATCGGCTTGATGTCCGGATCTTCCTGCTGTGCACGTTGCAAGCTGTCCTTCCACTCGTTGCTGAGGTGGTCTGCCCTGAGCATCCTCACGGATACCACTCCCTTACTCTCTTGCCTAGTACAGTGTTTGCAATCTTCAGGACAAGGTCTTCGTGATAATGCATCTGCGTTGCCATGAGATTTCCCGCTGCGATGTTCTATCTCAAAGTCGTATTCCTGCAGTATTTCAATCCACCTCGCAACTTGTCCTTCTGGATTTTTAAACTGCAATAGCCATTTTAGTGCAGCATGGTCAGTTCGTATGTGAAATTTTCGCCCCAGAAGATATTTGCTAAAATGCTGCAACGACTTTACCACAGCTAGCAATTCGCGTCTTGTGACACAATAGTTCCTTTCCGGTTTTGACAACGACTTACTGAAGTACGCTATCACGACCTCTTGGTCACCATTCCGTTGCGACAACACACCGCCAAGTCCTATATCACTTGCGTCTGTGTCAACTATAAATTCTTTGCTTGCATCAGGGTATCCCAAAATAGGTGTTTTGCACAGACGGTCCTTGAGCTCCTGAAATGCGATATTACAACTTTCATCCCAGCAGAAATGTCGCTTCTCCTCGGTTAGCTTATGCAGAGGTTTGGCTATATCTGCAAAGTTCTTCACAAATCGCCGGTAATAGGAGCACAAACCCAAAAATGCTCTAACCTGCGTCTTGTCTTTTGGAACCGGCCAATCCTTGACAGCGGCGATTTTCTCTGGATCTGTGCGGATACCTTCTTCCGATACTACAAACCCCAAAAAGTTAACTTGCCGTTGGAATAGTGAACATTTCTTCGGGTTCAACTTGAGGTTGGCACTCTGAATCTTCATAAGCACGCGTTCCAGGTTTTGAAGGTGTTCCTCAAACGTACGGCCCACGATGATGATGTCATCCAAGTAGACCAGACAGGCATCGCCAATTAGCCCGGTAAGTACAAGTTCCATCAGCCTTTCAAACGTTGCTGGAGCATTGCACAACCCAAACGGCATTACTTTGAATTGCCACAGACCCTTTCCCGTCGAGAACGCAGTTTTCTCCTTGTCCTTAGGGTCAATTTCAACTTGCCAGTAGCCACTTTTTAGATCCAGCGTGCTAAACCATTTTACTCCTGTAAGCATGTTCAGCGTGTCATCAATTCTTGGCAAGGGATAGCTGTCCTTCTTTGTAACGTCGTTCAGACGGCGGTAATCAACACAGAACCGCATGCTGCCATCCTTCTTTTTCACCAGCACCACTGGCGAACACCATGGACTAGAGGAAGGTTCAATAACACCATCCTTCACCATTCCTTCAATCATGGTTTCCACTTCCTTTTCACGTGCTACCGGCAATCGTCTTGGCCGCTGACGGATAGGCAACTCTTCACCTGTGTTTATTTTGTGTTGAACTAAACCAGTCTTTCCTATGTCAGCATCGTTTGACGAGAATACATCGGCGTACTCGAGTAACAACTTCTTCGCCTTGACCAATTCGTTCGGGGACAGAACACTGCGACAGTCTTCCAAAAGTGTGGTCACTCTCGTTTCTGCATCCTTGCTGGGGGTCCCACTCGATATATATTGGCACCGACGTAACCAATCCACTTCCTCACAAGTACCAATTAATGTGCCTTTTTCTATAATCTGGTCCCGGTCGCAAAGGTTCAGCACACGTACTCCTGAGATGTCCGTGGTCCTGACCAAGGTTCGAGCTACTTTCCATGGAAGGTCATTGTTTACCCTTTCCACAAGTACACAACGGTGAGCTTGCCCAGCGTTTCGGGGAAGACTAATCGGAACAATCGTTTCCGATCTCGGCGGAAGAACAATCTTCTTAATGCTGTACACGTTCCCTGGTAACGCACCTTCCATAAAAAGTTCCTCCTGTCCACATTTCAAAACACCTTGCTTAACGTCGATCTCACAACAATTATTCCTCATAAAGTCTAGGCCTAGGATGCAGTCGTCCATTATATCAGCCACGATGACATTATGCAGGTAGATCACGTTGCCAAGCTTCAACTCCATCTCCTTCTCTCCACGGACGGGTATACGCTGACCGGTGGCTGTTACCAAATTAATGCGTTCTCGGTTGTATGTGGAGTCCCCAAGGAAGTGACTTATAAGTTGGGAACTAACAACCGTACGAGAGGCTCCAGTGTCTATGGTCAGTTTACACGGCATTCCGTTGACCTCGCCCTTGATGATTAGACTGTTCCCATCATGGGTTTGTGAGATCGAGATCCTTGGGGCTCTTTTAACATCAGCCAGCACCCGCCCCGCGGTTCTGGCTTTTACTCGTTTCCCTGCTGCTGCTGGGCAGTGCTGTTGGCCGCACTACCCTCCTGGGATCGTTCACCTTCCCTTTCTAGGGTTCGCTTAGGGCAGCTGGATCGAAGATGGCCCTTTTCCCCACAGCCATAGCACCTAGGGCTGTATCCTTTGTTGCGGTCGCGAACTGTAGCTGCTGCAACCTCCCTGACGCGATGGGAACGATGATCCTGCCGCACGGCTTCTACCTCCAGTGCATGGGCCAAGGCGTCCTTAAGCGTCTCGTGGTGCCCGAGCCTCACAGCAGCTCTGACTTCCAAGTCGCGGATGCCGTCGATGAATGTTTGCACCAGGTTCCCTCCAATGAGCGCAGGTACAGACTGGTATGCTTTACGAACCATCTTCTCCACCTCAAGGGCCCACTGCTGCAGGTTTTCGTTGCTGCGTTGCACGCGATCTTTAAGCTGCGCGCGAAAGACGTGTTCCAGGTGAGCGTCACCATATCTCGCCTCCAAGGCCTCCAGAAGCTGCTCATAGGTCACTTTCTTACCGAGAGCTTGCAACACAGTTAAGGCTTGGTCGCGCAGGCCTAGGGTGAGTGCAGTCATGGCTTGGCTTTTATTCCAGCCGTTCGCCTCCATGACGGCCTCGAACTGGATTTTGTAGGCCGACCAGGAAGAGGTCCCGTCGAACGGCGGCACTTTGAATCCACGTAGCGAAGGTGTTGTAGCTACTACGGGAGCTGTTGTTCCATCCCCAAGTTTGAGGTCGTCCAGCGTTTTCTTCATGTCAGCCATTACGTTGTCAACCCGATTGTTTACTTGGTCGATTCGGGTTTCGGCCTCCGACAGGCGGTTGTCATGTTGAGCAACCTTATCCTTCACCTCCCGTATCTCTTTTCCGAAGATAGCGTGAAGGTCCTTCATGAGGAGCATCTGCTCTTCCTTATCGCGTTGGAGTTGCTCTTCTAAACGACGGGCCTCTTCCTCCTGTCGGCGGGCCTGTTCCTCCTGTCGGCGGGCCTGTTCCTCCTGTCGGCGGGCCTGTTCCTCCTGTCCGCCCCGCAGCTGCTCTTCCAATCGGCGGGCCTGTTCCTCCTGTCCGCTCTGCAGCTGCTCTTTCAACTGACGGACCTGCTCCTCCTGTCGGCAAGCCTGCTCCTGCAGCATCACCATCAGAGCACCTAAGTCAGGTGCCACAGACGTAGAAGCTGCTGACGGACCGGCTTCCGTGGCCGGCGGCTGGCCCTCAAACATCTGCGGCGTTGCACCACCAAATCTCCTCTGGTCCGTCTCCTGCTGGCGTTGACTTCGGGTACGGACACCCTCCGTTTCCTCCTTAGGTAAAATCGGCATTATTTTATCCCACTTCTGACACCAATTGTTACGAGCTTGAGGTTCGTGACAATAAAAATTGCCGATAAAATTACCTAAATTAACACTTTAATTTACTTTATACAAATTAAAGTTAAAAAAACACTAATAATTAAACACAATAATTCACTTAATTTCGCTCCGAAGCTTCGCTTGTGTCGCTGAGTTCGACTCTGTCTCGATCGCATCTTGCGCCACCTATTTATTCAAATCAGCAAAACATCCGGAATGTTCAAGTAAACACGCGCAAGGTACCGAGAAATCGAGTATAGATTTTCTAGAAACTTAGTTCTTCGGGCGGCGCTGTCGGTCGAGAGATCCGCGATGTCATTCTCTGCAAAGCCCACCCCGCTCTCGCTCCTGACACTAGATGGCGCTAGTTGACTTATTCACATAACAATATGTACTGGTAGTCCATTCACAGAATTAATAGGTTTTACAGCCTCGCGGAGTTCTTCACACAAATACATAGCACAATCTTTGTGCATCCGAAACAAGCGCATAAATTCCTTGTCGGGGAATTCGAATGGATTACTCTGATCACGTATCAATCGCCGATTTCATTTTCTGTTTTGTTTTTCACATTCTGATGCGAATAGATGCTCCAGTAGGCTCGAGACATCTTTTACGTATTATTATGCTAAAAAATAAACTTAAACCCACGTCCAACAAACTAGGTTAAAATTGTCACTTTCAAATGTCATAATTTTTCTCTTTCATCATTGGTCCAATGCTACGGACGGGGTTATATGTCTACCCCTTATGTCAAACGGGGATATACTTCTCCTTTCCCCTGTTGCCGTGCTCTGGCATAGGGATAAGATAATTTTATCTCTTGTCAGTCGATATAATCGGGGGATAAAATTTTTGTCCCCCGCTCATGAAAGTAAAACTCTCCGTTAATACTAAACTTGTTTTATTTGTTAAGTGAACCATTAACCGACGAGTATGTATGCTTAGATATATGAATATGAATTAACGGTAGAGTAGTGTCAGGAGAGTATCAAATGATAACTTATAGTCTCTGCCTACCCCTCTGGGTGACAGGTCTAAGAGTTTATGTTACGTATGAGCGTGGTTCTTCCCCGGTCGAGTCGGCCCATTCGAGCTGAAGCTATAGTATGCTACTCGACTACGTTAATATCGTCTAAACAACCGCTCAGTTGCACTTGCGAACTAAATTATCGCATAGTTGAACTACCAACACAGTCATTTCATGCTCCTTGACCTGTGCCGAATATTCGCCAGGCGTTGCAAATTGTCAGAAGGGGATAAAGGATTATAATATTGTGGAAGTTTTACTTTTTAAGGAAAACAATTACTTATTAACATTACTAACAACTCTGCTAGCGTTCTGTCAGCCAATATTGGCCGACAGGCATAACATGAACTCCCGTTCGCACACCAAAATTGGACGATTTCCTAGTATACACGATTCGCTGTTTAATTATAAAGTACTACGCTGTTTAATTTTTGAATAACATAGATTAAAGACAAGGCCGTAATGTAATTTAATCTGTTTATGTTTTTCCGCGTAAAAGGAGGTAGATTTTTAAAAGTTTGTAGTGTAAAAAAAATGTATAAAGAGGTGTGATTTTTAATCTCTTTTAATATTATGTTGTTTTATTATGTAAATAAATACATAACAATAAAACAAAAACACTCACGCCTGTCACTCAGAGGGATAGGCAGAGACTACAGACTTCCATTTTGCACCATCCTGATACACCTCTCTCGCCTCCTCCACATCCATATACCTACGGATACATGCTCGTTGGTTAAGGGTACGCTTAATTGAGCCGTTTTTCAATATATCGCCAATTTGGTCGATAAACTTTCGCCTAGGATGTCCCTTTCAGACTCTTCCGTTCACTTCTGCAACATAAATTTCCTTGGTCATTCTTTCCTCATGCGTTCTTTCTACATTTCCAAACCACCGAAGGACTCCTTTCTTAATGCTGGTGACAACATCATCTTGCAAACCACATTCTTCTCTTAAAACACAATTTCTTACCCTATCATGCATATTAAGCCCTTACATACTTACTTCGACCGCATTTCTACTGCGTTTATTTTACTCTCGTGCATCTTCTTCCAAACCCAACTTTTTAAACTAAATAATTTGAAATAAACTTACAGTACTAAAAAATAAAAACAAAAATTTTGAACTTAATAAATAAATCAATTAAAAACTATAAAAATAAAAATATTGCGCACCCAATTAATAGTATTTATTAATAGATCAATTTCATAATATATTAATGTAAATGATAAAACTGTACTGTAAAGCTGTACAATTGTAGAATTTGGAGAGTACTCCACCACTAAGCTATTACGACTTTCTTTTCACCCGATTGCCTACATTATAATCGCAAGAGAGACGTCGGCTGGCAAATTATTCCACTCCATTGCACATTGCGTACGATGGAACAACAGTTTGGTTTTTGCGCACTCTCCGACTGTCTATTAAATATAAATAAAATATATAGCATGAGGGTGACAAATGATCGCACTGTCCACCTGATGGTAAGTAGAAGCTGTGGTCCATAGACACCTACATTAATCCTCGATTCTGAATCAAAATGCAGATACATTGCCACCCCTGAGGTCTAAGGTGGAATTAAAAATGTAATAATTTATTACTTATAATATTAATAGAGATAAAATTACAACTCACGTAGTTTACTTGCAACAGTAAAGACAATAATATGGAACACCTGCTCGAGTGGGGTCAAGAGCGCCCCACGACGGGCGACGCGCCGCCATATTTGAAATGGACGTAAACAAAGAAACACTCTGTGTGATGAGGTGTCTGTTGTTAGGTGAATTTTGTTTTGTTTCATCAAGTTTTTCCATAATGTTTAATGTGGTAAAGCCATGATGCAGCCATGTAATGGTTGTAGCACGAATGAGCTAGCTCGAGCGGAGTAGGACCACACTCTCACAGAATACCAGCGTAAAATAGGATCTTAATACTGCTGTATTTTTAACCTGTAAGATTTAACCTCAACACTAATAACTCTTATAGGAAGTTCTTGTTTATATTTCTATGGGAAGTTCATTACGAAATGCTTTCACAATTTAAAATAACTTGGAAAATAGTTTAAAAATATATAAAATACCATTTTTTACTCAATAGCAATCTGTTAACATTAATAACTGCATCCATGCCCCATGTACGAACGTCTTGACGTTCTTTTGAATGTAAAATCTCTCGCAGCTCGCCTCACAGCAGCAGTCCGTCGCCGCCACGTTGCCACCAAATTAAACCCGCGCGCCGCCTGCGTTCTCAGCAGTACACAACATCACCTGCAACTGCACTTCTAGTTCTGTATGCAGCTACTGAATCAAATATATTTTATTGCAGAGAAGCCGTAATGCTGTGCAGAGGCGGCGTGAGAGCATATTATGTCATTCAATTCAAATCTAAAAAAAATTATATTATATAAATAAATATAGCTGAAGTGTCTCTCTATAATATCGATAATAATGAATAACTTATATTAAGCTCAGGGAGTTATTTTGTCTGAGTGTCTATATGTGTATATAGCTGACACAACTGTGATGAAACTTTACGAACAGAGTGCAGTGCCAGGAATGATTTTGTATCCAAAAACATTAAGATGAAAATAAAACAAATACTTGTTAAAAATAATTGTCTTTGACCATCTTAAATCTAAATACCAAAATAACCCCAGACAAAGTCGGGGCGCATCGCTAGTTAATTAATAATTGTAATCACTGAACATCATCATTCAATTTATATTTAACCAAAACTAAGTAGATCTGCTTTACCATGTATAACAGCACCCAACCTACACCTGATTTTCATATTAAAATTCACGATTGCTCTGACGTCCAAAGCTCTAGTTGTAAATGCTCCCAAATAAATAAAGTCTCAAATATAAAGTACCTTTGAGTCATGGTTGACCAACGACTATCTTGGTATTCACATCTAGAATTAATGGAAACTCGGCTCAGAAAACTTATTCGGATTTTTAAGTCTCTACGACATGTCTCCACGAACTTTTTACTTAATAAAATATACATAGCTCTGGCTCATTCAACTTTGGGCTACTGTACTCCTATATGGGGTGGTGCAGCAAAAGCTAGGTTCCTTGAGCTTGAAAGGGCTCAAAGATGCTTAATTAAAGCTATGTACTTAAAGCCCTATAGATTCTCTATAACTGAACTTTATGAATGGAGCAATTTACTTTCGGTAAGAAAACTTTACATTTTAGCAACAGTTTTAAAACTTCATAGTTCCGTAAATTACCACATGTTTTCAACCATCAGACGTAGAAAATATAAAATACCCTAAGAAGATTCATTTAAGACTATGTTTGCATCAAGACAATGTACTAGACGTTCAGTTTACTTATATAATAAAATAAACCAAAAAAAATCAATATTTACTCTATGAATTACCATGACCGTAAAAAAACCGTAACAGACTGGTTTAGAAAACTTTCCTACGAAGAAAGGGAATTCCTTCTTGAAAACACTGCCTTATGAATTTTTACACTCATACAGACTTCCCACGCTCATCCATACACACACACATTTTTTCACACTATCACGCCATCAGGCAAATATCGCTAATTATACCTTACATGCAGTTTAAATTGTTTAGCTTTTGATTTTTTTATGTTTTTTTTGTTATTTTATTGTTTTGTGTTATTTACTTAGGTAATTCTAATTTAAAGTAGTGTTGTGTGAATAAGTCAACTAGCGCCTTCTAGTGTCAGGAACGAGAGCGAGGGGAGCTTTGCAGAGAATGACATCACCGATCTCTCGACCGACAGCGCCACCCGAAGAACTAAGTTTCTAGAAAATCTATACTCGAACTCTCGGTACCTTACGCGTGTTTACTCGAACATTCCGGATATTTTGCTAATTTGAATAAATAGGTGGCGCAAGATGCGATCGAGACAGAGTTGAACTCAGCGACACAAGCGAAGCTTCGGAGCGAAATTAAGTGAATTAGTGTGTTTAATTATTAGTGTTTTTAACTTTAATTTGTATAAAGTAAATTAAAGTGTTAATTTAGGTAATTTTATCGGCAATTTTTATTGTCCCGAACCTCAAGCTCGTAACAATTGGTGTCAGAAGTGGGATAAAATAATGCCGATTTTACCTAAGGAGGAAACGGAGGGTGTCCGTACCCGAAGTCAACGTCAGCAGGAGACGGACCAGAGGAGATTTGGTGGTGCAACGCCGCAGATGTCTGAGGGCCAGCCGCCGGCCACGGAAGCCGGTCCTTCAGCAGCTTCTACGTCTGTGGCACCTGACTTAGGTGCTCTGATGGTGATGCTGCAGGAGCAGGCTCGCCGACAGGAAGAGCAGGCTCGCCGACAGGAGGAGCAGGCCCGTCAGTTGAAAGAGCAGCTGCAGAGCGGACAGGAGGAACAGGCCCGCCGATTGGAAGAGCAGCTGCGGGGCGGACAGGAGGAACAGGCCCGCCGACAGGAGGAACAGGCCCGTCGTTTAGAAGAGCAACTCCAACGCGATAAGGAAGAGCAGATGCTCCTCATGAAGGACCTTCACGCTATCTTCGGAAAAGAGATACGGGAGGTGAAGGATAAGGCTGCTCAACATGACAACCGCCTGTCGGAGGCCGAAACCCGAATCGACCAAGTAAACAATCGGGTTGACAACGTAATGGCTGACGTGAAGAAAACGCTGGACGACCTCAAACTTGGGGATGGAACAACAGCTCCCGTAGTAGCTACAACACCTTCGCTACGTGGATTCAAAGTGCCGTTGTTCGACGGGACCTCTTCCTGGTCGGCCTACAAAATCCAGTTCGAGGCCGTCATGGAGGCGAACGGCTGGAATAAAAGCCAAGCCATGACTGCACTCACCCTAGGCCTGCGCGACCAAGCCTTAACTGTGTTGGAAGCTCTCGGTAAGAAAGTGACCTATGAGCAGCTTCTTGAGGCCTTGGAGGCGAGATATGGTGACGCTCACCTGGAACACGTCTTTCGCGCGCAGCTTAAAGATCGCGTGCAACGCAGCAACGAAAACCTGCAGCAGTGGACCCTTGAGGTGGAGAAGATGGTTCGTAAAGCATACCAGTCTGTACCTGCGCTCATTGGAGGGAACCTGGTGCAAACATTCATCGACGGCATCCGCGACCTGGAAGTCAGAGCTGCTGTGAGGCTCGGGCACCACGAGACGCTTAAGGACGCCTTGGCCCATGCACTGGAGGTAGAAGCCGTGCGGCAGGATCATCGTTCCCATCGCGTCAGGGAGGTTGCAGCAGCTACAGTTCGCGACCGCAACAAAGGATACAGCCCTAGGTGCTATGGCTGTGGGGAAAAGGGCCATCTTCGATCCAGCTGCCCTAAGCGAACCCTAGAAAGGGAAGGTGAACGATCCCAGGAGGGTAGTGCGGCCAACAGCACCGCCCAGCAGCAGCAGGGAAACGAGTAAAAGCCAGAACTGCGGGGCGGGTGCTGGCTGATGTTAAAAGAGCCCCAAGGATCTCGATCTCACAAACCCATGATGGGAACAGTCTAATCATCAAGGGCGAGGTCAACGGAATGCCGTGTAAACTGACCATAGACACTGGAGCCTCTCGTACGGTTGTTAGTTCCCAACTTATAAGTCAGTTCCTTGGGGACTCCGCATACAACCGAGAACGCATTAATTTGGTAACAGCCACCGGTCAGCGTATACCCGTCCGTGGAGAGAAGGAGATGGAGTTGAAGCTTGGCAACATGATCCACCTGCATAATGTCATCGTGGCTGATATAATGGACGACTGCATCCTAGGCCTAGACTTTATGAGGAATAATTGTTGTGAGATCGACGTTAAGCAAGGTGTTTTGAAATGTGGACAGGAGGAACTTTTTATGGAAGGTGCGTTACCAGGGAACGTGTACAGCATTAAGAAGATTGTTCTTCCGCCGAGATCGGAAACGATTGTTCCGGTTAGTCTTCCCCGAAACGCTGGGCAAGCTCACCGTTGTGTACTTGTGGAAAGGTTAAACAATGACCTTCCATGGAAAGTAGCTCGAACCTTGGTCAGGACCACTGACATCTCAGGAGTACGTGTGCTGAACCTTTGCGACCGGGACCAGATTATAGAAAAAGGCACATTAATTGGTACTTGTGAGGAAGTGGATTGGTTACGTCGGTGCCAATATATATCGAGTGGGACCCCCAGCAAGGATGCGGAAACGAGAGTGACCACACTTTTGGAAGACTGTCGCAGTGTTCTGTCCCCGAACGAATTGGTCAAGGCGAAGAAGTTGTTACTCGAGTACGCCGATGTATTCTCATCAAACGATGCTGACATAGGAAAGACTGGTTTAGTTCAACACAAAATAAACACAGGTGAAGAGTTGCCTATCCGTCAGCGGCCAAGACGATTGCCGGTAGCACGTGAAAAGGAAGTGGAAACCATGATTGAAGGAATGGTGAAGGATGGTGTTATTGAACCTTCCTCTAGTCCATGGTGTTCGCCAGTGGTGCTGGTGAAAAAGAAGGATGGCAGCATGCGGTTCTGTGTTGATTACCGCCGTCTGAACGACGTTACAAAGAAGGACAGCTATCCCTTGCCAAGAATTGATGACACGCTGGACATGCTTACAGGAGTAAAATGGTTTAGCACGCTGGATCTAAAAAGTGGCTACTGGCAAGTTGAAATTGACCCTAAGGACAAGGAGAAAACTGCGTTCTCGACGGGAAAGGGTCTGTGGCAATTCAAAGTAATGCCGTTTGGGTTGTGCAATGCTCCAGCAACGTTTGAAAGGCTGATGGAACTTGTACTTACCGGGCTAATTGGCGATGCCTGTCTGGTCTACTTGGATGACATCATCATCGTGGGCCGTACGTTTGAGGAACACCTTCAAAACCTGGAACGCGTGCTTATGAAGATTCAGAGTGCCAACCTCAAGTTGAACCCGAAGAAATGTTCACTATTCCAACGGCAACTTAACTTTTTGGGGTTTGTAGTATCGGAAGAAGGTATTCGCACAGATCCAGAGAAAATCGCCGCTGTCAAGGATTGGCCGGTTCCAAAAAACAAGACGCAGGTTAGAGCATTTTTGGGTTTGTGCTCCTATTACCGGCGATTTGTGAAGAACTTTGCAGATATAGCCAAACCTCTGCATAAGCTAACCGAGGAGAAGCGACATTTCTGCTGGGATGAAAGTTGTAATATCGCATTCCAGGAGCTCAAGGACCGTCTGTGCAAAACACCTATTTTGGGATACCCTGATGCAAGCAAAGAATTTATAGTTGACACAGACGCAAGTGATATAGGACTTGGCGGTGTGTTGTCTCAACGGAATGGTGACCAAGAGGTCGTGATAGCGTACTTCAGCAAGTCGTTGTCAAAACCGGAAAGGAACTATTGTGTCACAAGACGCGAATTGCTAGCTGTGGTAAAGTCGTTGCAGCATTTTAGCAAATATCTTCTGGGGCGAAAATTTCACTTACGAACTGACCATGCTGCACTAAAATGGCTATTGCAGTTTAAAAATCCAGAAGGACAAGTTGCGAGGTGGATTGAACTACTGCAGGAATACGACCTTGAGATCGAACATCGCAGCGGGAAATCTCATGGCAACGCAGATGCATTATCACGAAGACCTTGTCCTGAAGATTGCAAACATTGTACTAGGCAAGAGAGTAAGGGAGTGGTATCCGTGAGGATGCTCAGGGCAGACCACCTCAGCAACGAGTGGAAGGACAGCTTACAACGTGCACAGCAGGAAGATCCGGACATCAAGCCGATCCTGGAATGGATGAAGGCCAGTGCTCCCAAGCCCAAGTGGAGCGACGTCTCAGCGATGAGTTCGACCACTAAAAGCTATTGGGCCCAGTGGGATAGCTTGCTGCTTCAGGATGGAGTTCTGTGCCGTAAATGGGAAAATGTTCGGGGAGACAGCTGTCATTTACAAATGGTTGTCCCTAAAGCTAAAGTACCGGATGTTCTACAGCTGTACCATAATGATTATTCAGGAGGCCATCTGGGAGTTAAACGAACTCTACTGAAGATCCGAGAACGGTTTTACTGGGTCCACTGTCGAAACGATGTCGAGGACTGGTGTCGCAAATGTACAAGTTGTGCGGCTGTAAAGGGACCTCAGACTCGTAGTAGAGGTGCATTGAAGTTGTACAATGTTGGTGCACCATGGGAGAGAATAGCCATTGACGTGGCGGGGCCGTTTCCGGAGAGTGAAAGCGGTAACAAGTATTTCATGGTTGTGATGGATTACTTCACTAAGTGGCCAGAAGTTTTCGCCATTCCAAATCAAGAAGCTTCAACAGTTGCAGATAAACTAGTTCATGAAGTCTTCTGTCGTTTTGGAGTACCTTTAGAGATTCACAGCGATCAAGGAAGGAATTTTGAGTCTCAAATATTCCAGGAAACTTGCCGAGTTATGGGTACTCATAAAACAAGAACGACTTCTTATCACCCGCAATCTGATGGAATGGTGGAACGATTTAATCAGACATTGGAGAGGTACCTAGCAAAAAAAGTAGACAATCGGCAACGGGATTGGGACAAGCACATACAACCGTTTTTGTTGTCATATCGAAGTTCTGTTCACGAAAGTACAGCAGTGACACCAGCTTTCGCAAACTTTGGAAGAGAATTACGGCTGCCTGCAGACCTGATCACTGGGATACCACCTGATGCCCCACGCAGTATAACCGATTATGCATATGACTTGCGGAACAAAATGAATGACATTTATGAGCACGTCAGACAATCGGGCCAGCAAATGTCTGAGAAAATGAAAACCCGGTATGACCGCAAAATGAACAATAAAGGGTTCAACGAAGGTTCATTAGTGTGGTTGCACAATCCAGTCCGCAGCAAAGGGAAATCTCCTAAGCTTCAAGCTAAATGGGACGGCCCGTACCGGATTGTAACCAGGATCAACGATGTGACCTACCGGATACAGAAAGGCGCAAGAGGGACTCCTAAGATCGTCCATGTGGATCGCTTGGCGCGTTATTATGGAACCGATAATGCTCGGGACGAGCATGTCTTAGGAGGGGGCAGTGTTGTGTGAATAAGTCAACTAGCGCCATCTAGTGTCAGGAACGAGAGCGAGGGGAGCTTTGCAGAGAATGACATCACCGATCTCTCGACCGACAGCGCCACCCGAAGAACTAAGTTTCTAGAAAATCTATACTCGAACTCTCGGTACCTTACGCGTGTTTACTTGAACATTCCGGATATTTTGCTAATTTGAATAAATAGGTGGCGCAAGATGCGATCGAGACAGAGTTGAACTCAGCGACACAAGCGAAGCTTCGGAGCGAAATTAAGTGAATTAGTGTGTTTAATTATTAGTGTTTTTAACTTTAATTTGTATAAAGTAAATTAAAGTGTTAATTTAGGTAATTTTATCGGCAATTTTTATTGTCACGAACCTCAAGCTCGTAACAGTAGTATATAATTATTGTAATAAGGTAGAGCGGGGCCCTCTACTACAGGTATCTATTTACTTAAAAGAGGGTGCCCAACAATATTGTAACAACTTACTACTTGTTTTAATGTAATAAATTATTATTATCATTATCAAATTATCATTATCATATTTTTGCAGCACTACATTCCGTCGCGTCTCACAAGTGTCGCTACAGACGACGAACTGGAACAGGAGACGGGCGGCGGCATCTCCCAATAACAACTTGCAATAGCAAACACCACTGCAGTTGCCAACCCGCTTGCCTAGCGTCACACAAGTGTCGCTACAGGCGACGAACTGGAACAGGAGACGGGCGGCGGCATCTCCCAATAACAACTTGCAATAGCAAACACCACTGCAGTTGCCAACCCGCTTGCCAAGCGTCTCACAAGTGTCGCTACAGGCGACGAACTGGAACAGGAGACGGGCGGCGGCATCTCCCAATAACAACTTGCAATAGCAAACACCACTGCAGTTGCCAACCCGCTTGCCAAGCGTCTCACAAGTGTCGCTACAGACGACGAACTGGGACAGGAGACGGGCGGCGGCATCTCCCAATAACAACTTGCAATAGCAAACACCACTGCAGTTGCCAACCCGCTTGCCAAGCGTCACACAAGTGTCGCTACAGGCGACGAACTGGAACAGGAGACGGGCGGCGGCATCTCCCAATAACAACTTGCAATAGCAAACACCACTGCAGTTGCCAACCCGCTTGCCAAGCGTCACACAAGTGTCGCTACAGGCGACGAACTGGAACAGGAGACGGGCGGCGGCATCTCCCAATAACAACTTGCAATAGCAAACACCACTGCAGTTGCCAACCCGCTTGCCAAGCGTCTCACAAGTGTCGCTACAGACGACGAACTGGGACAGGAGACGGGCGGCGGCATCTCCCAATAACAACTTGCAATAGCAAACACCACTGCAGTTGCCAACCCGCTTGCCAAGCGTCTCACAAGTGTCGCTACAGGCGACGAACTGGAACAGGAGACGGGCGGCGGCATCTCCCAATAACAACTTGCAATAGCAAACACCACTGCAGTTGCCAACCCGCTTGCCAAGCGTCTCACAAGTGTCGCTACAGGCGACGAACTGGAACAGGAGACGGGCGGCGGCATCTCCCAATAACAACTTGCAATAGCAAACACCACTGCAGTTGCCAACCCGCTTGCCAAGCGTCTCACAAGTGTCGCTACAGGCGACGAACTGGAACAGGAGACGGGCGGCGGCATCTCCCAATAACAACTTTAAATTGTAATAAAAAACTGCAGTTGCCAACCCGCTTGCCAAGCGCGGCGTAAATGCAATCCATGTGCTCGCGCTACTGACTAAATTTATATCCAGAATGAAGGGCCAGAAATAGTGGAACGAATGACCAGAAAATGGTGCGGTGGTTGTCCCGATTCTAATCTGGGTCGAAATAACTAGATGATATACATAACCAAACAAGATGGCTGAAGTGGTACGTGGCAGGCTTGGACAATGCACTCGCTATTATCTGATCTATTATCCAGCCGGTGTCCTGTGTGGGAATTAAACTTGAGCTGTTGGGAGAAAGAGAACACAGTAAAGAAAACAAAGAACAGCTCAAAGCAATTTAAGGGAAACATTTACCAGGGTGGGGTTCCTTCTACTTTAGCGGCCTCGAGGGCGATGCCCTGGTGTTACGAATGAGTTGAAAGAGGCGACACGTACCCATATAGTGGAATTTGTCGTCTTCGCGGTTTCTTCTGTCGCGGCAGTCGCTAATCGATTGCACGTTTCCGTGAAGACTTAACGGAGTCTAGGCATCTGTGCAAGACAAGATTGTGTGCACAAGCATGAGTGCGTTCTCTATAACCACACTTATAGTGCAGTGGGACAAAAAACCGACACGACAAAGATTGACGCAGGAGCAAATGCTTCACGTCGTTTCAAAGGCATCGGAGTACAACAACGCTGAGAAATTTTTGACAGAAAAAAACGTAATGATGTTTTTGGCCCGGCCTGTTATTGGAACTCAGGACATGTGGTACCGGCCTGTAACTTAACCTTTCCCTTACTGCGCCCGCCATAGCAAAAAACAGCTTTGTACGGCAGCCTCTGTCATCACCTCAGCTGGCGGCACTTGTTTTAAATATTTATGTTTCTCACGACCTTTCATTTATGTTTAAAGAGGTTTTAGTTACAGTTATTTAAAGCCGATAAGATTTTCGATAAGTAGAAACAATAACCATAACATTTAAATGTTTATGTTATTATGTACAGCTCTTTGTTTCTAACGGATCTTGATAAAGTGTACTTACTGAAAATAAATTTTGTTTTATGAGTGAAATATCGTAAGTTTTTATTTTATTTTTATGTCCTTACAATCAATACAACATATTCTTCCTAAATGAATCAAAATTATGCATGTAATAATTATAATAATTCTACTTTTTCACTTGCAAACATTTGCTAAAAATTCGACAATAGACAGTTTGCGCGCGCTTTGTAACATCATTTTCAAAACCTTTTTGTGGATATATTATAGCCTCTTCCTTTATTTTTCTTATACAATCATATAGATATAACATTTAGAAATAATATGATATCCTTATGAATATATATACATGCAATAAACTATTTATAAAAAGGCTAAATGTCTCAGAAGGTACATAATTCATTATAAACCAATAAGGTTTAGTTTCAATGAAATTTGTGTATGATTTTTATCGCTCAAATAATTCTTATTTCAATTAGAAGATGAAATTCTGATTTCAATGACGTAAATTACAACTGCACTTATCTCACAAAAAATTATCGCAAAACGTTTACAAAGTTTATGTTTTTTTTCATATGCGTCGCTCTATTACATGTTCGCGCGCTTGTGTAATACACGGTTCTTTGTTTATATAGATAGATATATAATCAAAAGACGGTTGTATACAACGTGTTCTATTTTTGCACGGAGTTATTAGATTTTTAGTGCAAAGTAAGGGTGTAATATGTTGAGGTTTGTATGGTGTCTCTAATATGTTGAGGTTTTTCGAATGTTTTTAGAAGATATGCATTTTTAGTATGTTATGATAAAATGGTAAATAATAAAACTGTCTTTTTGTCTATTTAAGCTAAAGTGACAAACGAACTTGCAGTCCACCTGATGGTAAGTGGCTTCTGCAATCCGTGAACACTTGCAACCAACTTCAAACAACGAAGACTAAAGATTCGTCACCTCTGAGGACTAAAATGAATTTAAAAACTATATTGTTTTTTTAAACTTTATACTTCTATTTCTATTAATAATTATTATTATAAAAGAATGTCTACATGTCTTTTTATATAAAATGCTTTGGTACCTACATTTATGTTTATGTTTTTCACTAAACACCTCCTTACGCCTACAACGATTATGATAAAAAATTTTGTGTGTATTTAAGTGGGTTTCTGGATGTTTTAGATTAACAAATTGATCCGATTTACAAAGTGGTGTTGACGTGATCTAGAAATCATCCGTGCGAAGCGGAGGCGGATCGCAAGTCATTTATAGATTCTTGAATCGAGTTTACGTTAGAACAGTCTGTAAGCCGTCGGAGGAGTTTAGTCAGTCTGTACTGTCAACCACGTGGCAGTTTGTGTGGGACGTGTAACGAACAGAAAGTGCCGACAGTTCACTTGCCTAGCGGGTGGTAAAAGGCAAATAATGGAATGCTGGGTTTGTGATTGTGCAGGCGACCAGCTAGCCACCTGTTACTTCTTTCATAATTTGCTATCTGTACTCATACTCGTATTTTCGCCTAAACGTAGTCCGCGTGGCTCGCTACACTCTAAGCTCTGTCTTTCTTCTCAGGGATTACAGACATAGTGTTTATCTATATATACACTTGTAATAAAATAGCATGATATTGTAACTAGAAACTAAAAAATAAAATAGCATTATATTGTAACTAGAAATTATGTTATCATAGGTAATACAAATGAATAAATGTGCAACTCCTAATGGTGTTTAAAGACACAAGATTTAAAATAGTTTTTCCTTTAATGTTATTATTACGTGATGGTTGTAGGTGATTGACACAGCAATCCATCACATTATTGCATCACAATCGCATTGTTGTTATTTATTAACAATTCACTAATCATTATTGATTTTTAAAGATCTTTTGTGCTGGTAACGTAAGGTTGAGTCTTTCAGATAGTTTATTACGTGCACTTTAAGTTTAAGATCAATATAAAATACACGAGAATTCACTAAGTATTGCTTTAGTGAATTGACACTAATTAAAATATGTATTTAAAAAAAATTAATACATCGAGTATCACTAAAAATAAAATTTGGCATTTAGCGTAACGAAAATGTTACTGGAATTATACAAATCAGGTATTGCGTGAGATATCCAGTTATTGGTAAAACAAACCACTAGAGACTTGAACAAAAAAAACATTGTTAGATTTTAGATTAAGTAATTATGTTGACTAAATTTTATTTAAAAAACAATTTGAATGTTAATAATAATTGAAATCATAAATTTATAAGCTGTCCCTCAATTGGTTTCCACTTTTTTCTAAGAGAGTTTAAGGTTAAATAAATGTCCGCTGCGTTGCTCAAATGTGTGTTGGCGGACTTCAAATTTCTTCGAAATATCTTAATTTTGATTTGTTAGACGTGCAGGTTTGCTCACGGTATTTTCATTTGCCGACAACAATGAGATAAATCAGTAGTTAGAATTACCACTAACAACTTTCTCAGCGGCACCGGGTTGCCTCCGTACTGTGAAAATAACAGCGAGCGCTTATTCCCAGAGCTACCTCACGATTGAATATTTAAATAAAATTATTTACATAAATAATATTAACTGATTGACATGTAGTTTATAAAGATGCTTTTTGATATCATCCATATTTGGTGGTCCTGTCCTGTACGATTTACTAAAAGCTTACCTTGCACGATACCGCTGTGAAACCTGCTACCACTGGCATTTTTCCAGATTGGTACGACTTGGCAACTTTAAAGAAAATAGTCTACTACTTTATAATAAGCCGGCGATGCACCTTTAATTGCTCTGGTATAGCATTTCTTCATGATCATTTGCCCTCTCTTAAAACAAGACTGAGATAATATTCAATAAAAAAATATTTCAACAAATGGACATTCTATAGAAAACCAAATTATGCATATTTCCTGTTGCACTCTTAAGTAATATAAATTAAATTAAAAGCCTTTTTATCTATATATTTAGTTGCTTATCTATTTAGATCCTAATAATTCACTTCAATAAATTCTAAGTTTTATTTGAATCAATAAATAGATGAAGAGAATCCAAGCATTACATTAAATTCTATCATAAATTATTATCTAGTTAAAATAGCACAAATCCAATTGTTTAATAAATCTAATTCTTATATGTACGTCAGTGTAACAAGATAGGAGAGTCGAATCTCAAGTATTATGAAAGAGCTTAAAGATCAGAGCGTAAGATACCGGACAATAAAAATAATAATTTTATACGCTACCTTTAAATATTTGTTTTGCGATTTTGCCTCAAATCATTTTAAATAAGAGCTATTTTATCTATTATTATATTTGGTTTAAGTACTTATTGCTAAATAATACTGTGTTCAAGTTTGGATAGACTTGAAACAGCTCAGTTATTTATTCTGAGGGTTTCTCTGAAAATGTTTTGTATTTTACAATTAACAAAGCAAATTGTGCCTCTTTTAAGAAAATTTTTCCTTTTACTTATAAAGCAAGTTTCAATTTAATATAGTAAAAGTACTTTAGATACAGCGGTCTCGCAGTTTATTTAAACTATATTAAACGTAACGTATTTCATAAAATATAAGACCACGTTTTTATTACCTCGCTTTCTTCTCTGATTGCCTATTCATTACACATTTTGTAATTTAAATTAATAAATTGAATTTAATTTAACAGTTGCAATTGCGTGATATCTTAAATATAGCTTAGAATGAGATGACAATACAATATAAACTCACTTGTCAGACCATTCGTTTGTTTGTTTCCTAAAAAAAATATTGCACTCGATTTTTAAGGAAGAGAATTACTACAGTCGAGTGACAGTAAAATAAACGAATTTAATAAATTTAAATCTTAAGAATCACAATTTAAGTTATTTTTTTTCAATACACATACTTTCAGTTCCCCAAGATCCCTCGCTTTCACAATCTTTATTATAAAACTTATCAAGTTGTAGATCTAGAATAAGAGAATAGTGAAATGATCCCATTTGATCCCTACGTACAGTTCATTAAAGTCTAGTTTGTTTCACCGAGTCTTTTGAGGTGAAGATGATTGCTGACCACGCTGTTTCGTCTTCCACACTGCTGCCATTTCAGTCAACTAAACATTTCTCAATAGAGATTCGTTTTTACACTGGTATTTTTGAGAACGTCGCGCCTAGCCGAGCTGAGCTACCACTGTTATCTACACTTTTTAATTCTGGATATAAGATCCTGTAAAACGACTCGTTGATGATTGCTGGTGCTGTGTACAGGCCAGTGGGCAGTGACGGTAGCAGGGTCGTGCCCCGCTGCGTTGCCAGCCGACGTGGAGATGCGTCTGCGTTTCCCCGAGACACGAGCGTTTGCATCTCGCGAGCACCCCTCGCGCCCCGCGCCGCCCCCGCCGCCGGGGTCGCGCCGCGCACCTCTCTCACCGTCGGCCCCCCGCCGCGCCGTATGTCGCTTACAATGACATGGCCTTGCGCTGCACTTACACCTCCAACCACCTAGATAATCCTGCTTCAATGTATAGCTTCCCTGCATGACGTTAACTTAGTTACAGAAAAGAGGCCTAAATTAATGTACTTAATTAAGTCACGGATATGAAAATTATTCGTATTATTATAAATTAATATGCTATTGCTATTTTAAAGAGAAATAAAGGCATTTAATCCCTGCCACAGCCTCCGATATGCATCCTGTAGATGTAGAACATCGAGAGGGCTACTCTGCGCCTGCGCTCGAGACTTACTACATTGGTCTCAATCTAATTAAGTCAACAATAATTCTCATAACACGGATCTTTATTGAGTACAACGCTGCTAGATAGCATTTTGCTGCATTTGCCTATATATTACAGTAATACTCAATGCACGATAGAACTTGTGCTTTATTGGATGAGAACCAATAAATGAAACAACGTTTTTGCACCCTTGTAAGAACGCCTAGTTTTCTTGCGGCTGCTTTGGCCCTGGACTCAACGAACCGTCCAAAGTTGATGTTTGTAAAAGTCTCAACCCTTAACGGAACAGAAAATACGCCTCGTAAAGTAAAAACCATGGTAAGCAATTGTTTTGGGACAAAGTGCTTGAACTATAATCGCAAACCAGCGACACGAGATTACGATAATTTTTGCAAGATACCAGTAGAATACCAATTGAAAAAATTCTCTCAACTCGTGTTACTCTAGGTACTAAAAATGAAGAAAATGTTATTGTCATACGTAGCTAAGTTATTCCAATGATGAAGATCATTCTTACTACAATCATGGTGCTTTTACTTTATACTTCATGACTACGGAAAAATAGAAAATACATGCTCCATGTCAAAATTGAATATTAAATGGTCCGCAGCGCGAGGATCCTATTTTCAACGTGGGTATAATAAGCTTCAATTTTTTATTGTTACGGGTGAGCTAACGTTAAAATAATGAAAAATAATCAGTTAATTCGTAATATATTTGAATTATAAATATTTCCTTAATTCATCCCAATTGCCTTTAGTCTAAGATTCTAAATAAAATTTGTTTCAAACTAGATCTCGTTTACTGTTTGGTTATTTAAAGGTTGCTAATTTTGTTATATTTCAATGTAGGTCATTCTCTATTATAAAGCTCACTACTTATTAAGCCAGGCGAAATTAAAATTAGATGAATCAATTTATTTTAGAAACAATTTTGAAATTTCGAAAGAATTGAAGTAATTGTTTTTGGAATATATATTTGGGATTTATAGGTCTGCTTTTCGCTTGCACCACAGGGCCCTTTATTTTTATTATTATTTTATTCTTATTGATTGTTATGTGGAAATATTTGTTATTTTAAACAGTGATCCATGTTTCAAGCAGGTGTGATTATTGCAGGTGAGGCACGGAGCGCGCACGCCTGATGAGACGGGCCGCTTCACTCTCACTCTGAAGAAAGAAGCGTCAGGTACGTAGCGTGACGTATAGTGTGCTGCGCACACACCTTCACCATCATTACTACAGTCTGTAAACCTTATACAACGATTTACTTTACAAAATCATTTCATGAATACTTTTAAATAATAAAATAGCATATATTTATCCCCCATATGTCAACCGATGTAACATTAAGACAATAAAAAAGAAGTCACTAAAACACGAACTTTGTATACCTACTCGTTATGATTATCTAAGTTTCATAGTATTGAACAAAATATTATTAACTTTTTTGATTTCTTATATTTACGCGAACACTGTACATTGATTAAAACTACTTATACGGATTTCTTTCGCGTTTTATTTATTTTATTTTTAACCCGACGTTTCGGGTGCTTTCCAGCACCCATGGTCACGGGGGACTGAGGTGACTGACGTCCCGATGTCAAAGTTAACCCGGAGTACCTTCAGCTTTTTTAATTATTGTCTTTGGTCCGATCTACGCAGAATGAACTAACTGTGGTTTGAAGTCTTGCAGTGGTATGCTTGGGTTTAGTTTTAATTTTATTAATTATAGGATCCCAAGCAGGTGGTAATACCAAGCCTCCCTCTCTATTGAAATTAGGATGTTTTTTAATTTCAATAGCCTCACGTATCATCCTTGGTAGGAATCGGTGTTCTTTCGCGAGGATTTGTGGTCTATCAAATCTGATGTAATGGTTGGGGCCATCGAGGATATGATCGCAAACTGCAGACTTCCCGGAACGTTGACTGACTCAACGCCAACGTGAACGTTGGCTGACGTGAAGCATCAACGTTCCGGGAAGTCTGCAGTTTGCGATCATATCCTCGATGGCCCCAACCATTACATCAGATTTGATAGACCACAAATCCTCGCGAAAGAACACCGATTCCTACCAAGGATGATACGTGAGGCTATTGAAATTAAAAAACATCCTAATTTCA
This sequence comes from Parnassius smintheus behrii, assembly GCA_036936625.1. NCBI lineage: Eukaryota > Metazoa > Arthropoda > Insecta > Lepidoptera > Papilionidae > Parnassius > Parnassius smintheus. Next base: position 45,909,412 of record JAUPFT010000015.1, read on the forward strand.
ATAGAGAGGGAGGCTTGGTATTACCACCTGCTTGGGATCCTATAATTAATAAAATTAAAACTAAACCCAAGCATACCACTGCAAGACTTCAAACCACAGTTAGTTCATTCTGCGTAGATCGGACCAAAGACAATAATTAAAAAAGCCTTTTTTTTTTTTTTTTTTTATAGAAGAGGGGGCAAACGAGCATGCGGCTCACCTGATGTTAAGTGACTACCGCCGCCCATGATCAACCGCAACACCAGGAGAATTGCGGGTGCGTTGCCGGCCCTTTAGAAAGGAGTAAGCTCTTTTCTTGAAGGTCCCCAGGTCGTATCGGTCCGGAAAAATCGCCGGTGATAAACTATTCCACAGAGAGGTTGTACGTGGAAGAAAGCTCCTTGTGAAACGTACAGTGGTGGACCGCCAAGCATCCAGATGGTGTGGATGGTATCGGGACGTTTGCCGTGTCGTGCGTTCACGAAATTTGGCGGCTGGGATTAATCCGAACAATTCCTCAGAGCACTCCCCGTGATAGATGCGATAAAATACGCAAAGAGATGCAACATCTCTTCGCAACGCCAGTGAATCGAGCCGATCGGAAAGCACTCGGTCGTCGACGATTCGAGCCGCTCTGCGCTGGATGCGGTCAAGTGGAAGGAGCTGGTACTGGGGAGCCCCAGCCCAGAGATGGGAACAGTATTCCATGTGCGGTCGAACCTGCGCCTTGTAAAGTTGCAGGCGGTGTGCCGGCATGAAATACTGCCCCGCTCTGCTGAGCACGCCAAGCTTTTTAGAGGCCAATTTGGCCTTCCCTTCCAAGTGACCACGAAACTGCACGTCACTCGATATGTCGACGCCGAGGATTCCGATACTGGCTGAGGCAACAAGGGGAGTGCCTTGAAACTGAGGGGATACGACAAAGCTGAAGGTACTCCGGGTTAACTTTGACATCGGGACGTCAGTCACCTCAGTCCCCCGTGACCATGGGTGCTGGAAAGCACCCGAAACGTCGGGTTAAAAATAAAATAAATAAAACGCGAAAGAAATCCGTAAAAGTAGTTTTAATCAATTAACTTTTTTATTACATATATCGTTAATTTGTTTTTTTTTTCAAATTACATATATTTTAATAAAGAAATAGGGCAAATAATAAAAATTATAATATTTAAGATTAAAACTAATTATATACAATATAAAAGAAGAAACTATAATATAGAACTAAAACTAAAAATTTTAATAGTAAAAAGACCTGCTCCCCGTGGTATAGTGCCAAGAACGCTGGCTGCGTTTCCTCGCTGAATAGCTATACTTAGCCTTTGAGCGAGGAAAGAACCAGCCCTCTTATCATCAGCAGCACGACCAGTCGTGGATACAGTTCCTTTAGAAATTTCGCTGCACGCGGACCCCACGGACCGATAGTCTCTACAGCAAATGGCACAAATATGTAGTCATTTCTCAAAGACACATATTTGCTCCATTTACTAAATTCGGCTGCCGCTGATGCCGCCCCGGCTCTAAAAGAGGTACCGCCAGAGGAGGCCGCCAAAGTGTCAACGCAAGTAGCATCCCACACTAGGGCTTTACCTCTCTCCCAAGGGACCAAAGTCATACCGTCGGGTCTCCTGCCATCGTCTCTAAATATCCTGCAAGGCTCAAAACCGAGGGGACATTTATGGAGACAAGAGCCCTTCAGATGATTTCGTTCAAAGAACCGTGACGGGAAAACCTACCTGCACTTGTCTTGCATGAAAACCCGTGGAGCCCAAACTCATCGACGCTGCTACCACAGGGGCACTCGTGAGGTTGATAAATTGCCACCACTAGCCGGATTCCTACGGCGATGCGCAAGCTTTCACCATCAAGCAATGTGCCGAGATGACTTGATGGTAGAGCATGTAACCAGTGGCTAGATTCCTTAGTCGAATTTGTCTTTGGAGTTCGATATAACATATTTGGCATCAGACGTGACGTAAAAAGGAAAAAGTTTCCAAATTTCTTTTTTTTTATGGAAGAGTGGGCAAACGAGCAAGCAGCTCACCTGATGTTAAGTGACTATCGCCGCCCATGGTCAACGGCAACACCAGGGGAATTACAGGTGCGTTGCCGGCCCTTAACAAAGGAGTAAGCTCTTTTTTTGAAGGTCTCTAGGTCGTATCGGTCCGGAAAAATCGCCGGTGGTAAACCATTCCATAGAGAGGTCGTACACGGAAGAAAACTTCTTGTGAAACCTATGGTGGTGGACCGCCAAGCATCCAGATGATGTGGATGGTATCGGGAAGTTTGCCGCGTAGTGCGTTCACGAAATTTGGCGGCTGGGATTAATCCGAACAATTCCTCAGAGCACTCCCCATGGTATATGCGAAAGAAAATGCAAAGAGATGCAACATCTCTCCGTAGCGCCAGTGAATCGAGCCGATCGGAAAGCACTCAGTCGTTGACGATTCGAGCCGCTCTGCACTGGATGCGGTCAAGTGGAAGGAGGTTAGGTTAGGTTAGGTTAGGTTAGGTTAGGTTAGGTTAGGTTAGGTTAGGTTAGGTTAGGTTAGGTTAGGTTAGGTTAGGTTAGGTTAGTTTTCTCCGTTTCCGGAGAGTGAAAGCGGTAACAAGTATTTCATGGTTGTGATGGATTACTTCACTAAGTGGCCAGAAGTTTTCGCCATTCCAAATCAAGAAGCTTCAACAGTTGCAGATAAACTAGTTCATGAAGTCTTCTGTCGTTTTGGAGTACCTTTAGAGATTCACAGCGATCAAGGAAGGAATTTTGAGTCTCAAATATTCCAGGAAACTTGCCGAGTTATGGGTACTCATAAAACAAGAACGACTTCTTATCACCCGCAATCTGATGGAATGGTGGAACGATTTAATCAGACATTGGAGAGGTACCTAGCAAAAAAAGTAGACAATCGGCAACGGGATTGGGACAAGCACATACAACCGTTTTTGTTGTCATATCGAAGTTCTGTTCACGAAAGTACAGCAGTGACACCAGCTTTCGCAAACTTTGGAAGAGAATTACGGCTGCCTGCAGACCTGATCACTGGGATACCACCTGATGCCCCACGCAGTATAACCGATTATGCATATGACTTGCGGAACAAAATGAATGACATTTATGAGCACGTCAGACAATCGGGCCAGCAAATGTCTGAGAAAATGAAAACCCGGTATGACCGCAAAATGAACAATAAAGGGTTCAACGAAGGTTCATTAGTGTGGTTGCACAATCCAGTCCGCAGCAAAGGGAAATCTCCTAAGCTTCAAGCTAAATGGGACGGCCCGTACCGGATTGTAACCAGGATCAACGATGTGACCTACCGGATACAGAAAGGCGCAAGAGGGACTCCTAAGATCGTCCATGTGGATCGCTTGGCGCGTTATTATGGAACCGATAATGCTCGGGACGAGCATGTCTTAGGAGGGGGCAGTGTTGTGTGAATAAGTCAACTAGCGCCATCTAGTGTCAGGAACGAGAGCGAGGGGAGCTTTGCAGAGAATGACATCACCGATCTCTCGACCGACAGCGCCACCCGAAGAACTAAGTTTCTAGAAAATCTATACTCGAACTCTCGGTACCTTACGCGTGTTTACTTGAACATTCCGGATATTTTGCTAATTTGAATAAATAGGTGGCGCAAGATGCGATCGAGACAGAGTTGAACTCAGCGACACAAGCGAAGCTTCGGAGCGAAATTAAGTGAATTAGTGTGTTTAATTATTAGTGTTTTTAACTTTAATTTGTATAAAGTAAATTAAAGTGTTAATTTAGGTAATTTTATCGGCAATTTTTATTGTCACGAACCTCAAGCTCGTAACAGTAGTATATAATTATTGTAATAAGGTAGAGCGGGGCCCTCTACTACAGGTATCTATTTACTTAAAAGAGGGTGCCCAACAATATTGTAACAACTTACTACTTGTTTTAATGTAATAAATTATTATTATCATTATCAAATTATCATTATCATATTTTTGCAGCACTACATTCCGTCGCGTCTCACAAGTGTCGCTACAGACGACGAACTGGAACAGGAGACGGGCGGCGGCATCTCCCAATAACAACTTGCAATAGCAAACACCACTGCAGTTGCCAACCCGCTTGCCTAGCGTCACACAAGTGTCGCTACAGGCGACGAACTGGAACAGGAGACGGGCGGCGGCATCTCCCAATAACAACTTGCAATAGCAAACACCACTGCAGTTGCCAACCCGCTTGCCAAGCGTCTCACAAGTGTCGCTACAGGCGACGAACTGGAACAGGAGACGGGCGGCGGCATCTCCCAATAACAACTTGCAATAGCAAACACCACTGCAGTTGCCAACCCGCTTGCCAAGCGTCTCACAAGTGTCGCTACAGACGACGAACTGGGACAGGAGACGGGCGGCGGCATCTCCCAATAACAACTTGCAATAGCAAACACCACTGCAGTTGCCAACCCGCTTGCCAAGCGTCACACAAGTGTCGCTACAGGCGACGAACTGGAACAGGAGACGGGCGGCGGCATCTCCCAATAACAACTTGCAATAGCAAACACCACTGCAGTTGCCAACCCGCTTGCCAAGCGTCACACAAGTGTCGCTACAGGCGACGAACTGGAACAGGAGACGGGCGGCGGCATCTCCCAATAACAACTTGCAATAGCAAACACCACTGCAGTTGCCAACCCGCTTGCCAAGCGTCTCACAAGTGTCGCTACAGACGACGAACTGGGACAGGAGACGGGCGGCGGCATCTCCCAATAACAACTTGCAATAGCAAACACCACTGCAGTTGCCAACCCGCTTGCCAAGCGTCTCACAAGTGTCGCTACAGGCGACGAACTGGAACAGGAGACGGGCGGCGGCATCTCCCAATAACAACTTGCAATAGCAAACACCACTGCAGTTGCCAACCCGCTTGCCAAGCGTCTCACAAGTGTCGCTACAGGCGACGAACTGGAACAGGAGACGGGCGGCGGCATCTCCCAATAACAACTTGCAATAGCAAACACCACTGCAGTTGCCAACCCGCTTGCCAAGCGTCACACAAGTGTCGCTACAGGCGACGAACTGGAACAGGAGACGGGCGGCGGCATCTCCCAATAACAACTTGCAATAGCAAACACCACTGCAGTTGCCAACCCGCTTGCCAAGCGTCACACAAGTGTCGCTACAGGCGACGAACTGGAACAGGAGACGGGCGGCGGCATCTCCCAATAACAACTTGCAATAGCAAACACCACTGCAGTTGCCAACCCGCTTGCCAAGCGTCTCACAAGTGTCGCTACAGACGACGAACTGGGACAGGAGACGGGCGGCGGCATCTCCCAATAACAACTTGCAATAGCAAACACCACTGCAGTTGCCAACCCGCTTGCCAAGCGTCTCACAAGTGTCGCTACAGGCGACGAACTGGAACAGGAGACGGGCGGCGGCATCTCCCAATAACAACTTGCAATAGCAAACACCACTGCAGTTGCCAACCCGCTTGCCAAGCGTCTCACAAGTGTCGCTACAGGCGACGAACTGGAACAGGAGACGGGCGGCGGCATCTCCCAATAACAACTTGCAATAGCAAACACCACTGCAGTTGCCAACCCGCTTGCCAAGCGTCACACAAGTGTCGCTACAGGCGACGAACTGGAACAGGAGACGGGCGGCGGCATCTCCCAATAACAACTTGCAATAGCAAACACCACTGCAGTTGCCAACCCGCTTGCCAAGCGTCACACAAGTGTCGCTACAGGCGACGAACTGGAACAGGAGACGGGCGGCGGCATCTCCCAATAACAACTTGCAATAGCAAACACCACTGCAGTTGCCAACCCGCTTGCCAAGCGTCTCACAAGTGTCGCTACAGACGACGAACTGGGACAGGAGACGGGCGGCGGCATCTCCCAATAACAACTTGCAATAGCAAACACCACTGCAGTTGCCAACCCGCTTGCCAAGCGTCTCACAAGTGTCGCTACAGGCGACGAACTGGAACAGGAGACGGGCGGCGGCATCTCCCAATAACAACTTGCAATAGCAAACACCACTGCAGTTGCCAACCCGCTTGCCAAGCGTCTCACAAGTGTCGCTACAGGCGACGAACTGGAACAGGAGACGGGCGGCGGCATCTCCCAATAACAACTTGCAATAGCAAACACCACTGCAGTTGCCAACCCGCTTGCCAAGCGTCTCACAAGTGTCGCTACAGGCGACGAACTGGAACAGGAGACGGGCGGCGGCATCTCCCAATAACAACTTTAAATTGTAATAAAAAACTGCAGTTGCCAACCCGCTTGCCAAGCGCGGCGTAAATGCAATCCATGTGCTCGCGCTACTGACTAAATTTATATCCAGAATGAAGGGCCAGAAATAGTGGAACGAATGACCAGAAAATGGTGCGGTGGTTGTCCCGATTCTAATCTGGGTCGAAATAACTAGATGATATACATAACCAAACAAGATGGCTGAAGTGGTACGTGGCAGGCTTGGACAATGCACTCGCTATTATCTGATCTATTATCCAGCCGGTGTCCTGTGTGGGAATTAAACTTGAGCTGTTGGGAGAAAGAGAACACAGTAAAGAAAACAAAGAACAGCTCAAAGCAATTTAAGGGAAACATTTACCAGGGTGGGGTTCCTTCTACTTTAGCGGCCTCGAGGGCGATGCCCTGGTGTTACGAATGAGTTGAAAGAGGCGACACGTACCCATATAGTGGAATTTGTCGTCTTCGCGGTTTCTTCTGTCGCGGCAGTCGCTAATCGATTGCACGTTTCCGTGAAGACTTAACGGAGTCTAGGCATCTGTGCAAGACAAGATTGTGTGCACAAGCATGAGTGCGTTCTCTATAACCACACTTATAGTGCAGTGGGACAAAAAACCGACACGACAAAGATTGACGCAGGAGCAAAGGCTTCACGTCGTTTCAAAGGCATCGGAGTACAACAACGCTGAGAAATTTTTGACAGAAAAAAACGTAATGATGTTTTTGGCCCGGCCTGTTATTGGAACTCAGGACATGTGGTACCGGCCTGTAACTTAACCTTTCCCTTACTGCGCCCGCCATAGCAAAAAACAGCTTTGTACGGCAGCCTCTGTCATCACCTCAGCTGGCGGCACTTGTTTTAAATATTTATGTTTCTCACGACCTTTCATTTATGTTTAAAGAGGTTTTAGTTACAGTTATTTAAAGCCGATAAGATTTTCGATAAGTAGAAACAATAACCATAACATTTAAATGTTTATGTTATTATGTACAGCTCTTTGTTTCTAACGGATCTTGATAAAGTGTACTTACTGAAAATAAATTTTGTTTTATGAGTGAAATATCGTAAGTTTTTATTTTATTTTTATGTCCTTACAATCAATACAACATATTCTTCCTAAATGAATCAAAATTATGCATGTAATAATTATAATAATTCTACTTTTTCACTTGCAAACATTTGCTAAAAATTCGACAATAGACAGTTTGCGCGCGCTTTGTAACATCATTTTCAAAACCTTTTTGTGGATATATTATAGCCTCTTCCTTTATTTTTCTTATACAATCATATAGATATAACATTTAGAAATAATATGATATCCTTATGAATATATATACATGCAATAAACTATTTATAAAAAGGCTAAATGTCTCAGAAGGTACATAATTCATTATAAACCAATAAGGTTTAGTTTCAATGAAATTTGTGTATGATTTTTATCGCTCAAATAATTCTTATTTCAATTAGAAGATGAAATTCTGATTTCAATGACGTAAATTACAACTGCACTTATCTCACAAAAAATTATCGCAAAACGTTTACAAAGTTTATGTTTTTTTCATATGCGTCGCTCTATTACATGTTCGCGCGCTTGTGTAATACACGGTTCTTTGTTTATATAGATAGATATATAATCAAAAGACGGTTGTATACAACGTGTTCTATTTTTGCACGGAGTTATTAGATTTTTAGTGCAAAGTAAGGGTGTAATATGTTGAGGTTTGTATGGTGTCTCTAATATGTTGAGGTTTTTCGAATGTTTTTAGAAGATATGCATTTTTAGTATGTTATGATAAAATGGTAAATAATAAAACTGTCTTTTTGTCTATTTAAGCTAAAGTGACAAACGAACTTGCAGTCCACCTGATGGTAAGTGGCTTCTGCAATCCGTGAACACTTGCAACCAACTTCAAACAACGAAGACTAAAGATTCGTCACCTCTGAGGACTAAAATGAATTTAAAAACTATATTGTTTTTTTAAACTTTATACTTCTATTTCTATTAATAATTATTATTATAAAAGAATGTCTACATGTCTTTTTATATAAAATGCTTTGGTACCTACATTTATGTTTATGTTTTTCACTAAACACCTCCTTACGCCTACAACGATTATGATAAAAAATTTTGTGTGTATTTAAGTGGGTTTCTGGATGTTTTAGATTAACAAATTGATCCGATTTACAAAGTGGTGTTGACGTGATCTAGAAATCATCCGTGCGAAGCGGAGGCGGATCGCAAGTCATTTATAGATTCTTGAATCGAGTTTACGTTAGAACAGTCTGTAAGCCGTCGGAGGAGTTTAGTCAGTCTGTACTGTCAACCACGTGGCAGTTTGTGTGGGACGTGTAACGAACAGAAAGTGCCGACAGTTCACTTGCCTAGCGGGTGGTAAAAGGCAAATAATGGAATGCTGGGTTTGTGATTGTGCAGGCGACCAGCTAGCCACCTGTTACTTCTTTCATAATTTGCTATCTGTACTCATACTCGTATTTTCGCCTAAACGTAGTCCGCGTGGCTCGCTACACTCTAAGCTCTGTCTTTCTTCTCAGGGATTACAGACATAGTGTTTATCTATATATACACTTGTAATAAAATAGCATGATATTGTAACTAGAAACTAAAAAATAAAATAGCATTATATTGTAACTAGAAATTATGTTATCATAGGTAATACAAATGAATAAATGTGCAACTCCTAATGGTGTTTAAAGACACAAGATTTAAAATAGTTTTTCCTTTAATGTTATTATTACGTGATGGTTGTAGGTGATTGACACAGCAATCCATCACATTATTGCATCACAATCGCATTGTTGTTATTTATTAACAATTCACTAATCATTATTGATTTTTAAAGATCTTTTGTGCTGGTAACGTAAGGTTGAGTCTTTCAGATAGTTTATTACGTGCACTTTAAGTTTAAGATCAATATAAAATACACGAGAATTCACTAAGTATTGCTTTAGTGAATTGACACTAATTAAAATATGTATTTAAAAAAAATTAATACATCGAGTATCACTAAAAATAAAATTTGGCATTTAGCGTAACGAAAATGTTACTGGAATTATACAAATCAGGTATTGCGTGAGATATCCAGTTATTGGTAAAACAAACCACTAGAGACTTGAACAAAAAAAACATTGTTAGATTTTAGATTAAGTAATTATGTTGACTAAATTTTATTTAAAAAACAATTTGAATGTTAATAATAATTGAAATCATAAATTTATAAGCTGTCCCTCAATTGGTTTCCACTTTTTTCTAAGAGAGTTTAAGGTTAAATAAATGTCCGCTGCGTTGCTCAAATGTGTGTTGGCGGACTTCAAATTTCTTCGAAATATCTTAATTTTGATTTGTTAGACGTGCAGGTTTGCTCACGGTATTTTCATTTGCCGACAACAATGAGATAAATCAGTAGTTAGAATTACCACTAACAACTTTCTCAGCGGCACCGGGTTGCCTCCGTACTGTGAAAATAACAGCGAGCGCTTATTCCCAGAGCTACCTCACGATTGAATATTTAAATAAAATTATTTACATAAATAATATTAACTGATTGACATGTAGTTTATAAAGATGCTTTTTGATATCATCCATATTTGGTGGTCCTGTCCTGTACGATTTACTAAAAGCTTACCTTGCACGATACCGCTGTGAAACCTGCTACCACTGGCATTTTTCCAGATTGGTACGACTTGGCAACTTTAAAGAAAATAGTCTACTACTTTATAATAAGCCGGCGATGCACCTTTAATTGCTCTGGTATAGCATTTCTTCATGATCATTTGCCCTCTCTTAAAACAAGACTGAGATAATATTCAATAAAAAAATATTTCAACAAATGGACATTCTATAGAAAACCAAATTATGCATATTTCCTGTTGCACTCTTAAGTAATATAAATTAAATTAAAAGCCTTTTTATCTATATATTTAGTTGCTTATCTATTTAGATCCTAATAATTCACTTCAATAAATTCTAAGTTTTATTTGAATCAATAAATAGATGAAGAGAATCCAAGCATTACATTAAATTCTATCATAAATTATTATCTAGTTAAAATAGCACAAATCCAATTGTTTAATAAATCTAATTCTTATATGTACGTCAGTGTAACAAGATAGGAGAGTCGAATCTCAAGTATTATGAAAGAGCTTAAAGATCAGAGCGTAAGATACCGGACAATAAAAATAATAATTTTATACGCTACCTTTAAATATTTGTTTTGCGATTTTGCCTCAAATCATTTTAAATAAGAGCTATTTTATCTATTATTATATTTGGTTTAAGTACTTATTGCTAAATAATACTGTGTTCAAGTTTGGATAGACTTGAAACAGCTCAGTTATTTATTCTGAGGGTTTCTCTGAAAATGTTTTGTATTTTACAATTAACAAAGCAAATTGTGCCTCTTTTAAGAAAATTTTTCCTTTTACTTATAAAGCAAGTTTCAATTTAATATAGTAAAAGTACTTTAGATACAGCGGTCTCGCAGTTTATTTAAACTATATTAAACGTAACGTATTTCATAAAATATAAGACCACGTTTTTATTACCTCGCTTTCTTCTCTGATTGCCTATTCATTACACATTTTGTAATTTAAATTAATAAATTGAATTTAATTTAACAGTTGCAATTGCGTGATATCTTAAATATAGCTTAGAATGAGATGACAATACAATATAAACTCACTTGTCAGACCATTCGTTTGTTTGTTTCCTAAAAAAAATATTGCACTCGATTTTTAAGGAAGAGAATTACTACAGTCGAGTGACAGTAAAATAAACGAATTTAATAAATTTAAATCTTAAGAATCACAATTTAAGTTATTTTTTTTCAATACACATACTTTCAGTTCCCCAAGATCCCTCGCTTTCACAATCTTTATTATAAAACTTATCAAGTTGTAGATCTAGAATAAGAGAATAGTGAAATGATCCCATTTGATCCCTACGTACAGTTCATTAAAGTCTAGTTTGTTTCACCGAGTCTTTTGAGGTGAAGATGATTGCTGACCACGCTGTTTCGTCTTCCACACTGCTGCCATTTCAGTCAACTAAACATTTCTCAATAGAGATTCGTTTTTACACTGGTATTTTTGAGAACGTCGCGCCTAGCCGAGCTGAGCTACCACTGTTATCTACACTTTTTAATTCTGGATATAAGATCCTGTAAAACGACTCGTTGATGATTGCTGGTGCTGTGTACAGGCCAGTGGGCAGTGACGGTAGCAGGGTCGTGCCCCGCTGCGTTGCCAGCCGACGTGGAGATGCGTCTGCGTTTCCCCGAGACACGAGCGTTTGCATCTCGCGAGCACCCCTCGCGCCCCGCGCCGCCCCCGCCGCCGGGGTCGCGCCGCGCACCTCTCTCACCGTCGGCCCCCCGCCGCGCCGTATGTCGCTTACAATGACATGGCCTTGCGCTGCACTTACACCTCCAACCACCTAGATAATCCTGCTTCAATGTATAGCTTCCCTGCATGACGTTAACTTAGTTACAGAAAAGAGGCCTAAATTAATGTACTTAATTAAGTCACGGATATGAAAATTATTCGTATTATTATAAATTAATATGCTATTGCTATTTTAAAGAGAAATAAAGGCATTTAATCCCTGCCACAGCCTCCGATATGCATCCTGTAGATGTAGAACATCGAGAGGGCTACTCTGCGCCTGCGCTCGAGACTTACTACATTGGTCTCAATCTAATTAAGTCAACAATAATTCTCATAACACGGATCTTTATTGAGTACAACGCTGCTAGATAGCATTTTGCTGCATTTGCCTATATATTACAGTAATACTCAATGCACGATAGAACTTGTGCTTTATTGGATGAGAACCAATAAATGAAACAACGTTTTTGCACCCTTGTAAGAACGCCTAGTTTTCTTGCGGCTGCTTTGGCCCTGGACTCAACGAACCGTCCAAAGTTGATGTTTGTAAAAGTCTCAACCCTTAACGGAACAGAAAATACGCCTCGTAAAGTAAAAACCATGGTAAGCAACTGTTTTGGGACAAAGTGCTTGAACTATAATCGCAAACCAGCGACACGAGATTACGATAATTTTTGCAAGATACCAGTAGAATACCAATTGAAAAAATTCTCTCAACTCGTGTTACTCTAGGTACTAAAAATGAAGAAAATGTTATTGTCATACGTAGCTAAGTTATTCCAATGATGAAGATCATTCTTACTACAATCATGGTGCTTTTACTTTATACTTCATGACTACGGAAAAATAGAAAATACATGCTCCATGTCAAAATTGAATATTAAATGGTCCGCAGCGCGAGGATCCTATTTTCAACGTGGGTATAATAAGCTTCAATTTTTTATTGTTACGGGTGAGCTAACGTTAAAATAATGAAAAATAATCAGTTAATTCGTAATATATTTGAATTATAAATATTTCCTTAATTCATCCCAATTGCCTTTAGTCTAAGATTCTAAATAAAATTTGTTTCAAACTAGATCTCGTTTACTGTTTGGTTATTTAAAGGTTGCTAATTTTGTTATATTTCAATGTAGGTCATTCTCTATTATAAAGCTCACTACTTATTAAGCCAGGCGAAATTAAAATTAGATGAATCAATTTATTTTAGAAACAATTTTGAAATTTCGAAAGAATTGAAGTAATTGTTTTTGGAATATATATTTGGGATTTATAGGTCTGCTTTTCGCTTGCACCACAGGGCCCTTTATTTTTATTATTATTTTATTCTTATTGATTGTTATGTGGAAATATTTGTTAATTTAAACAGTGATCCATGTTTCAAGCAGGTGTGATTATTGCAGGTGAGGCACGGAGCGCGCACGCCTGATGAGACGGGCCGCTTCACTCTCACTCTGAAGAAAGAAGCGTCAGGTACGTAGCGTGACGTATAGTGTGCTGCGCACACACCTTCACCATCATTACTACAGTCTGTAAACCTTATACAACGATTTACTTTACAAAATCATTTCATGAATACTTTTAAATAATAAAATAGCATATATTTATCCCCCATATGTCAACCGATGTAACATTAAGACAATAAAAAAAGAAGTCACTAAAACACGAACTTTGTATACCTACTCGTTATGATTATCTAAGTTTCATAGTATTGAACAAAATATTATTAACTTTTTTGATTTCTTATATTTACGCGAACACTGTACATTGATTAAAACTACTTTTACGGATTTCTTTCGCGTTTTATTTATTTTATTTTTAACCCGACGTTTCGGGTGCTTTCCAGCACCCATGGTCACGGGGGACTGAGGTGACTGACGTCCCGATGTCAAAGTTAACCCGGAGTACCTTCAGCTTTTTTAATTATTGTCTTTGGTCCGATCTACGCAGAATGAACTAACTGTGGTTTGAAGTCTTGCAGTGGTATGCTTGGGTTTAGTTTTAATTTTATTAATTATAGGATCCCAAGCAGGTGGTAATACCAAGCCTCCCTCTCTATTGAAATTAGGATGTTTTTTAATTTCAATAGCCTCACGTATCATCCTTGGTAGGAATCGGTGTTCTTTCGCGAGGATTTGTGGTCTATCAAATCTGATGTAATGGTTGGGGCCATCGAGGATATGATCGCAAACTGCAGACTTCCCGGAACGTTGATGCTTCACGTCAGCCAACGTTCACGTTGGCGTTGAGTCAGTCAACGTTCCGGGAAGTCTGCAGTTTGCGATCATATCCTCGATGGCCCCAACCATTACATCAGATTTGATAGACCACAAATCCTCGCGAAAGAACACCGATTCCTACCAAGGATGATACGTGAGGCTATTGAAATTAAAAAACATCCTAATTTCAATAGAGAGGGAGGCTTGGTATTACCACCTGCTTGGGATCCTATAATTAATAAAATTAAAACTAAACCCAAGCATACCACTGCAAGACTTCAAACCACAGTTAGTTCATTCTGCGTAGATCGGACCAAAGACAATAATTAAAAAAGCCTTTTTTTTTTTTTTTTTTTATAGAAGAGGGGGCAAACGAGCATGCGGCTCACCTGATGTTAAGTGACTACCGCCGCCCATGATCAACCGCAACACCAGGAGAATTGCGGGTGCGTTGCCGGCCCTTTAGAAAGGAGTAAGCTCTTTTCTTGAAGGTCCCCAGGTCGTATCGGTCCGGAAAAATCGCCGGTGATAAACTATTCCACAGAGAGGTTGTACGTGGAAGAAAGCTCCTTGTGAAACGTACAGTGGTGGACCGCCAAGCATCCAGATGGTGTGGATGGTATCGGGACGTTTGCCGTGTCGTGCGTTCACGAAATTTGGCGGCTGGGATTAATCCGAACAATTCCTCAGAGCACTCCCCGTGATAGATGCGATAAAATACGCAAAGAGATGCAACATCTCTTCGCAACGCCAGTGAATCGAGCCGATCGGAAAGCACTCGGTCGTCGACGATTCGAGCCGCTCTGCGCTGGATGCGGTCAAGTGGAAGGAGCTGGTACTGGGGAGCCCCAGCCCAGAGATGGGAACAGTATTCCATGTGCGGTCGAACCTGCGCCTTGTAAAGTTGCAGGCGGTGTGCCGGCATGAAATACTGCCCCGCTCTGCTGAGCACGCCAAGCTTTTTAGAGGCCAATTTGGCCTTCCCTTCCAAGTGACCACGAAACTGCACGTCACTCGATATGTCGACGCCGAGGATTCCGATACTGGCTGAGGCAACAAGGGGAGTGCCTTGAAACTGAGGGGATACGACAAAGCTGAAGGTACTCCGGGTTAACTTTGACATCGGGACGTCAGTCACCTCAGTCCCCCGTGACCATGGGTGCTGGAAAGCACCCGAAACGTCGGGTTAAAAATAAAATAAATAAAACGCGAAAGAAATCCGTAAAAGTAGTTTTAATCAATTAACTTTTTTATTACATATATCGTTAATTTGTTTTTTTTTTTCAAATTACATATATTTTAATAAAGAAATAGGGCAAATAATAAAAATTATAATATTTAAGATTAAAACTAATTATATACAATATAAAAGAAGAAACTATAATATAGAACTAAAACTAAAAATTTTAATAGTAAAAAGACCTGCTCCCCGTGGTATAGTGCCAAGAACGCTGGCTGCGTTTCCTCGCTGAATAGCTATACTTAGCCTTTGAGCGAGGAAAGAACCAGCCCTCTTATCATCAGCAGCACGACCAGTCGTGGATACAGTTCCTTTAGAAATTTCGCTGCACGCGGACCCCACGGACCGATAGTCTCTACAGCAAATGGCACAAATATGTAGTCATTTCTCAAAGACACATATTTGCTCCATTTACTAAATTCGGCTGCCGCTGATGCCGCCCCGGCTCTAAAAGAGGTACCGCCAGAGGAGGCCGCCAAAGTGTCAACGCAAGTAGCATCCCACACTAGGGCTTTACCTCTCTCCCAAGGGACCAAAGTCATACCGTCGGGTCTCCTGCCATCGTCTCTAAATATCCTGCAAGGCTCAAAACCGAGGGGACATTTATGGAGACAAGAGCCCTTCAGATGATTTCGTTCAAAGAACCGTGACGGGAAAACCTACCTGCACTTGTCTTGCATGAAAACCCGTGGAGCCCAAACTCATCGACGCTGCTACCACAGGGGCACTCGTGAGGTTGATAAATTGCCACCACTAGCCGGATTCCTACGGCGATGCGCAAGCTTTCACCATCAAGCAATGTGCCGAGATGACTTGATGGTAGAGCATGTAACCAGTGGCTAGATTCCTTAGTCGAATTTGTCTTTGGAGTTCGATATAACATATTTGGCATCAGACGTGACGTAAAAAGGAAAAAGTTTCCAAATTTCTTTTTTTTTATGGAAGAGTGGGCAAACGAGCAAGCAGCTCACCTGATGTTAAGTGACTATCGCCGCCCATGGTCAACGGCAACACCAGGGGAATTACAGGTGCGTTGCCGGCCCTTAACAAAGGAGTAAGCTCTTTTTTTGAAGGTCTCTAGGTCGTATCGGTCCGGAAAAATCGCCGGTGGTAAACCATTCCATAGAGAGGTCGTACACGGAAGAAAACTTCTTGTGAAACCTATGGTGGTGGACCGCCAAGCATCCAGATGATGTGGATGGTATCGGGAAGTTTGCCGCGTAGTGCGTTCACGAAATTTGGCGGCTGGGATTAATCCGAACAATTCCTCAGAGCACTCCCCATGGTATATGCGAAAGAAAATGCAAAGAGATGCAACATCTCTCCGTAGCGCCAGTGAATCGAGCCGATCGGAAAGCACTCAGTCGTTGACGATTCGAGCCGCTCTGCACTGGATGCGGTCAAGTGGAAGGAGGTTAGGTTAGGTTAGGTTAGGTTAGGTTAGGTTAGGTTAGGTTAGGTTAGGTTAGGTTAGGTTAGGTTAGGTTAGGTTAGGTTAGGTTAGGTTAGGTTAGTTTTCTCCGTTTCCGGAGAGTGAAAGCGGTAACAAGTATTTCATGGTTGTGATGGATTACTTCACTAAGTGGCCAGAAGTTTTCGCCATTCCAAATCAAGAAGCTTCAACAGTTGCAGATAAACTAGTTCATGAAGTCTTCTGTCGTTTTGGAGTACCTTTAGAGATTCACAGCGATCAAGGAAGGAATTTTGAGTCTCAAATATTCCAGGAAACTTGCCGAGTTATGGGTACTCATAAAACAAGAACGACTTCTTATCACCCGCAATCTGATGGAATGGTGGAACGATTTAATCAGACATTGGAGAGGTACCTAGCAAAAAAAGTAGACAATCGGCAACGGGATTGGGACAAGCACATACAACCGTTTTTGTTGTCATATCGAAGTTCTGTTCACGAAAGTACAGCAGTGACACCAGCTTTCGCAAACTTTGGAAGAGAATTACGGCTGCCTGCAGACCTGATCACTGGGATACCACCTGATGCCCCACGCAGTATAACCGATTATGCATATGACTTGCGGAACAAAATGAATGACATTTATGAGCACGTCAGACAATCGGGCCAGCAAATGTCTGAGAAAATGAAAACCCGGTATGACCGCAAAATGAACAATAAAGGGTTCAACGAAGGTTCATTAGTGTGGTTGCACAATCCAGTCCGCAGCAAAGGGAAATCTCCTAAGCTTCAAGCTAAATGGGACGGCCCGTACCGGATTGTAACCAGGATCAACGATGTGACCTACCGGATACAGAAAGGCGCAAGAGGGACTCCTAAGATCGTCCATGTGGATCGCTTGGCGCGTTATTATGGAACCGATAATGCTCGGGACGAGCATGTCTTAGGAGGGGGCAGTGTTGTGTGAATAAGTCAACTAGCGCCATCTAGTGTCAGGAACGAGAGCGAGGGGAGCTTTGCAGAGAATGACATCACCGATCTCTCGACCGACAGCGCCACCCGAAGAACTAAGTTTCTAGAAAATCTATACTCGAACTCTCGGTACCTTACGCGTGTTTACTTGAACATTCCGGATATTTTGCTAATTTGAATAAATAGGTGGCGCAAGATGCGATCGAGACAGAGTTGAACTCAGCGACACAAGCGAAGCTTCGGAGCGAAATTAAGTGAATTAGTGTGTTTAATTATTAGTGTTTTTAACTTTAATTTGTATAAAGTAAATTAAAGTGTTAATTTAGGTAATTTTATCGGCAATTTTTATTGTCACGAACCTCAAGCTCGTAACAGTAGTATATAATTATTGTAATAAGGTAGAGCGGGGCCCTCTACTACAGGTATCTATTTACTTAAAAGAGGGTGCCCAACAATATTGTAACAACTTACTACTTGTTTTAATGTAATAAATTATTATTATCATTATCAAATTATCATTATCATATTTTTGCAGCACTACATTCCGTCGCGTCTCACAAGTGTCGCTACAGACGACGAACTGGAACAGGAGACGGGCGGCGGCATCTCCCAATAACAACTTGCAATAGCAAACACCACTGCAGTTGCCAACCCGCTTGCCTAGCGTCACACAAGTGTCGCTACAGGCGACGAACTGGAACAGGAGACGGGCGGCGGCATCTCCCAATAACAACTTGCAATAGCAAACACCACTGCAGTTGCCAACCCGCTTGCCAAGCGTCTCACAAGTGTCGCTACAGGCGACGAACTGGAACAGGAGACGGGCGGCGGCATCTCCCAATAACAACTTGCAATAGCAAACACCACTGCAGTTGCCAACCCGCTTGCCAAGCGTCTCACAAGTGTCGCTACAGACGACGAACTGGGACAGGAGACGGGCGGCGGCATCTCCCAATAACAACTTGCAATAGCAAACACCACTGCAGTTGCCAACCCGCTTGCCAAGCGTCACACAAGTGTCGCTACAGGCGACGAACTGGAACAGGAGACGGGCGGCGGCATCTCCCAATAACAACTTGCAATAGCAAACACCACTGCAGTTGCCAACCCGCTTGCCAAGCGTCTCACAAGTGTCGCTACAGGCGACGAACTGGAACAGGAGACGGGCGGCGGCATCTCCCAATAACAACTTGCAATAGCAAACACCACTGCAGTTGCCAACCCGCTTGCCAAGCGTCTCACAAGTGTCGCTACAGGCGACGAACTGGAACAGGAGACGGGCGGCGGCATCTCCCAATAACAACTTGCAATAGCAAACACCACTGCAGTTGCCAACCCGCTTGCCAAGCGTCTCACAAGTGTCGCTACAGACGACGAACTGGGACAGGAGACGGGCGGCGGCATCTCCCAATAACAACTTGCAATAGCAAACACCACTGCAGTTGCCAACCCGCTTGCCAAGCGTCTCACAAGTGTCGCTACAGGCGACGAACTGGAACAGGAGACGGGCGGCGGCATCTCCCAATAACAACTTGCAATAGCAAACACCACTGCAGTTGCCAACCCGCTTGCCAAGCGTCTCACAAGTGTCGCTACAGGCGACGAACTGGAACAGGAGACGGGCGGCGGCATCTCCCAATAACAACTTGCAATAGCAAACACCACTGCAGTTGCCAACCCGCTTGCCAAGCGTCTCACAAGTGTCGCTACAGGCGACGAACTGGAACAGGAGACGGGCGGCGGCATCTCCCAATAACAACTTGCAATAGCAAACACCACTGCAGTTGCCAACCCGCTTGCCAAGCGTCTCACAAGTGTCGCTACAGGCGACGAACTGGAACAGGAGACGGGCGGCGGCATCTCCCAATAACAACTTGCAATAGCAAACACCACTGCAGTTGCCAACCCGCTTGCCAAGCGTCTCACAAGTGTCGCTACAGGCGACGAACTGGAACAGGAGACGGGCGGCGGCATCTCCCAATAACAACTTTAAATTGTAATAAAAAACTGCAGTTGCCAACCCGCTTGCCAAGCGCGGCGTAAATGCAATCCATGTGCTCGCGCTACTGACTAAATTTATATCCAGAATGAAGGGCCAGAAATAGTGGAACGAATGACCAGAAAATGGTGCGGTGGTTGTCCCGATTCTAATCTGGGTCGAAATAACTAGATGATATACATAACCAAACAAGATGGCTGAAGTGGTACGTGGCAGGCTTGGACAATGCACTCGCTATTATCTGATCTATTATCCAGCCGGTGTCCTGTGTGGGAATTAAACTTGAGCTGTTGGGAGAAAGAGAACACAGTAAAGAAAACAAAGAACAGCTCAAAGCAATTTAAGGGAAACATTTACCAGGGTGGGGTTCCTTCTACTTTAGCGGCCTCGAGGGCGATGCCCTGGTGTTACGAATGAGTTGAAAGAGGCGACACGTACCCATATAGTGGAATTTGTCGTCTTCGCGGTTTCTTCTGTCGCGGCAGTCGCTAATCGATTGCACGTTTCCGTGAAGACTTAACGGAGTCTAGGCATCTGTGCAAGACAAGATTGTGTGCACAAGCATGAGTGCGTTCTCTATAACCACACTTATAGTGCAGTGGGACAAAAAACCGACACGACAAAGATTGACGCAGGAGCAAAGGCTTCACGTCGTTTCAAAGGCATCGGAGTACAACAACGCTGAGAAATTTTTGACAGAAAAAAACGTAATGATGTTTTTGGCCCGGCCTGTTATTGGAACTCAGGACATGTGGTACCGGCCTGTAACTTAACCTTTCCCTTACTGCGCCCGCCATAGCAAAAAACAGCTTTGTACGGCAGCCTCTGTCATCACCTCAGCTGGCGGCACTTGTTTTAAATATTTATGTTTCTCACGACCTTTCATTTATGTTTAAAGAGGTTTTAGTTACAGTTATTTAAAGCCGATAAGATTTTCGATAAGTAGAAACAATAACCATAACATTTAAATGTTTATGTTATTATGTACAGCTCTTTGTTTCTAACGGATCTTGATAAAGTGTACTTACTGAAAATAAATTTTGTTTTATGAGTGAAATATCGTAAGTTTTTATTTTATTTTTATGTCCTTACAATCAATACAACATATTCTTCCTAAATGAATCAAAATTATGCATGTAATAATTATAATAATTCTACTTTTTCACTTGCAAACATTTGCTAAAAATTCGACAATAGACAGTTTGCGCGCGCTTTGTAACATCATTTTCAAAACCTTTTTGTGGATATATTATAGCCTCTTCCTTTATTTTTCTTATACAATCATATAGATATAACATTTAGAAATAATATGATATCCTTATGAATATATATACATGCAATAAACTATTTATAAAAAGGCTAAATGTCTCAGAAGGTACATAATTCATTATAAACCAATAAGGTTTAGTTTCAATGAAATTTGTGTATGATTTTTATCGCTCAAATAATTCTTATTTCAATTAGAAGATGAAATTCTGATTTCAATGACGTAAATTACAACTGCACTTATCTCACAAAAAATTATCGCAAAACGTTTACAAAGTTTATGTTTTTTTCATATGCGTCGCTCTATTACATGTTCGCGCGCTTGTGTAATACACGGTTCTTTGTTTATATAGATAGATATATAATCAAAAGACGGTTGTATACAACGTGTTCTATTTTTGCACGGAGTTATTAGATTTTTAGTGCAAAGTAAGGGTGTAATATGTTGAGGTTTGTATGGTGTCTCTAATATGTTGAGGTTTTTCGAATGTTTTTAGAAGATATGCATTTTTAGTATGTTATGATAAAATGGTAAATAATAAAACTGTCTTTTTGTCTATTTAAGCTAAAGTGACAAACGAACTTGCAGTCCACCTGATGGTAAGTGGCTTCTGCAATCCGTGAACACTTGCAACCAACTTCAAACAACGAAGACTAAAGATTCGTCACCTCTGAGGACTAAAATGAATTTAAAAACTATATTGTTTTTTTAAACTTTATACTTCTATTTCTATTAATAATTATTATTATAAAAGAATGTCTACATGTCTTTTTATATAAAATGCTTTGGTACCTACATTTATGTTTATGTTTTTCACTAAACACCTCCTTACGCCTACAACGATTATGATAAAAAATTTTGTGTGTATTTAAGTGGGTTTCTGGATGTTTTAGATTAACAAATTGATCCGATTTACAAAGTGGTGTTGACGTGATCTAGAAATCATCCGTGCGAAGCGGAGGCGGATCGCAAGTCATTTATAGATTCTTGAATCGAGTTTACGTTAGAACAGTCTGTAAGCCGTCGGAGGAGTTTAGTCAGTCTGTACTGTCAACCACGTGGCAGTTTGTGTGGGACGTGTAACGAACAGAAAGTGCCGACAGTTCACTTGCCTAGCGGGTGGTAAAAGGCAAATAATGGAATGCTGGGTTTGTGATTGTGCAGGCGACCAGCTAGCCACCTGTTACTTCTTTCATAATTTGCTATCTGTACTCATACTCGTATTTTCGCCTAAACGTAGTCCGCGTGGCTCGCTACACTCTAAGCTCTGTCTTTCTTCTCAGGGATTACAGACATAGTGTTTATCTATATATACACTTGTAATAAAATAGCATGATATTGTAACTAGAAACTAAAAAATAAAATAGCATTATATTGTAACTAGAAATTATGTTATCATAGGTAATACAAATGAATAAATGTGCAACTCCTAATGGTGTTTAAAGACACAAGATTTAAAATAGTTTTTCCTTTAATGTTATTATTACGTGATGGTTGTAGGTGATTGACACAGCAATCCATCACATTATTGCATCACAATCGCATTGTTGTTATTTATTAACAATTCACTAATCATTATTGATTTTTAAAGATCTTTTGTGCTGGTAACGTAAGGTTGAGTCTTTCAGATAGTTTATTACGTGCACTTTAAGTTTAAGATCAATATAAAATACACGAGAATTCACTAAGTATTGCTTTAGTGAATTGACACTAATTAAAATATGTATTTAAAAAAAATTAATACATCGAGTATCACTAAAAATAAAATTTGGCATTTAGCGTAACGAAAATGTTACTGGAATTATACAAATCAGGTATTGCGTGAGATATCCAGTTATTGGTAAAACAAACCACTAGAGACTTGAACAAAAAAAACATTGTTAGATTTTAGATTAAGTAATTATGTTGACTAAATTTTATTTAAAAAACAATTTGAATGTTAATAATAATTGAAATCATAAATTTATAAGCTGTCCCTCAATTGGTTTCCACTTTTTTCTAAGAGAGTTTAAGGTTAAATAAATGTCCGCTGCGTTGCTCAAATGTGTGTTGGCGGACTTCAAATTTCTTCGAAATATCTTAATTTTGATTTGTTAGACGTGCAGGTTTGCTCACGGTATTTTCATTTGCCGACAACAATGAGATAAATCAGTAGTTAGAATTACCACTAACAACTTTCTCAGCGGCACCGGGTTGCCTCCGTACTGTGAAAATAACAGCGAGCGCTTATTCCCAGAGCTACCTCACGATTGAATATTTAAATAAAATTATTTACATAAATAATATTAACTGATTGACATGTAGTTTATAAAGATGCTTTTTGATATCATCCATATTTGGTGGTCCTGTCCTGTACGATTTACTAAAAGCTTACCTTGCACGATACCGCTGTGAAACCTGCTACCACTGGCATTTTTCCAGATTGGTACGACTTGGCAACTTTAAAGAAAATAGTCTACTACTTTATAATAAGCCGGCGATGCACCTTTAATTGCTCTGGTATAGCATTTCTTCATGATCATTTGCCCTCTCTTAAAACAAGACTGAGATAATATTCAATAAAAAAATATTTCAACAAATGGACATTCTATAGAAAACCAAATTATGCATATTTCCTGTTGCACTCTTAAGTAATATAAATTAAATTAAAAGCCTTTTTATCTATATATTTAGTTGCTTATCTATTTAGATCCTAATAATTCACTTCAATAAATTCTAAGTTTTATTTGAATCAATAAATAGATGAAGAGAATCCAAGCATTACATTAAATTCTATCATAAATTATTATCTAGTTAAAATAGCACAAATCCAATTGTTTAATAAATCTAATTCTTATATGTACGTCAGTGTAACAAGATAGGAGAGTCGAATCTCAAGTATTATGAAAGAGCTTAAAGATCAGAGCGTAAGATACCGGACAATAAAAATAATAATTTTATACGCTACCTTTAAATATTTGTTTTGCGATTTTGCCTCAAATCATTTTAAATAAGAGCTATTTTATCTATTATTATATTTGGTTTAAGTACTTATTGCTAAATAATACTGTGTTCAAGTTTGGATAGACTTGAAACAGCTCAGTTATTTATTCTGAGGGTTTCTCTGAAAATGTTTTGTATTTTACAATTAACAAAGCAAATTGTGCCTCTTTTAAGAAAATTTTTCCTTTTACTTATAAAGCAAGTTTCAATTTAATATAGTAAAAGTACTTTAGATACAGCGGTCTCGCAGTTTATTTAAACTATATTAAACGTAACGTATTTCATAAAATATAAGACCACGTTTTTATTACCTCGCTTTCTTCTCTGATTGCCTATTCATTACACATTTTGTAATTTAAATTAATAAATTGAATTTAATTTAACAGTTGCAATTGCGTGATATCTTAAATATAGCTTAGAATGAGATGACAATACAATATAAACTCACTTGTCAGACCATTCGTTTGTTTGTTTCCTAAAAAAAATATTGCACTCGATTTTTAAGGAAGAGAATTACTACAGTCGAGTGACAGTAAAATAAACGAATTTAATAAATTTAAATCTTAAGAATCACAATTTAAGTTATTTTTTTTCAATACACATACTTTCAGTTCCCCAAGATCCCTCGCTTTCACAATCTTTATTATAAAACTTATCAAGTTGTAGATCTAGAATAAGAGAATAGTGAAATGATCCCATTTGATCCCTACGTACAGTTCATTAAAGTCTAGTTTGTTTCACCGAGTCTTTTGAGGTGAAGATGATTGCTGACCACGCTGTTTCGTCTTCCACACTGCTGCCATTTCAGTCAACTAAACATTTCTCAATAGAGATTCGTTTTTACACTGGTATTTTTGAGAACGTCGCGCCTAGCCGAGCTGAGCTACCACTGTTATCTACACTTTTTAATTCTGGATATAAGATCCTGTAAAACGACTCGTTGATGATTGCTGGTGCTGTGTACAGGCCAGTGGGCAGTGACGGTAGCAGGGTCGTGCCCCGCTGCGTTGCCAGCCGACGTGGAGATGCGTCTGCGTTTCCCCGAGACACGAGCGTTTGCATCTCGCGAGCACCCCTCGCGCCCCGCGCCGCCCCCGCCGCCGGGGTCGCGCCGCGCACCTCTCTCACCGTCGGCCCCCCGCCGCGCCGTATGTCGCTTACAATGACATGGCCTTGCGCTGCACTTACACCTCCAACCACCTAGATAATCCTGCTTCAATGTATAGCTTCCCTGCATGACGTTAACTTAGTTACAGAAAAGAGGCCTAAATTAATGTACTTAATTAAGTCACGGATATGAAAATTATTCGTATTATTATAAATTAATATGCTATTGCTATTTTAAAGAGAAATAAAGGCATTTAATCCCTGCCACAGCCTCCGATATGCATCCTGTAGATGTAGAACATCGAGAGGGCTACTCTGCGCCTGCGCTCGAGACTTACTACATTGGTCTCAATCTAATTAAGTCAACAATAATTCTCATAACACGGATCTTTATTGAGTACAACGCTGCTAGATAGCATTTTGCTGCATTTGCCTATATATTACAGTAATACTCAATGCACGATAGAACTTGTGCTTTATTGGATGAGAACCAATAAATGAAACAACGTTTTTGCACCCTTGTAAGAACGCCTAGTTTTCTTGCGGCTGCTTTGGCCCTGGACTCAACGAACCGTCCAAAGTTGATGTTTGTAAAAGTCTCAACCCTTAACGGAACAGAAAATACGCCTCGTAAAGTAAAAACCATGGTAAGCAATTGTTTTGGGACAAAGTGCTTGAACTATAATCGCAAACCAGCGACACGAGATTACGATAATTTTTGCAAGATACCAGTAGAATACCAATTGAAAAAATTCTCTCAACTCGTGTTACTCTAGGTACTAAAAATGAAGAAAATGTTATTGTCATACGTAGCTAAGTTATTCCAATGATGAAGATCATTCTTACTACAATCATGGTGCTTTTACTTTATACTTCATGACAACAAAGGAGTAAGCTCTTTTTTTGAAGGTCTCTAGGTCGTATCGGTCCGGAAAAATCGCCGGTGGTAAACCATTCCATAGAGAGGTCGTACACGGAAGAAAACTTCTTGTGAAACCTATGGTGGTGGACCGCCAAGCATCCAGATGATGTGGATGGTATCGGGAAGTTTGCCGCGTAGTGCGTTCACGAAATTTGGCGGCTGGGATTAATCCGAACAATTCCTCAGAGCACTCCCCATGGTATATGCGAAAGAAAATGCAAAGAGATGCAACATCTCTCCGTAGCGCCAGTGAATCGAGCCGATCGGAAAGCACTCAGTCGTTGACGATTCGAGCCGCTCTGCACTGGATGCGGTCAAGTGGAAGGAGGTTAGGTTAGGTTAGGTTAGGTTAGGTTAGGTTAGGTTAGGTTAGGTTAGGTTAGGTTAGGTTAGGTTAGGTTAGGTTAGGTTAGGTTAGGTTAGGTTAGGTTAGGTTAGGTTAGGTTAGGTTAGGTTAGGTTAGGTTAGGTTAGGTTAGGTTAGGTTAGGTTAGGTTAGGTTAGGTTAGGTTAGGTTAGGTTAGGTTAGGTTAGGTTAGGTTAGGTTAGGTTAGGTTAGGTTAGGTTAGGTTAGGTTAGGTTAGGTTAGGTTAGGTTAGGTTAGGTTAGGTTAGGTTAGGTTAGGTTAGGTTAGGTTAGGTTAGGTTAGGTTAGGTTAGGTTAGGTTAGGTTAGGTTAGGTTAGGTTAGGTTAGGTTAGGTTAGGTTAGGTTAGGTTAGGTTAGGTTAGGTTAGGTTAGGTTAGGTTAGGTTAGGTTAGGTTAGGTTAGGTTAGGTTAGGTTAGGTTAGGTTAGGTTAGGTTAGGTTAGGTTAGGTTAGGTTAGGTTAGGTTAGGTTAGGTTAGGTTAGGTTAGGTTAGGTTAGGTTAGGTTAGGTTAGGTTAGGTTAGGTTAGGTTAGGTTAGGTTAGGTTAGGTTAGGTTAGGTTAGGTTAGGTTAGGTTAGGTTAGGTTAGGTTAGGTTAGGTTAGGTTAGGTTAGGTTAGGTTAGGTTAGGTTAGGTTAGGTTAGGTTAGGTTAGGTTAGGTTAGGTTAGGTTAGGTTAGGTTAGGTTAGGTTAGGTTAGGTTAGGTTAGGTTAGGTTAGGTTAGGTTAGGTTAGGTTAGGTTAGGTTAGGTTAGGTTAGGTTAGGTTAGGTTAGGTTAGGTTAGGTTAGGTTAGGTTAGGTTAGGTTAGGTTAGGTTAGGTTAGGTTAGGTTAGGTTAGGTTAGGTTAGGTTAGGTTAGGTTAGGTTAGGTTAGGTTAGGTTAGGTTAGGTTAGGTTAGGTTAGGTTAGGTTAGGTTAGGTTAGGTTAGGTTAGGTTAGGTTAGGTTAGGTTAGGTTAGGTTAGGTTAGGTTAGGTTAGGTTAGGTTAGGTTAGGTTAGGTTAGGTTAGGTTAGGTTAGGTTAGGTTAGGTTAGGTTAGGTTAGGTTAGGTTAGGTTAGGTTAGGTTAGGTTAGGTTAGGTTAGGTTAGGTTAGGTTAGGTTAGGTTAGGTTAGGTTAGGTTAGGTTAGGTTAGGTTAGGTTAGGTTAGGTTAGGTTAGGTTAGGTTAGGTTAGGTTAGGTTAGGTTAGGTTAGGTTAGGTTAGGTTAGGTTAGGTTAGGTTAGGTTAGGTTAGGTTAGGTTAGGTTAGGTTAGGTTAGGTTAGGTTAGGTTAGGTTAGGTTAGGTTAGGTTAGGTTAGGTTAGGTTAGGTTAGGTTAGGTTAGGTTAGGTTAGGTTAGGTTAGGTTAGGTTAGGTTAGGTTAGGTTAGGTTAGGTTAGGTTAGGTTAGGTTAGGTTAGGTTAGGTTAGGTTAGGTTAGGTTAGGTTAGGTTAGGTTAGGTTAGGTTAGGTTAGGTTAGGTTAGGTTAGGTTAGGTTAGGTTAGGTTAGGTTAGGTTAGGTTAGGTTAGGTTAGGTTAGGTTAGGTTAGGTTAGGTTAGGTTAGGTTAGGTTAGGTTAGGTTAGGTTAGGTTAGGTTAGGTTAGGTTAGGTTAGGTTAGGTTAGGTTAGGTTAGGTTAGGTTAGGTTAGGTTAGGTTAGGTTAGGTTAGGTTAGGTTAGGTTAGGTTAGGTTAGGTTAGGTTAGGTTAGGTTAGGTTAGGTTAGGTTAGGTTAGGTTAGGTTAGGTTAGGTTAGGTTAGGTTAGGTTAGGTTAGGTTAGGTTAGGTTAGGTTAGGTTAGGTTAGGTTAGGTTAGGTTAGGTTAGGTTAGGTTAGGTTAGGTTAGGTTAGGTTAGGTTAGGTTAGGTTAGGTTAGGTTAGGTTAGGTTAGGTTAGGTTAGGTTAGGTTAGGTTAGGTTAGGTTAGGTTAGGTTAGGTTAGGTTAGGTTAGGTTAGGTTAGGTTAGGTTAGGTTAGGTTAGGTTAGGTTAGGTTAGGTTAGGTTAGGTTAGGTTAGGTTAGGTTAGGTTAGGTTAGGTTAGGTTAGGTTAGGTTAGGTTAGGTTAGGTTAGGTTAGGTTAGGTTAGGTTAGGTTAGGTTAGGTTAGGTTAGGTTAGGTTAGGTTAGGTTAGGTTAGGTTAGGTTAGGTTAGGTTAGGTTAGGTTAGGTTAGGTTAGGTTAGGTTAGGTTAGGTTAGGTTAGGTTAGGTTAGGTTAGGTTAGGTTAGGTTAGGTTAGGTTAGGTTAGGTTAGGTTAGGTTAGGTTAGGTTAGGTTAGGTTAGGTTAGGTTAGGTTAGGTTAGGTTAGGTTAGGTTAGGTTAGGTTAGGTTAGGTTAGGTTAGGTTAGGTTAGGTTAGGTTAGGTTAGGTTAGGTTAGGTTAGGTTAGGTTAGGTTAGGTTAGGTTAGGTTAGGTTAGGTTAGGTTAGGTTAGGTTAGGTTAGGTTAGGTTAGGTTAGGTTAGGTTAGGTTAGGTTAGGTTAGGTTAGGTTAGGTTAGGTTAGGTTAGGTTAGGTTAGGTTAGGTTAGGTTAGGTTAGGTTAGGTTAGGTTAGGTTAGGTTAGGTTAGGTTAGGTTAGGTTAGGTTAGGTTAGGTTAGGTTAGGTTAGGTTAGGTTAGGTTAGGTTAGGTTAGGTTAGGTTAGGTTAGGTTAGGTTAGGTTAGGTTAGGTTAGGTTAGGTTAGGTTAGGTTAGGTTAGGTTAGGTTAGGTTAGGTTAGGTTAGGTTAGGTTAGGTTAGGTTAGGTTAGGTTAGGTTAGGTTAGGTTAGGTTAGGTTAGGTTAGGTTAGGTTAGGTTAGGTTAGGTTAGGTTAGGTTAGGTTAGGTTAGGTTAGGTTAGGTTAGGTTAGGTTAGGTTAGGTTAGGTTAGGTTAGGTTAGGTTAGGTTAGGTTAGGTTAGGTTAGGTTAGGTTAGGTTAGGTTAGGTTAGGTTAGGTTAGGTTAGGTTAGGTTAGGTTAGGTTAGGTTAGGTTAGGTTAGGTTAGGTTAGGTTAGGTTAGGTTAGGTTAGGTTAGGTTAGGTTAGGTTAGGTTAGGTTAGGTTAGGTTAGGTTAGGTTAGGTTAGGTTAGGTTAGGTTAGGTTAGGTTAGGTTAGGTTAGGTTAGGTTAGGTTAGGTTAGGTTAGGTTAGGTTAGGTTAGGTTAGGTTAGGTTAGGTTAGGTTAGGTTAGGTTAGGTTAGGTTAGGTTAGGTTAGGTTAGGTTAGGTTAGGTTAGGTTAGGTTAGGTTAGGTTAGGTTAGGTTAGGTTAGGTTAGGTTAGGTTAGGTTAGGTTAGGTTAGGTTAGGTTAGGTTAGGTTAGGTTAGGTTAGGTTAGGTTAGGTTAGGTTAGGTTAGGTTAGGTTAGGTTAGGTTAGGTTAGGTTAGGTTAGGTTAGGTTAGGTTAGGTTAGGTTAGGTTAGGTTAGGTTAGGTTAGGTTAGGTTAGGTTAGGTTAGGTTAGGTTAGGTTAGGTTAGGTTAGGTTAGGTTAGGTTAGGTTAGGTTAGGTTAGGTTAGGTTAGGTTAGGTTAGGTTAGGTTAGGTTAGGTTAGGTTAGGTTAGGTTAGGTTAGGTTAGGTTAGGTTAGGTTAGGTTAGGTTAGGTTAGGTTAGGTTAGGTTAGGTTAGGTTAGGTTAGGTTAGGTTAGGTTAGGTTAGGTTAGGTTAGGTTAGGTTAGGTTAGGTTAGGTTAGGTTAGGTTAGGTTAGGTTAGGTTAGGTTAGGTTAGGTTAGGTTAGGTTAGGTTAGGTTAGGTTAGGTTAGGTTAGGTTAGGTTAGGTTAGGTTAGGTTAGGTTAGGTTAGGTTAGGTTAGGTTAGGTTAGGTTAGGTTAGGTTAGGTTAGGTTAGGTTAGGTTAGGTTAGGTTAGGTTAGGTTAGGTTAGGTTAGGTTAGGTTAGGTTAGGTTAGGTTAGGTTAGGTTAGGTTAGGTTAGGTTAGGTTAGGTTAGGTTAGGTTAGGTTAGGTTAGGTTAGGTTAGGTTAGGTTAGGTTAGGTTAGGTTAGGTTAGGTTAGGTTAGGTTAGGTTAGGTTAGGTTAGGTTAGGTTAGGTTAGGTTAGGTTAGGTTAGGTTAGGTTAGGTTAGGTTAGGTTAGGTTAGGTTAGGTTAGGTTAGGTTAGGTTAGGTTAGGTTAGGTTAGGTTAGGTTAGGTTAGGTTAGGTTAGGTTAGGTTAGGTTAGGTTAGGTTAGGTTAGGTTAGGTTAGGTTAGGTTAGGTTAGGTTAGGTTAGGTTAGGTTAGGTTAGGTTAGGTTAGGTTAGGTTAGGTTAGGTTAGGTTAGGTTAGGTTAGGTTAGGTTAGGTTAGGTTAGGTTAGGTTAGGTTAGGTTAGGTTAGGTTAGGTTAGGTTAGGTTAGGTTAGGTTAGGTTAGGTTAGGTTAGGTTAGGTTAGGTTAGGTTAGGTTAGGTTCAGGTTAGGTTAGGTTAGGTTAGGTTAGGTTAGGTTAGGTTAGGTTAGGTTAGGTTAGGTTAGGTTAGGTTAGGTTAGGTTAGGTTAGGTTAGGTTAGGTTAGGTTAGGTTAGGTTAGGTTAGGTTAGGTTAGGTTAGGTTAGGTTAGGTTAGGTTAGGTTAGGTTAGGTTAGGTTAGGTTAGGTTAGGTTAGGTTAGGTTAGGTTAGGTTAGGTTAGGTTAGGTTAGGTTAGGTTAGGTTAGGTTAGGTTAGGTTAGGTTAGGTTAGGTTAGGTTAGGTTAGGTTAGGTTAGGTTAGGTTAGGTTAGGTTAGGTTAGGTTAGGTTAGGTTAGGTTAGGTTAGGTTAGGTTAGGTTAGGTTAGGTTAGGTTAGGTTAGGTTAGGTTAGGTTAGGTTAGGTTAGGTTAGGTTAGGTTAGGTTAGGTTAGGTTAGGTTAGGTTAGGTTAGGTTAGGTTAGGTTAGGTTAGGTTAGGTTAGGTTAGGTTAGGTTAGGTTAGGTTAGGTTAGGTTAGGTTAGGTTAGGTTAGGTTAGGTTAGGTTAGGTTAGGTTAGGTTAGGTTAGGTTAGGTTAGGTTAGGTTAGGTTAGGTTAGGTTAGGTTAGGTTAGGTTAGGTTAGGTTAGGTTAGGTTAGGTTAGGTTAGGTTAGGTTAGGTTAGGTTAGGTTAGGTTAGGTTAGGTTAGGTTAGGTTAGGTTAGGTTAGGTTAGGTTAGGTTAGGTTAGGTTAGGTTAGGTTAGGTTAGGTTAGGTTAGGTTAGGTTAGGTTAGGTTAGGTTAGGTTAGGTTAGGTTAGGTTAGGTTAGGTTAGGTTAGGTTAGGTTAGGTTAGGTTAGGTTAGGTTAGGTTAGGTTAGGTTAGGTTAGGTTAGGTTAGGTTAGGTTAGGTTAGGTTAGGTTAGGTTAGGTTAGGTTAGGTTAGGTTAGGTTAGGTTAGGTTAGGTTAGGTTAGGTTAGGTTAGGTTAGGTTAGGTTAGGTTAGGTTAGGTTAGGTTAGGTTAGGTTAGGTTAGGTTAGGTTAGGTTAGGTTAGGTTAGGTTAGGTTAGGTTAGGTTAGGTTAGGTTAGGTTAGGTTAGGTTAGGTTAGGTTAGGTTAGGTTAGGTTAGGTTAGGTTAGGTTAGGTTAGGTTAGGTTAGGTTAGGTTAGGTTAGGTTAGGTTAGGTTAGGTTAGGTTAGGTTAGGTTAGGTTAGGTTAGGTTAGGTTAGGTTAGGTTAGGTTAGGTTAGGTTAGGTTAGGTTAGGTTAGGTTAGGTTAGGTTAGGTTAGGTTAGGTTAGGTTAGGTTAGGTTAGGTTAGGTTAGGTTAGGTTAGGTTAGGTTAGGTTAGGTTAGGTTAGGTTAGGTTAGGTTAGGTTAGGTTAGGTTAGGTTAGGTTAGGTTAGGTTAGGTTAGGTTAGGTTAGGTTAGGTTAGGTTAGGTTAGGTTAGGTTAGGTTAGGTTAGGTTAGGTTAGGTTAGGTTAGGTTAGGTTAGGTTAGGTTAGGTTAGGTTAGGTTAGGTTAGGTTAGGTTAGGTTAGGTTAGGTTAGGTTAGGTTAGGTTAGGTTAGGTTAGGTTAGGTTAGGTTAGGTTAGGTTAGGTTAGGTTAGGTTAGGTTAGGTTAGGTTAGGTTAGGTTAGGTTAGGTTAGGTTAGGTTAGGTTAGGTTAGGTTAGGTTAGGTTAGGTTAGGTTAGGTTAGGTTAGGTTAGGTTAGGTTAGGTTAGGTTAGGTTAGGTTAGGTTAGGTTAGGTTAGGTTAGGTTAGGTTAGGTTAGGTTAGGTTAGGTTAGGTTAGGTTAGGTTAGGTTAGGTTAGGTTAGGTTAGGTTAGGTTAGGTTAGGTTAGGTTAGGTTAGGTTAGGTTAGGTTAGGTTAGGTTAGGTTAGGTTAGGTTAGGTTAGGTTAGGTTAGGTTAGGTTAGGTTAGGTTAGGTTAGGTTAGGTTAGGTTAGGTTAGGTTAGGTTAGGTTAGGTTAGGTTAGGTTAGGTTAGGTTAGGTTAGGTTAGGTTAGGTTAGGTTAGGTTAGGTTAGGTTAGGTTAGGTTAGGTTAGGTTAGGTTAGGTTAGGTTAGGTTAGGTTAGGTTAGGTTAGGTTAGGTTAGGTTAGGTTAGGTTAGGTTAGGTTAGGTTAGGTTAGGTTAGGTTAGGTTAGGTTAGGTTAGGTTAGGTTAGGTTAGGTTAGGTTAGGTTAGGTTAGGTTAGGTTAGGTTAGGTTAGGTTAGGTTAGGTTAGGTTAGGTTAGGTTAGGTTAGGTTAGGTTAGGTTAGGTTAGGTTAGGTTAGGTTAGGTTAGGTTAGGTTAGGTTAGGTTAGGTTAGGTTAGGTTAGGTTAGGTTAGGTTAGGTTAGGTTAGGTTAGGTTAGGTTAGGTTAGGTTAGGTTAGGTTAGGTTAGGTTAGGTTAGGTTAGGTTAGGTTAGGTTAGGTTAGGTTAGGTTAGGTTAGGTTAGGTTAGGTTAGGTTAGGTTAGGTTAGGTTAGGTTAGGTTAGGTTAGGTTAGGTTAGGTTAGGTTAGGTTAGGTTAGGTTAGGTTAGGTTAGGTTAGGTTAGGTTAGGTTAGGTTAGGTTAGGTTAGGTTAGGTTAGGTTAGGTTAGGTTAGGTTAGGTTAGGTTAGGTTAGGTTAGGTTAGGTTAGGTTAGGTTAGGTTAGGTTAGGTTAGGTTAGGTTAGGTTAGGTTAGGTTAGGTTAGGTTAGGTTAGGTTAGGTTAGGTTAGGTTAGGTTAGGTTAGGTTAGGTTAGGTTAGGTTAGGTTAGGTTAGGTTAGGTTAGGTTAGGTTAGGTTAGGTTAGGTTAGGTTAGGTTAGGTTAGGTTAGGTTAGGTTAGGTTAGGTTAGGTTAGGTTAGGTTAGGTTAGGTTAGGTTAGGTTAGGTTAGGTTAGGTTAGGTTAGGTTAGGTTAGGTTAGGTTAGGTTAGGTTAGGTTAGGTTAGGTTAGGTTAGGTTAGGTTAGGTTAGGTTAGGTTAGGTTAGGTTAGGTTAGGTTAGGTTAGGTTAGGTTAGGTTAGGTTAGGTTAGGTTAGGTTAGGTTAGGTTAGGTTAGGTTAGGTTAGGTTAGGTTAGGTTAGGTTAGGTTAGGTTAGGTTAGGTTAGGTTAGGTTAGGTTAGGTTAGGTTAGGTTAGGTTAGGTTAGGTTAGGTTAGGTTAGGTTAGGTTAGGTTAGGTTAGGTTAGGTTAGGTTAGGTTAGGTTAGGTTAGGTTAGGTTAGGTTAGGTTAGGTTAGGTTAGGTTAGGTTAGGTTAGGTTAGGTTAGGTTAGGTTAGGTTAGGTTAGGTTAGGTTAGGTTAGGTTAGGTTAGGTTAGGTTAGGTTAGGTTAGGTTAGGTTAGGTTAGGTTAGGTTAGGTTAGGTTAGGTTAGGTTAGGTTAGGTTAGGTTAGGTTAGGTTAGGTTAGGTTAGGTTAGGTTAGGTTAGGTTAGGTTAGGTTAGGTTAGGTTAGGTTAGGTTAGGTTAGGTTAGGTTAGGTTAGGTTAGGTTAGGTTAGGTTAGGTTAGGTTAGGTTAGGTTAGGTTAGGTTAGGTTAGGTTAGGTTAGGTTAGGTTAGGTTAGGTTAGGTTAGGTTAGGTTAGGTTAGGTTAGGTTAGGTTAGGTTAGGTTAGGTTAGGTTAGGTTAGGTTAGGTTAGGTTAGGTTAGGTTAGGTTAGGTTAGGTTAGGTTAGGTTAGGTTAGGTTAGGTTAGGTTAGGTTAGGTTAGGTTAGGTTAGGTTAGGTTAGGTTAGGTTAGGTTAGGTTAGGTTAGGTTAGGTTAGGTTAGGTTAGGTTAGGTTAGGTTAGGTTAGGTTAGGTTAGGTTAGGTTAGGTTAGGTTAGGTTAGGTTAGGTTAGGTTAGGTTAGGTTAGGTTAGGTTAGGTTAGGTTAGGTTAGGTTAGGTTAGGTTAGGTTAGGTTAGGTTAGGTTAGGTTAGGTTAGGTTAGGTTAGGTTAGGTTAGGTTAGGTTAGGTTAGGTTAGGTTAGGTTAGGTTAGGTTAGGTTAGGTTAGGTTAGGTTAGGTTAGGTTAGGTTAGGTTAGGTTAGGTTAGGTTAGGTTAGGTTAGGTTAGGTTAGGTTAGGTTAGGTTAGGTTAGGTTAGGTTAGGTTAGGTTAGGTTAGGTTAGGTTAGGTTAGGTTAGGTTAGGTTAGGTTAGGTTAGGTTAGGTTAGGTTAGGTTAGGTTAGGTTAGGTTAGGTTAGGTTAGGTTAGGTTAGGTTAGGTTAGGTTAGGTTAGGTTAGGTTAGGTTAGGTTAGGTTAGGTTAGGTTAGGTTAGGTTAGGTTAGGTTAGGTTAGGTTAGGTTAGGTTAGGTTAGGTTAGGTTAGGTTAGGTTAGGTTAGGTTAGGTTAGGTTAGGTTAGGTTAGGTTAGGTTAGGTTAGGTTAGGTTAGGTTAGGTTAGGTTAGGTTAGGTTAGGTTAGGTTAGGTTAGGTTAGGTTAGGTTAGGTTAGGTTAGGTTAGGTTAGGTTAGGTTAGGTTAGGTTAGGTTAGGTTAGGTTAGGTTAGGTTAGGTTAGGTTAGGTTAGGTTAGGTTAGGTTAGGTTAGGTTAGGTTAGGTTAGGTTAGGTTAG
Source organism: Parnassius smintheus behrii (assembly GCA_036936625.1). Lineage (NCBI taxonomy): Eukaryota > Metazoa > Arthropoda > Insecta > Lepidoptera > Papilionidae > Parnassius > Parnassius smintheus. The sequence goes on from JAUPFT010000015.1 coordinate 45,944,374, forward strand.
GTTAGGTTAGGTTAGGTTAGGTTAGGTTAGGTTAGGTTAGGTTAGGTTAGGTTAGGTTAGGTTAGGTTAGGTTAGGTTAGGTTAGGTTAGGTTAGGTTAGGTTAGGTTAGGTTAGGTTAGGTTAGGTTAGGTTAGGTTAGGTTAGGTTAGGTTAGGTTAGGTTAGGTTAGGTTAGGTTAGGTTAGGTTAGGTTAGGTTAGGTTAGGTTAGGTTAGGTTAGGTTAGGTTAGGTTAGGTTAGGTTAGGTTAGGTTAGGTTAGGTTAGGTTAGGTTAGGTTAGGTTAGGTTAGGTTAGGTTAGGTTAGGTTAGGTTAGGTTAGGTTAGGTTAGGTTAGGTTAGGTTAGGTTAGGTTAGGTTAGGTTAGGTTAGGTTAGGTTAGGTTAGGTTAGGTTAGGTTAGGTTAGGTTAGGTTAGGTTAGGTTAGGTTAGGTTAGGTTAGGTTAGGTTAGGTTAGGTTAGGTTAGGTTAGGTTAGGTTAGGTTAGGTTAGGTTAGGTTAGGTTAGGTTAGGTTAGGTTAGGTTAGGTTAGGTTAGGTTAGGTTAGGTTAGGTTAGGTTAGGTTAGGTTAGGTTAGGTTAGGTTAGGTTAGGTTAGGTTAGGTTAGGTTAGGTTAGGTTAGGTTAGGTTAGGTTAGGTTAGGTTAGGTTAGGTTAGGTTAGGTTAGGTTAGGTTAGGTTAGGTTAGGTTAGGTTAGGTTAGGTTAGGTTAGGTTAGGTTAGGTTAGGTTAGGTTAGGTTAGGTTAGGTTAGGTTAGGTTAGGTTAGGTTAGGTTAGGTTAGGTTAGGTTAGGTTAGGTTAGGTTAGGTTAGGTTAGGTTAGGTTAGGTTAGGTTAGGTTAGGTTAGGTTAGGTTAGGTTAGGTTAGGTTAGGTTAGGTTAGGTTAGGTTAGGTTAGGTTAGGTTAGGTTAGGTTAGGTTAGGTTAGGTTAGGTTAGGTTAGGTTAGGTTAGGTTAGGTTAGGTTAGGTTAGGTTAGGTTAGGTTAGGTTAGGTTAGGTTAGGTTAGGTTAGGTTAGGTTAGGTTAGGTTAGGTTAGGTTAGGTTAGGTTAGGTTAGGTTAGGTTAGGTTAGGTTAGGTTAGGTTAGGTTAGGTTAGGTTAGGTTAGGTTAGGTTAGGTTAGGTTAGGTTAGGTTAGGTTAGGTTAGGTTAGGTTAGGTTAGGTTAGGTTAGGTTAGGTTAGGTTAGGTTAGGTTAGGTTAGGTTAGGTTAGGTTAGGTTAGGTTAGGTTAGGTTAGGTTAGGTTAGGTTAGGTTAGGTTAGGTTAGGTTAGGTTAGGTTAGGTTAGGTTAGGTTAGGTTAGGTTAGGTTAGGTTAGGTTAGGTTAGGTTAGGTTAGGTTAGGTTAGGTTAGGTTAGGTTAGGTTAGGTTAGGTTAGGTTAGGTTAGGTTAGGTTAGGTTAGGTTAGGTTAGGTTAGGTTAGGTTAGGTTAGGTTAGGTTAGGTTAGGTTAGGTTAGGTTAGGTTAGGTTAGGTTAGGTTAGGTTAGGTTAGGTTAGGTTAGGTTAGGTTAGGTTAGGTTAGGTTAGGTTAGGTTAGGTTAGGTTAGGTTAGGTTAGGTTAGGTTAGGTTAGGTTAGGTTAGGTTAGGTTAGGTTAGGTTAGGTTAGGTTAGGTTAGGTTAGGTTAGGTTAGGTTAGGTTAGGTTAGGTTAGGTTAGGTTAGGTTAGGTTAGGTTAGGTTAGGTTAGGTTAGGTTAGGTTAGGTTAGGTTAGGTTAGGTTAGGTTAGGTTAGGTTAGGTTAGGTTAGGTTAGGTTAGGTTAGGTTAGGTTAGGTTAGGTTAGGTTAGGTTAGGTTAGGTTAGGTTAGGTTAGGTTAGGTTAGGTTAGGTTAGGTTAGGTTAGGTTAGGTTAGGTTAGGTTAGGTTAGGTTAGGTTAGGTTAGGTTAGGTTAGGTTAGGTTAGGTTAGGTTAGGTTAGGTTAGGTTAGGTTAGGTTAGGTTAGGTTAGGTTAGGTTAGGTTAGGTTAGGTTAGGTTAGGTTAGGTTAGGTTAGGTTAGGTTAGGTTAGGTTAGGTTAGGTTAGGTTAGGTTAGGTTAGGTTAGGTTAGGTTAGGTTAGGTTAGGTTAGGTTAGGTTAGGTTAGGTTAGGTTAGGTTAGGTTAGGTTAGGTTAGGTTAGGTTAGGTTAGGTTAGGTTAGGTTAGGTTAGGTTAGGTTAGGTTAGGTTAGGTTAGGTTAGGTTAGGTTAGGTTAGGTTAGGTTAGGTTAGGTTAGGTTAGGTTAGGTTAGGTTAGGTTAGGTTAGGTTAGGTTAGGTTAGGTTAGGTTAGGTTAGGTTAGGTTAGGTTAGGTTAGGTTAGGTTAGGTTAGGTTAGGTTAGGTTAGGTTAGGTTAGGTTAGGTTAGGTTAGGTTAGGTTAGGTTAGGTTAGGTTAGGTTAGGTTAGGTTAGGTTAGGTTAGGTTAGGTTAGGTTAGGTTAGGTTAGGTTAGGTTAGGTTAGGTTAGGTTAGGTTAGGTTAGGTTAGGTTAGGTTAGGTTAGGTTAGGTTAGGTTAGGTTAGGTTAGGTTAGGTTAGGTTAGGTTAGGTTAGGTTAGGTTAGGTTAGGTTAGGTTAGGTTAGGTTAGGTTAGGTTAGGTTAGGTTAGGTTAGGTTAGGTTAGGTTAGGTTAGGTTAGGTTAGGTTAGGTTAGGTTAGGTTAGGTTAGGTTAGGTTAGGTTAGGTTAGGTTAGGTTAGGTTAGGTTAGGTTAGGTTAGGTTAGGTTAGGTTAGGTTAGGTTAGGTTAGGTTAGGTTAGGTTAGGTTAGGTTAGGTTAGGTTAGGTTAGGTTAGGTTAGGTTAGGTTAGGTTAGGTTAGGTTAGGTTAGGTTAGGTTAGGTTAGGTTAGGTTAGGTTAGGTTAGGTTAGGTTAGGTTAGGTTAGGTTAGGTTAGGTTAGGTTAGGTTAGGTTAGGTTAGGTTAGGTTAGGTTAGGTTAGGTTAGGTTAGGTTAGGTTAGGTTAGGTTAGGTTAGGTTAGGTTAGGTTAGGTTAGGTTAGGTTAGGTTAGGTTAGGTTAGGTTAGGTTAGGTTAGGTTAGGTTAGGTTAGGTTAGGTTAGGTTAGGTTAGGTTAGGTTAGGTTAGGTTAGGTTAGGTTAGGTTAGGTTAGGTTAGGTTAGGTTAGGTTAGGTTAGGTTAGGTTAGGTTAGGTTAGGTTAGGTTAGGTTAGGTTAGGTTAGGTTAGGTTAGGTTAGGTTAGGTTAGGTTAGGTTAGGTTAGGTTAGGTTAGGTTAGGTTAGGTTAGGTTAGGTTAGGTTAGGTTAGGTTAGGTTAGGTTAGGTTAGGTTAGGTTAGGTTAGGTTAGGTTAGGTTAGGTTAGGTTAGGTTAGGTTAGGTTAGGTTAGGTTAGGTTAGGTTAGGTTAGGTTAGGTTAGGTTAGGTTAGGTTAGGTTAGGTTAGGTTAGGTTAGGTTAGGTTAGGTTAGGTTAGGTTAGGTTAGGTTAGGTTAGGTTAGGTTAGGTTAGGTTAGGTTAGGTTAGGTTAGGTTAGGTTAGGTTAGGTTAGGTTAGGTTAGGTTAGGTTAGGTTAGGTTAGGTTAGGTTAGGTTAGGTTAGGTTAGGTTAGGTTAGGTTAGGTTAGGTTAGGTTAGGTTAGGTTAGGTTAGGTTAGGTTAGGTTAGGTTAGGTTAGGTTAGGTTAGGTTAGGTTAGGTTAGGTTAGGTTAGGTTAGGTTAGGTTAGGTTAGGTTAGGTTAGGTTAGGTTAGGTTAGGTTAGGTTAGGTTAGGTTAGGTTAGGTTAGGTTAGGTTAGGTTAGGTTAGGTTAGGTTAGGTTAGGTTAGGTTAGGTTAGGTTAGGTTAGGTTAGGTTAGGTTAGGTTAGGTTAGGTTAGGTTAGGTTAGGTTAGGTTAGGTTAGGTTAGGTTAGGTTAGGTTAGGTTAGGTTAGGTTAGGTTAGGTTAGGTTAGGTTAGGTTAGGTTAGGTTAGGTTAGGTTAGGTTAGGTTAGGTTAGGTTAGGTTAGGTTAGGTTAGGTTAGGTTAGGTTAGGTTAGGTTAGGTTAGGTTAGGTTAGGTTAGGTTAGGTTAGGTTAGGTTAGGTTAGGTTAGGTTAGGTTAGGTTAGGTTAGGTTAGGTTAGGTTAGGTTAGGTTAGGTTAGGTTAGGTTAGGTTAGGTTAGGTTAGGTTAGGTTAGGTTAGGTTAGGTTAGGTTAGGTTAGGTTAGGTTAGGTTAGGTTAGGTTAGGTTAGGTTAGGTTAGGTTAGGTTAGGTTAGGTTAGGTTAGGTTAGGTTAGGTTAGGTTAGGTTAGGTTAGGTTAGGTTAGGTTAGGTTAGGTTAGGTTAGGTTAGGTTAGGTTAGGTTAGGTTAGGTTAGGTTAGGTTAGGTTAGGTTAGGTTAGGTTAGGTTAGGTTAGGTTAGGTTAGGTTAGGTTAGGTTAGGTTAGGTTAGGTTAGGTTAGGTTAGGTTAGGTTAGGTTAGGTTAGGTTAGGTTAGGTTAGGTTAGGTTAGGTTAGGTTAGGTTAGGTTAGGTTAGGTTAGGTTAGGTTAGGTTAGGTTAGGTTAGGTTAGGTTAGGTTAGGTTAGGTTAGGTTAGGTTAGGTTAGGTTAGGTTAGGTTAGGTTAGGTTAGGTTAGGTTAGGTTAGGTTAGGTTAGGTTAGGTTAGGTTAGGTTAGGTTAGGTTAGGTTAGGTTAGGTTAGGTTAGGTTAGGTTAGGTTAGGTTAGGTTAGGTTAGGTTAGGTTAGGTTAGGTTAGGTTAGGTTAGGTTAGGTTAGGTTAGGTTAGGTTAGGTTAGGTTAGGTTAGGTTAGGTTAGGTTAGGTTAGGTTAGGTTAGGTTAGGTTAGGTTAGGTTAGGTTAGGTTAGGTTAGGTTAGGTTAGGTTAGGTTAGGTTAGGTTAGGTTAGGTTAGGTTAGGTTAGGTTAGGTTAGGTTAGGTTAGGTTAGGTTAGGTTAGGTTAGGTTAGGTTAGGTTAGGTTAGGTTAGGTTAGGTTAGGTTAGGTTAGGTTAGGTTAGGTTAGGTTAGGTTAGGTTAGGTTAGGTTAGGTTAGGTTAGGTTAGGTTAGGTTAGGTTAGGTTAGGTTAGGTTAGGTTAGGTTAGGTTAGGTTAGGTTAGGTTAGGTTAGGTTAGGTTAGGTTAGGTTAGGTTAGGTTAGGTTAGGTTAGGTTAGGTTAGGTTAGGTTAGGTTAGGTTAGGTTAGGTTAGGTTAGGTTAGGTTAGGTTAGGTTAGGTTAGGTTAGGTTAGGTTAGGTTAGGTTAGGTTAGGTTAGGTTAGGTTAGGTTAGGTTAGGTTAGGTTAGGTTAGGTTAGGTTAGGTTAGGTTAGGTTAGGTTAGGTTAGGTTAGGTTAGGTTAGGTTAGGTTAGGTTAGGTTAGGTTAGGTTAGGTTAGGTTAGGTTAGGTTAGGTTAGGTTAGGTTAGGTTAGGTTAGGTTAGGTTAGGTTAGGTTAGGTTAGGTTAGGTTAGGTTAGGTTAGGTTAGGTTAGGTTAGGTTAGGTTAGGTTAGGTTAGGTTAGGTTAGGTTAGGTTAGGTTAGGTTAGGTTAGGTTAGGTTAGGTTAGGTTAGGTTAGGTTAGGTTAGGTTAGGTTAGGTTAGGTTAGGTTAGGTTAGGTTAGGTTAGGTTAGGTTAGGTTAGGTTAGGTTAGGTTAGGTTAGGTTAGGTTAGGTTAGGTTAGGTTAGGTTAGGTTAGGTTAGGTTAGGTTAGGTTAGGTTAGGTTAGGTTAGGTTAGGTTAGGTTAGGTTAGGTTAGGTTAGGTTAGGTTAGGTTAGGTTAGGTTAGGTTAGGTTAGGTTAGGTTAGGTTAGGTTAGGTTAGGTTAGGTTAGGTTAGGTTAGGTTAGGTTAGGTTAGGTTAGGTTAGGTTAGGTTAGGTTAGGTTAGGTTAGGTTAGGTTAGGTTAGGTTAGGTTAGGTTAGGTTAGGTTAGGTTAGGTTAGGTTAGGTTAGGTTAGGTTAGGTTAGGTTAGGTTAGGTTAGGTTAGGTTAGGTTAGGTTAGGTTAGGTTAGGTTAGGTTAGGTTAGGTTAGGTTAGGTTAGGTTAGGTTAGGTTAGGTTAGGTTAGGTTAGGTTAGGTTAGGTTAGGTTAGGTTAGGTTAGGTTAGGTTAGGTTAGGTTAGGTTAGGTTAGGTTAGGTTAGGTTAGGTTAGGTTAGGTTAGGTTAGGTTAGGTTAGGTTAGGTTAGGTTAGGTTAGGTTAGGTTAGGTTAGGTTAGGTTAGGTTAGGTTAGGTTAGGTTAGGTTAGGTTAGGTTAGGTTAGGTTAGGTTAGGTTAGGTTAGGTTAGGTTAGGTTAGGTTAGGTTAGGTTAGGTTAGGTTAGGTTAGGTTAGGTTAGGTTAGGTTAGGTTAGGTTAGGTTAGGTTAGGTTAGGTTAGGTTAGGTTAGGTTAGGTTAGGTTAGGTTAGGTTAGGTTAGGTTAGGTTAGGTTAGGTTAGGTTAGGTTAGGTTAGGTTAGGTTAGGTTAGGTTAGGTTAGGTTAGGTTAGGTTAGGTTAGGTTAGGTTAGGTTAGGTTAGGTTAGGTTAGGTTAGGTTAGGTTAGGTTAGGTTAGGTTAGGTTAGGTTAGGTTAGGTTAGGTTAGGTTAGGTTAGGTTAGGTTAGGTTAGGTTAGGTTAGGTTAGGTTAGGTTAGGTTAGGTTAGGTTAGGTTAGGTTAGGTTAGGTTAGGTTAGGTTAGGTTAGGTTAGGTTAGGTTAGGTTAGGTTAGGTTAGGTTAGGTTAGGTTAGGTTAGGTTAGGTTAGGTTAGGTTAGGTTAGGTTAGGTTAGGTTAGGTTAGGTTAGGTTAGGTTAGGTTAGGTTAGGTTAGGTTAGGTTAGGTTAGGTTAGGTTAGGTTAGGTTAGGTTAGGTTAGGTTAGGTTAGGTTAGGTTAGGTTAGGTTAGGTTAGGTTAGGTTAGGTTAGGTTAGGTTAGGTTAGGTTAGGTTAGGTTAGGTTAGGTTAGGTTAGGTTAGGTTAGGTTAGGTTAGGTTAGGTTAGGTTAGGTTAGGTTAGGTTAGGTTAGGTTAGGTTAGGTTAGGTTAGGTTAGGTTAGGTTAGGTTAGGTTAGGTTAGGTTAGGTTAGGTTAGGTTAGGTTAGGTTAGGTTAGGTTAGGTTAGGTTAGGTTAGGTTAGGTTAGGTTAGGTTAGGTTAGGTTAGGTTAGGTTAGGTTAGGTTAGGTTAGGTTAGGTTAGGTTAGGTTAGGTTAGGTTAGGTTAGGTTAGGTTAGGTTAGGTTAGGTTAGGTTAGGTTAGGTTAGGTTAGGTTAGGTTAGGTTAGGTTAGGTTAGGTTAGGTTAGGTTAGGTTAGGTTAGGTTAGGTTAGGTTAGGTTAGGTTAGGTTAGGTTAGGTTAGGTTAGGTTAGGTTAGGTTAGGTTAGGTTAGGTTAGGTTAGGTTAGGTTAGGTTAGGTTAGGTTAGGTTAGGTTAGGTTAGGTTAGGTTAGGTTAGGTTAGGTTAGGTTAGGTTAGGTTAGGTTAGGTTAGGTTAGGTTAGGTTAGGTTAGGTTAGGTTAGGTTAGGTTAGGTTAGGTTAGGTTAGGTTAGGTTAGGTTAGGTTAGGTTAGGTTAGGTTAGGTTAGGTTAGGTTAGGTTAGGTTAGGTTAGGTTAGGTTAGGTTAGGTTAGGTTAGGTTAGGTTAGGTTAGGTTAGGTTAGGTTAGGTTAGGTTAGGTTAGGTTAGGTTAGGTTAGGTTAGGTTAGGTTAGGTTAGGTTAGGTTAGGTTAGGTTAGGTTAGGTTAGGTTAGGTTAGGTTAGGTTAGGTTAGGTTAGGTTAGGTTAGGTTAGGTTAGGTTAGGTTAGGTTAGGTTAGGTTAGGTTAGGTTAGGTTAGGTTAGGTTAGGTTAGGTTAGGTTAGGTTAGGTTAGGTTAGGTTAGGTTAGGTTAGGTTAGGTTAGGTTAGGTTAGGTTAGGTTAGGTTAGGTTAGGTTAGGTTAGGTTAGGTTAGGTTAGGTTAGGTTAGGTTAGGTTAGGTTAGGTTAGGTTAGGTTAGGTTAGGTTAGGTTAGGTTAGGTTAGGTTAGGTTAGGTTAGGTTAGGTTAGGTTAGGTTAGGTTAGGTTAGGTTAGGTTAGGTTAGGTTAGGTTAGGTTAGGTTAGGTTAGGTTAGGTTAGGTTAGGTTAGGTTAGGTTAGGTTAGGTTAGGTTAGGTTAGGTTAGGTTAGGTTAGGTTAGGTTAGGTTAGGTTAGGTTAGGTTAGGTTAGGTTAGGTTAGGTTAGGTTAGGTTAGGTTAGGTTAGGTTAGGTTAGGTTAGGTTAGGTTAGGTTAGGTTAGGTTAGGTTAGGTTAGGTTAGGTTAGGTTAGGTTAGGTTAGGTTAGGTTAGGTTAGGTTAGGTTAGGTTAGGTTAGGTTAGGTTAGGTTAGGTTAGGTTAGG